>OZ005740.1:78198822-78493752 GCA_963930735.1 Dioctria linearis
ACTCCACACTTGTGGCCTTTTAACTCCTTCGTAGGGTTGCCATAAAAAAATTTCGCTGTTTATTCCTAATCAAGCATTATTATATTATAAATATTAACTAGACCTGCACAGTACTTAAGTACATTGTTACTTAAGTACTACATACTACCGGTACTTATAATTTTTTTAATTACAAGTACATATCTACTGGTGCTCAAAAATATTCGAGCATCCGAGTATCGGACTTTAAAAATTTCAAGCACAAGTCCAGGTACTGGTACTGTTACTAAGAAGTCCCATATATAAGCTATAAGTACACATAAATACCGCCATAACGCGAAGTACTTCAGCTCTTGTAAACTATTTATATACACATTAAAATAATAGAGACTTAGGAGAAGGAACAGTAACGGTCATATTTTTTTCCCTAAAAAGTTACATTACAACGACCGTAACGTACAGTGAGTTTTATTTTTAATATCTTCAATAAATTAAAGTAGTTAATCTGTTTTGTTTTTTGTTAAATTATTCAGTCCGTGAAACATAGCAACCAGAGATGTTTCACATTCGTTGTCGCTTTTACCTCCACTTCATGCTCCGTCTTCACCAATGACATGCTGAATTAATATCCTTTGGTGAAAAGCTTGGCAATCAAGTGAATCACCTCGCTCTATTCCTCAGCACTTGTAGAGCGTTTATTTTCATTTAGAAATCTTTTAAATGCTCCACAAAGGCATTACCGGATGCGACACTTGAAAGGCATGTTTTGCTAAAGATAAATTCGAATATTGTATAAACAACTCCCAAATTTAGAAATTGTACGATACTGTTTCATTTCTTATTTCCTTGAAACATATTTTTTGATATTTCTTAAATGGAAACCACATCCGGTACTTAAATAAATAAATAATTAACATGAACTTATGTACTTGGCGGCGTAGCGGTATTACGTCCATTCTGAGGAAGATATAAAGTACTTAAAAGATGATAATGTGGGTCTGTTCAGCCTCAGATCCTCAGATCGATGATAATGTGGGTCTGTTCAGCCTCAGATCCTCAGATCGTTCATGATCTGAGAATATACTTCACACTACGTACACAAACACTAAACATAATACGCGGAATCATCACCATCAAGAAATCTGAAAGGAAAAGGAAAACAATATTAGATAACAAATTAAAGCAATCATCGAAAATAGTCACTCACCATGTAAAATCTATATCAGCACAACAGCTGCACCAATCCAATTAATCATCAGTCATGATGACGTGCCACCGCTCTCCACATACAAATCCCCAAGACCCGGCAGCGCTCACACACGCAACAGTTTCAACTTTTTTCTAAAGCTCTATCTAACCTTTGCATTTCTACAGTATAAATAGAGCGCTAGAAATGCAAGAAATTCATTGCGTTCTGAGCTATCACTTGAGACAGATCGGCAGTACTGAAGCCTACTGAAGTCTCGATAATACCAAACCTAGGAGAATTCTGACCCTAGTAAATTGTATTAAAAGCATTGATTTTAATACACCCAAACAAATACTAGAAGTATTGTGGCTAGTATTACTAGAAGCACAGCACTTCGTAAATTTGCGTATATTGCCGAGCAACTATACGTCAACCTCGCTAGTACATAAGTACAGCATTTCTAACTCAGACAAATTATTGCGTGCTGAGCTCTCAAACAAGACAGATCGGCAGTCCTGAGGACTAGTGAAGTCTTAAAAACTCCAACCCCGAAGCATCGAATCTGGTATATTTGACGCAACACGTCATCGACACAAATCTCTGGAATTACGGAGAATGAAATCGTATATTTCTCAGTAATTATACCATTGTGCCTCTCGCACATATCAATCTGCTTGCATCAACTCGCGGTCGATGGACACGGTGCTGTCCAAGCTCAATAGTGGATGAGCAAATTGAGCTGACAAGTGTAAGCACCCTAATGTACAAGCGTAGTATGGTTTTTTTGCCGCTTATCCCACAATCTTCAATTAAATTTCTCTTTTGAAGTAAATTAATGTTTCGAGCTACGAATTTAACAATATCTTTCGTCATTTCAGACTAAATACACACCCACACCGCTACAGTCATCATCAAAGTGGATTTATTTGGAATATTAGTACATTTAGGTGAAATCATCATATGTTAATTTTTTATTTTTTATTATTTTTATATTGGATTTTTTTTAGTGGTTTAAGGCTTAGCAAGTAAGAGAAAAAGAATTATAAATTCGGAGTGAAATATACATTGAATTTTTTGACAATTAATGAAAACCATCTTGTTATCATTTCTACACCTTTTTGATCCGGTACCTTTTTCTCTTTATGACTAGACCTGTCATAGGCCTAGACATTGGTCCTTCGAGCCGGATAGAAAGGGATAGAAGATGGTAAACGTCAATAATTTAATTCGCTCCCAAAAAGGTCTGCACGAGCAATTATTAAAAGCTATAGCCAACCATGCTTAACCAGCTAAAAACGTACTGAAAGCTACTTTAAGACAAGAATAGAAACAGTTAACGCCATCTGGGATAGATTTCTCAAAAATAATGTCAGCATCCATCAATCTGATGGCGGAGAGGCAACAGCATATATCGATGATTCACTTTACGAAGCTACAAGTGAAAAATATATCGATTTCATTACAGAACTCAGAGAAGGGCTAAAATCCTTTACGAATGCTGACGAAACTAATTCCACTAAGGAAATTTCTACCATCGAAACACCCAAATCAGAAATTAAATTACCCACTATTACTATTCCAAAATTCGATGGCACATACAGAGCGTGGAGATCATTTTACGATCTCTTTAAATCAATGGTACACAGAGATCCGCACTTGTCAAAATTACAAAGATTTCATTTTTTAAAGACCTGCTTGACAGGCGAAGCCGAGCGACTTATCCGTCAGTTCGAAATTACCGAGGGCAATTATCAAAAGGCATGGGATTTTCTCATAAAATGCTACGATAATAAAAGAGTATTAGTGACAACACAGCTCAAACTATTACTCAATCAGCCAGTAATTAAGTATGAGTCCGCTAACACCATCAAAAATTTGATTGACCAGACAGAAGAGAGTCTCCACGACTTGGGAGCTCTCGGAATTTGTACATCCAATGGGGATCCGATTCTGGTACATCTCCTAGTACAAAAACTCCCAGCTGATACACATTATCATTGGGAGCAAAAACAAGGAAGCCATAAATCAATCCCAAGTTACGCTGATCTAATCAAGTTTCTAGAGGCTCGCGTCCGTACTGTAGAAGCCCTACAAGATAGCAAAGTCACCAAAATCAAAAAGAATACACCAAGCAATTCTCAACCGAGAAACACATACACGTTTCTCAGAAAATCCCAAGCATGTATAAAATGCAAACAGAATCATAGTCTATTTCAATGCTCAGCACTCCGCAAACTCTCACAAACCGAGAGACTACAATTTGCCCAACACAACAAATTGTGCAAGAACTGCCTGCGTTCTGGGCATAATATTACTAATTGTAAAATCCAAAAAAATGGTTTGCAATGCAACCAACGGCATTACACGCTCTTACACATAGAGCAATCCACCAAATCAAGCAATCCACATAAGTCCAAATTCATAAAACAAGAAGAACTGAACCTTGATCGTACTACTGACAGCTCTGAGACAGTAACACAATCATTCTTCTCCACCAACCCAAAAGTCTAAAAACTGACTTTTATGTGGACGATCTCCTAACAGGAGCTCATGACCTCACGACAGGGCTACAATTACAAAAGGAACTGATTGACATTTTAAATAAGGGTGGATTTATTTTCAGAAAATGGACTGCGAATTACCCAGAACAACTGGAAAATATTCCCCCTGAATTCAGAGAAGTAGGCTCTATACCAAGTCTGTCAGAAGATGACACAATCAAGACCCTCGGTCTCCAATGGCACCCAGCCACAGACGTATTCAGTTTCAAGGTGACAGCTCCATTGTCACACACGAAATTCACAAAGCGGATTATCTTATCCGAGACTGCAACATTATTTGACCCATTAGGGTGGCTAGCACCCAGCATTATTACGGCAAAAATATTCATACAAGGTCTATGGCTAACGAAATACTCATGGGAGGAACCATTGTCAACCTCAATCTCTAAAAAGTGGGAAAAGTTCAGAGAGAACTTAACACATATCTCACGAATCCGCATACCACGATGGGTGAACTTCACGCCCAACGCAAAAACCATTCAATTACACGGATTCTGTGTCGCCTCGAATGCAGCCTGTGCAGCCGCCGTATATATACGAATTACATATCAAGACAACTCTGTTCATACTCATTTGTTTGCAGCTAAAACAAAGGTTGCACCACTTAAAACTATCTCTCTTCCCAGACTCGAGCTATGTGGTGCTGTTCTCCTTGCTCGCTTTCTCAAACAAATCATGGCCGACGTCAATTTCCAAGGCAGCGCCATCTATGCGTAGTCTGATTCTGAAGTCACCTTGTCATGGATACAGAAGCCCCCAACCTGTTGGAAAACTTCCACAGCCAACAGAGGGGCTGAGATCCAAGAAACAATCCACCCAGAATTATGGCAATATGTGCCATCGAAACAAAACCCCGCCGATTGTGCTTCCAGCGGCATATCTCCAGAAGAACTGGCATCATTTCAACAATGGTGGACCGGACCATTATGGTTACAGAAGCAACCACAAGAATGGCCAACTCAAGCTAACCTCAACATGTGTACTGAACTTGACGCACGAAAGGTTAAGGCATTGACTTGTACCAAGGAAGAGGTAGAATGGTTAACGAAATATTCATCATTTTTTAAACTAATACGAATTGTCGCATATTGCAAGAGATTCATTACAAACTGCAGATCTTGCCGTGTCAACCGCAAGGTCAAACATTTGACATATCTCGAACTACAAGAATCTGAAGCTACAATAATGGCAACACTGCAGATACTTTCATTTCCACATGAATATCAATGTTTAAAAAATAAACAACCGATATCAAAAAAGATCCGCCTCCTATCTCTCAATCCATTCATGGATTCCAATCACATTATCCGAGTGGGCGGCAGACTCAAGAATTCCATTCTACCCTACAACCAGAAACATCCAATCATCATGCCGAATAAACACCATATTTGCAATATTTTAATTGAGCACATACATCGATATTCCTTACATGGCGGACCCCAGCTAGTGCTCAACTTACTCCGCAACAAATATTGGATGTTAAATGCTAAAAACACAATCCGGAGTCAAATTCAAAAATGCATTCCATGCTTCAAAACAAAACTCACGCAACCAAACCAAATTATGGGAAACCTTCCACAAGCAAAAGATAACCCCACCTTAACGTTTGAACACACAGGAGTAGATTACGCCGGACCTATAGATATTAAAACTTCAAGGTCACGAAACGCCAAAATAGTTAAAGGCTATTTAAGTATATTTGTATGCATGGCTACAAAGGCCATCCACATCGAAGTTGTGTCGGAATTGACGCCAGTGGCATTTATCGCTGCATTGAAGCGATTTATCAGCAGGATAGGACTGTGCCTACATCTATACTCAGACTGTGGAACCAATTTCGTGGGTGCAAACAGAGAATTAATCAAACAAGTTCAAAGAGTCGTACACACACTACCCGAGGACATCTCCGCAGATTTTTTGGGGGCTCTGTGGGGGGCAGGATTCAAGACAGTCAAAACCCATATGAAAAGAGTTCTCCAAAACGCCACGTTAACTTACGAAGAACTAACCACAACAATCTGTCAAATCGAAGCATGTGTCAACTCTAGGCCACTAACCCCTCTGGCGAATGATCCAGATAATTTGGACGTACTCACTCCCGGCCATTTCCTAATAGGCCGACAATTAAAAACTATTCCAGAGCCATCTATACCTGAAAAATTTTCATCATGAAAACGTTGGCAATACGTAAAATGGGTAACAAATCAATGTTGGAAACAATGGTCGAAGCAATATCTCCACAGCCTGCAACAGCGCTTCAAATGGCAGAATCCACACGATAATATACGCATTAACGACATAGTCTTGATAAACGATTACAGACTGCCCCCAACAAAATGGCCACTGGGGAGAATAACAAAAGTTTTTCCCGGCACTGACAATAAAGTCAGAGCAGCCACAATTAAATTATCTAACAATACTCTTCTCCGGCCTGTCTCAAAATTGTATAAACTACCCAATGTGCATACCACCTTAATTAGACCAAACACAGTCACCGACTAGACAAGTGCCAAATCTTCCATAGAACTGTCATTCATCAGAAAGGTGCAAAAGCAGAAGGAAGTGCTCCAGCAATTTTTATTTTTTTTGGGTTCTTTTTATTTCATTTCCATTTTTATTTTTTATTATTTTTTATTCTCTTTTGAGTTCTTTATTATTTGGCTTTTCATTATGTATTCATTACCATCGTTGGAGAATTGTCTCTTAATAGACGATGTGCCTGAGCGGGAATCGCTAAAAGAACGATTGCGGACTTTGACTCCTCCATCACCGCCTAAACCTTTTCAGCCGCCATTTGAGGCAGTGCCACGGCAAAGGTTAAGTCCCAAGGGACCAGAATTTCGTTGTCCCACCAGGCCTAAACGGCCACCAACATCAAAACCCTACAGAAATGCAGAAATAGCTTCTAGCATAAGGGCTCAAAATATGTCAACTACAACCACACGCAGCTACCAACTGGGATCGCAGGCAGCTGCAGCCACAAACACCGCAAAGCCAAGGCAGATCCAAGCCAAGGCAGCTGCAACCACAAGCAGCACAAAGAAAAAACAGCTCCACGCCACGGCAACTGCAAACGCAAGAATCCCTGCACTAAAGCAGACACAAGCCAAGGCATCTGCCACAACAAGCAGCGCCACAAAAAAACTGCTCTAACCTAAGGCAGCTGCAACTACAATTTGCGCACAGCAAAGTCAGCTACAGGCAACTGCAACTACAAGTAGCTACACGCAGAAACAACTTCATGATTATGCAACTCCAAGCACAAGCAGACACATTCACGAGCTGCTCCAAACAAATACGGCGCCAAGTCTACACACAAGCAAGTCGAAAAACACTCGACCTCAACGTCAAAGGCCAATTCAAAAAAGGGGAACAAATCGCATTCCTTCAAACTTGATAATCGAGTCCGGCTTATGGGAGCAAATTCTACGACAACCTATCCCATGGTTAAAGGTATTTTTGGCAAGAAAATGCTTCCGCATCTCCACCGAAGACGGAGATATGCTCCGCTTTATAAAACACGCCGATGGAAAAATGAGGGTACTACTACAGGAAAAAAAAACGTAAGTGCACTCCCGTTTTATTCAAAAAAGACAAATACGATTTGCTTGAATTCACTGTTTGGATGTTGTTTTCCTTTTCTTTGAGGCGGGAGGTTGTTCAGCCACATTGCAGAATTACCTGAAAGCATTAAAGGAAAACAAATTAGTAAAACACAAACAAAAAGCATATCCTCAGATCGTTCATGATCTGAAACACTAAATATAATACGCGGAATCATCACCATTAAGAAATCTGAAAGGAAAAGGAAAACAACATTAGATAACAAATTAAAGCAATCATCGAAAATAGTCACTCACCATGTAAAATCTATATCAGCACAAGAGCTGCACCATTCCAATTAATCATCAGTCATGATGACGTGCCATCGCTCTCCACATACAAATCCCCAAGCACCGGCAGCGCTCACACACGCAACAGTTTCAACTTTTTTCTAAAGCTCTATCTAACCTTTGCATTTCCACAGTATAAATAGAGCGCTAGAAATGCAAGAAATTCATTGCGTTCTGAGCTATCACTCGAGACAGATCGGCAGTATTGAAGCCTACTGAAGTCTCGATAATACCAAACCTAGGGGAATTCTGACCCTAGTAAATTGTATTAAAAGCATTGATTTTAATACACCAAACCAAATACTAGAATTATTGTGGCTAGTATTACTAGAAGCACAGCACTTCGTAAATTTCCGTATATTGCCGAGCAAGTATACGTCAATCTCGCTAGTACATAAGTTAAGTACAGCATTCCTAACTCAGAATAATTATTGCGTCCTGAATTCTCAAACAAGACAGATCGGCAGTCATGAGGCCTAGTGAAGTCTTAAAAACCCAAACCCAGATGCATTGAATCTGGTATCTTTGACGCAACACGTCATCGACACAAATCTCTGGAATTACGGAGAACGAAATCGTATATTTCTCAGTAAATATACCATTGTGCCTCTCGCACATATCAATCTGCTAGCATCAACTCGCGGTCGATGCACACGGTGCTGTCCAAGCTCAATAGTGGATGAGCAAATTAAGCTGGAAAGTGCAAGCACCCTAATGTACAAGCGTAGTATGGTTTTTTTGCCGCTTATCCCACAATCTTCAATTAAATTTCTCTTTTGAAGTAAATTAATGTATCGAACTACGAATTTAACAATATCTTTCGTCATTTCAGACTAAATAAACACCCACACCGCTACAGCCATCACCAAAGTGGATTTATTTGGAATATTAGTACATTTAAGTGAAATCATTATCTGTTAATTTTTTATTTTTTATTTTTTATTATTTTTATATTTGATTTTTCTTAGTGGTTTATGGCCTAGCAAGTAAGAGAAAAAGAAATATAAATTCGGAGTGAAATATACATTGAATTTTTTGACAATTAAGGAAAACCATCTTGTTATCATTTCTACACCTTTTTGATCCGGTACCATTTTCTTTTTATGACTAGACCTGTCATAGGCCTAGACAGGGTCTTATAAGTATTAGTACCAGTACCTGGACTTGTACTCGAAAATGTTTAAGTACCTTTATCGGTACTTTTACTTGTATTTAAAATATTTTAAGTCCAGGTCCTGTTACTGGTACTTTTACTTGGAATTTTATAAATCTTAACACATCAAGCCACCCTCGCCGTAGCGAATTATCACAACCTATAGTGGTCACCTTTTTTTTTTTTATATTATTAAGCCAAGCTCAGGGGATACCCTATGATGCAAAGCACAGCGTGGCAGGAAGGAGACAGGGAAAGGATTAAGGGATATGAGGAGAGCGGCGGAGGTGCCGATGTATTACGCCCTTAAACTTTCGCAGGTTGTATGCCGGAGGAAAGACAGAAGATGGTAGACTGTTCCACATTCGCACAGTTCGGGATAAGAAAGCATCACGGAATTTTCGTGTACGGCCGAAGGTAATTTGAAGGGTAAAAGGATGAGCGCGGGATGCAGCGCGAGTATTGCGTGCAGGAACTATTCTACAAGGGATCAGACTAGATATTTCATCAGAACATTTACCATGCATATAGCGATAAAGGAGCGAACGGCATCCAACATTGCGACGGTGCTCGAGCGAGTCGATATGAGGAGTAATTGCCACATCGCCAATGAGCTTGCAGGCTCTCTTTTGGACAATATCCAATGAAGCTAAGGTTGTGCGACCAGCCCCGGCCCAGATATGGGAATTGTATTCCATTCTAGGTCTGATGTAGGACTTGTAGAGGAGCGCTATATTTGATGGGCTGAAATATTTCTTACACCTTTTCAAAAAACCAAAACATTTTGATGCTTCTTTGGCAACCGAGAAGATTTCTCCTATAAGTTGATTGATTTTTTCCTTATAAAACTTTACATTTTGCAATTATTGAGTGCGATGAAAAATTGAGCTTTCTCTTGCAACAATTAACCCGTCAGTATGGGTTGTTACATGATCGCCTAGCTGTCTTTCCACAAATTTAATTGCGGTGGTGATATAAAAATATTTGATTTTATACGAGTGCATTGTACGACCTTGAAACATTTAACTTTGAGGCGCATATGGCCGCGAATTTTGATAGAGGCCAAATGTAATTAAGGTCCAAATAAGGCAATATTTCCAAAATTATTATATTTATGTTTATGAATCATAGAAGTCCTAGCTAGACGACTCAAACGGGACTTTATATAATACTTTTTGGTCAACAATATTACCACGAAAACGCTTTCCATGATTGAATTCATGACAATGTGTTGACATAAATTACTGCCAGTGTAAAATTGCGAGACCTATTGGAAGATTTTATAAGCTGAATCAACCGAAACAGGCAACATGTAGCGTTTCATTGCATGACAGATTTTCCATCATTGCAAGACTACCCACGCTTATCTGAAGACGGTCCTATCTTAATTGGGCTAAGCAATTGCAAACTAAAACTAGCTCGAACATGTTAGGAATGGAGCTTATTTATTTCAATTGTATCAAGACTCAGAACAACTAAATACTTAGGGATCATGGCCTTACAGAAGATATGTGGTTATGGGAATCCAGGGTGGAACGTGGTAGCTAAGCTTCGATAACAATTTGGGCGATTTTGAAAGAAATAAAACCATTATTTGTCAATTTGTACGTTTATTTTCACATTTGAAAGACGAGTATTATGGCCGTTATATTTGTTAGCCTTGAGTTATCACTAGACTTTTAATTAGTCAAAAGTATGTTGAAACAAACATGTGAGTTAAATTTCCGAATAAAGAATAGTGTATGGTGTAAATATTAATCTTGGTTTCACAGATCGAAAATTAGAATTTGCGAGCAATTTCTCCGGCTTTCGGTAAAATCCGAACTAAGCACTTTCTCTTATTGACAGCGACCAGAATGTATAGCACAGCACAGCGAAGCAAAAGCTATGCACGGTGGTCCATAGCAAAGATAACTTAATAGGTAGACAGGAAGCTGTCAAAGAATATTAAAAAATTTTTCGTGTATTTTAGGATGAAACAAGTAATGTCATATATTTTCGTCTTTTGCACGAACAGGGGAAAAGAACACGACTACATATACATTGCAGGGCGACTGAGACGAGTTAAAAACAAAAATGGAGAGAACGTAGGATTACGGAAACGACAAAAGCTTATTAAATCCCTCAAAATCCTTATCAAACTATTCATAATAATGTACTTCGGGTCACACTACCTCACTTTTTTAAGAAAAAGATAAATTTCGCTTTTGCCAAGCTGCTGAAAGGAGATGTAAAGTTCCTCTCAAATAAAATTCCCATTTTTCCCGAAAATATTAGGGAATCCAGCATGACTTTCTCCCACTTAATCTCTTCAGAGTAAAATAAATGTAAACAGAAGCACGTGGGTTTAAATATCATACCACTACAGCAAAAACTTTGGAAGCAATTCTCTCAATATTTCAGCAAAAACCAGTTTTCACAAAAGCGCGGGAACGTTTTATAAGAGTAAAATCTGAAAACGTCGCCCCTTGTCATTTATTTACGAAAATGAATTATTTGCCATTCTGTTTCGTTACATGCAATCTGCGCTTTCACATATTTTTTTATCTTTGTTCATAAAAGTTTTAAAGAGAGTTTGATTTTTTATTCTTTCTTCATTTTCTCGCCGTGTACATTGTAAATGTAAAACACTCTGAAATCTCGCAAGCTTCTCAACTTATTATTAAGTTAAGTTTGGTCCATAGCGAGCACCCCAACCCTTTCCTATTCGCCTCGGTAGCCCGTTACATCCCGGGTCCCCCTACTTATGGGCAGAATTTAGCTCAAGAATGAGCGCTTGTGAACTTGTAATATTGTCATAATTATGTTGATTGTTACGAACGAAGTTTGGTCAGATTCATATACGTATGTAGTTGAGATCATCTTACATGTTAAGCTTTGTATCATGGGTTGTACATACACAAATAAATATTTTACTGGGTTTAATCTAGAAATGCCTAATATTTTCTCTTTCGTTTTCACTGTAAGAATGTTATTTGAACATATTCATTCATATATCCTCTTATATTTATACCATCAACTGCCGGGTGGTAAATAAGTTTTAAATAACTCTTGACTTTAAGAAAAAAAAACCTCTTGAAGACCCAGTGATTTCCTGTGAATTGACGAAATTCTCGGATATTTACTCAATCGCAGATTACCATCGTATACCTATCTAATGCACAGTACCATTGATAAGACAAGCAACTATTTCAAAAGTGAAAAACATAAATAATTTTTTGAAATAGAAATGTCGCGTTTTCAGATTACAATTGCCTTAGAAATCGGTCCAGCCATGTAATACATACCCATAATTAAATAATAAGCCTGAAGTACGTACTATACGTATCTATCTATCTGCATACAGTTTGCCCCCATCAAGATTAGGCCAAGTGATTTCTAAATTTTTTTTTTACTCTTAAGATTGTGTTCGGAAAAAAGTGAAAAGTTTTTCTGCCCGCCCTGTCGCTTGCTTATGTTGTTTGCTTCTCTCCTCATATACGGTATACTTCTTAAGCTGAGATTTTTTTCCATGCGGAATTATTGCGAGCACAATGTTTATCTTCTAGTCAAAGATGTTTCGTTTTATTTCCTCACCCCTAAGATAAAAGACGCCTCTCTCGTGAAATTTTCACAAACATTGGAATTTTCTCATTTTCTTAGGCATTTTCCTAGTAAGAAAAAGGCTGAATAAGTTTTCATAATGTTTTTATCTATTCTTCAGATTCAACTCGAGATGGTATCCTCCTTCCTTTTAAGTCAAAAACACATTTTTACTAGGACAGCAATTCACCTCTTAAGGATTAAAGGTTTACACAATGATGTGACTGGACTGTGCTGTAGTCGAGTTGGGTTTAATAAATCATTAAAAGGAATGTTGGAGCAGGAGGATCAAGTTGACAGTTTTAGTCACAGTCACATAGATAACAAGGGAACATTTTAATAAGAACAATTGACGAGTTCAGTTGTGGTTAGCTTTGAGTGTTAAGTATGAGGTTTGGGAAGACTTTACAAAATTCAATAAGTTAGCCTTATTGCTACTGGAATAGTAAGGATTTTCTCGAACGAAGTTGGTTTCACCAGAATCGTTAGGTGGCACAGTGGCACGAAGTAGATATTTATTTATTTTTAAAAAGTTTAAGCGATAGTATAACAGACTTAAAGTAAATCCTTTTACATACTACCGGGAAAATATTAAAACAAGACAGTTATTCTTATTTTTTGAGCATAATTAATGTGAGTTAAGAGCTATAAATAGCAGCTATGTAAAATGATCAATTTTAATGAATTCAGGAGCAATTAGTTATATAATTAAGGTATACATACATTTTATTGGGAAGTAATATATATTTAAATTAAAACAATTTCACTTTTTTTTTTTTTGCGTAAAATGGAAAGAGGAAGATTTTTAGGGAGGAAGAGAGCGAGTTTTTTTTATATCCAAAATAGAACGCTTTGAGGAAGAAACACTATTACCTCTTCGGTTAATGGAATTAAATATATTATTGTGTTGTTTCTGTATTCTATATAGAGGTGATTTGTCTTAAATGTTTGTCCTAGGGCTTTCGAGTTTATATGTAGGGGTACGACCAGATTGGATTGATGGGACGTTATATCCTAATTGTGCATTTATATCTGTGCTATCTATAAGGTCGCAAGTAATTTTTAGGAGGAATAATTTGTCCACATAATCTCACCTATTTTCGAGGCTTAACAATGAGTACCTACGAAGTCGTTCTGGGTATTCTACATGCGTGCGATCGAATTTGTAAGTAAGGATCCTTGGAAATCGTTTTTAAACTCTTTCTATTGTATTTATATAGACTGGATAGAATGGATTGCAAATAACAGAGCAGTATTCTAAGGTACTTCGGACCAAGAAATTATTAAGAGTCACAAATCAAAGTGGTGTTTTGAAAGACTTACAGCTACGAAAAATGAAATCTAGTAATTAATATTAATATGCCTATCAAATAATAATTTGGCATCGAAGGTAACTCCCAAGTCTTTTGTTTCTATGACACGTGTTTAGGAGGAATTTGAAATATGTTAATCAAAGAACAGTGTGTTTTGTTTTCTGGAGAACGTTAAGCAACAACATTTATTTATGGTCTATTTATTGTAATCCAATCATGAAGTTTATTTAAATCATTTTGTAATATTAAGTAACCATCTATAGAGTAAATAATTTTAAAGATTTTAGTATTATCCGCATACAATAGGCATGGAGATTTTATTGTTAATGGAACATTATTAATAAAGAGTAAGAAAATGAGGGGGCCAAGCCTTCTTCCTTGGCGTAGACCAGATGTTTGGGTGAAGGTATATGACTTAAATCCGTTAAGAACTACAGACAAGCTCCTGTTTTTTAGAAATGAATCAAACCAGTAAACTGAATTTGCATGGGAGCCGAGTGTACTCAATTTTTTAAGATACGAAGGTGGTCTCAAAGGTCTTAGAAAAATCTGTGTATATTGTATCGACTTATAAACCTCTGTCTAAAGCCTTTGCAATAATATCAGTGTACAGGGCTAAATTGGTAGAAATTGAACGATGGTAGATATTTGTACTTTTCTCCAGGTAAGTATAAAACTGTTGACGATGCGTGCATTTTAGTCTATATGTGCTTGGGTACCACTTGCGTTGGTGCTACTAAAATTAACGTGGGCCTTGAGGTGTCTAGATGGAATTAACTTATCAGCATGTATCTTAGTGTAGCAGTTATTTTGTCATTTAATATCCCATACAGTATACAAAAAGTTTACATATTAGTTTCATATATTGCTAAGCACTGCTTCTTCAGAAGATGCCAGCATATGATACGCGTATACTTGAATATTCATAAGATAAATAACGGAACACGAAAACAGATTGTAAGCTGTTTCATGTCAACATTTGAATGTCACAATTAAGTTCCCAAAATAGAGCAAAAGTATTCCGTGATTATATTGCCTACTTCTTTAGTGTTCAGTAAACAGATCCCATACCAAGTACAAAGTTTAATTACATTAAGGCTGGAATGCTACCCGTGAATAACTCTTGCTCACTTTCTACTTGTAGGCTGCACTGCTCTTCACGACATATCACCACAGCGACCGCAATTCACAAGTGCATTGCCTGACATGCAATTGTTAGTTTAAGGGAGGCAAAGCCTTTCTTTCAGCTGCCCTCTCATTCCAAATGGGCCTCATTGTCCGTGAACCCGCTATAAGACTGAAATTGCGGCATATAATCCATTCATAAGAAAAACTGCACAAAATGTATCAAACGTTATTGCTTTCATTTCTAATTATCCTTACCTTATTATTAATTTTTTTTTATGTAAATATTACATTATTCTTGCGGGATTTTTTTTTATGTGTATATTAAGCCAAGCTCAGGGGATACCTTATGATGCAAAGCACAGCATGGCAGAAAGGAGATATGGAAAAGACTAGGGGATATGAGGAGAGTGGCGGAGGTGCTGATGTATGTCGCCCTTAAACTTCCGCAGATTAGTAAGGCGTTCCAATTTCGCGCTGTTCGGGATAAAAAAGCATCACGGATTTTACTGTTGTACGACCGAAAGTAATTTGAATGGTGATAGGATGTGCGCGGTTTGCAGCGCGAGTATTGTGTGCAGAAATCATTGTACAAGGGATTGGACTAGATATTTCATCAGAACATTGACCATGCAAGTAGCGATAAAGGAGCGACAGGCAGTGCCCGAGTGAGTCGATATGACAAGTTATTGCCACATCGCCAATGAGCTTGAAGGATCTCTTTTGGACAATATTCAATGAAGCTAAGGTTGTGCGACCAGCCCTAGTCCATATATGGGAATTGTATTCCATTCTAGGTCTAATGTAGGACTTGTAGAAGAGCGCTAGAATTGACGGGTTGAATTATTTCCTACACCTTGTTAAAGATCCAAGCCATTTCGATGCTTCTTTGGCAACACAGATGATGTGATCTTTACAGTTTAACTTACTGGAAAAATTAATGCCAAGAATGTTTAGTGACGGTGAATCAGAAAATAATGCTCCACCAAAAGAGACGGGAGTGATTATGTTATGGTCTTGTTTTAATGAGATGTGACAGCTGTGGGTCTTAGAAGTATTGCATTCGACGCGATTTCCTTTGCCCCATCGAGGATATTGTTAAGATTATTATTAAATGATCTAATCATGCAAACTTGTTTAACATATGGGCATTCCCTATGAAGTCCGCAAGAGCGTCAAAGCTTAAGCTTAATCAACTCGGATCATTAATGAAAATTAAAAAGAGAGTTGGAGAGATAACAGAGCTTTTAGGTACACCGGCATTTATGGGATGAGGTTCAGATGAAACGCCATCTTACACAAGACGTATTTGGCGACTAGATAAGAACGTTCCGTAAGAAAAGTCAGCAAGTCTCCACATGAGCGTCCTGCTTGGAAGCCATATTGGCGATCGCTGATGAGATGATTAGTTTCTATATACATCATTAATTTGGAGTTAAGGATAGATTCAATAACCTTTGATAGAATCGAAGTGATTGCAATTGATCGATAATTTGAGGGATCGCTAACCTCTCCGTACTTGGGAATAAGGCGAATCTGAACTAGTTTCCAAGCAGTTGGAAACTTTTCTGTCGCATAAGACAAGTAGAATAGTTTGCGCATAGGCTTAGCCAAGGATGATCTGCGGCTTTTAATTAACAGGGGCGAAAAACCATCAAGTTCTTCGGCTTCGGAGAAGTCGATCCCCTTGAGGTCCTCCAATAGATCTCTCGTACATAGGCTATTGTAGACATTTACACGGGAGTTGCAAAACAGGTGTCTGTGAAGTAGGTGGGAGACGAAAATGTGAAGCGAATATAGCAGCCAAAATATTAGCTTTATCCGTGCTTTCCACAATCACTTCACCACTATTTAGTAGTGAAGGTATAGAGAAACTGCTGAAGTTATTCCTCATGGTTTTGACCAGCGACCAAAGACCTTAGCTGGCTTTATGTAAACTTACGCCTAGATGTGTATTTCATTATAAATTTTCATGTAAATTCACTCCTTTTTATGTATTCTCAATAGATTTTTTTACGGCTTTGCGACTCATTATTATTGGTATCATCGCAGGGTGTAATTTGAAGTAAGAAAATCTGTAGCGTACATAAGTCTACATTAGGACCAGAAATTAGCTGCTTTTCAATGCTGCACCAAGTGATAAAAAGTGTAAAGCTATTATGACAGCACAGACGGTGAACAAATCAATACGCGGTTTAGTTGAATTGAAAAATATTGAGCTCTGTGCATATTAACTTTGAAAAATGAGAATCCATAAAAATCTGGTTTCAAATATGCTGCATGATCTTGACGAAAACAGGTGTTGTATATCCGGGGCGTCTAACCAACACGGGTAGGAACTTTCCGAGGAGAGACCGCTCACTTCACTTATGATATGTAAACCTGTGCACTCCTACCTTGTTAATTCCTGCTCCCTGCTTTGTTGGCCAATCCTTTTGCTTTCAATTAAAAAACTCGTATCCTTTATGTTTATTATAAAATCTAATTCCCACAATGGAACAGTCTTTTCTTAACATTACTTCTCTCTTTTTTTACACTTTTATATTCTGGCTTTCACAAATAGATCACTTATTCTTGATCACAAACTTCTCCTTTAATCAATGTGGCTTGTTTGCACATTGGTTATTTCTTTCTTTATCACTGCGGAACAAATCCGCCGAACCGAAACCTTAAGCACACTCTCTTCACGACGCGTCAAAGTCAACTCTCAAAAACCGACTGCCGAGACTTCGATTTTTCAAATCTCAAGTCTTTGTTCAAGATAAGAAAATGCTTAATTAGCATTTCTATCCTGAGAAAATTATTTTCACTGGATAGGTTTTAACGTGCCCAGAATTATCGCGGCGAACGATTGTTGAAATTAAATTTGATATTTTCAAAAATATCAAACCATCGTCTTGCTATCGTCAATTTGCTGATAGAAGCTGTTTCGGTGAAGGCTTGATCCTTTCAGTCTTCACCGACGAAAAATTTCATGCGCCAGATATGTATATATAATGTATATATGTATATACATGTCGCATGTACGGCAAATATTACTGAAGGTAAGGTTTGTCGTGGGGCTTTTTTCTATCGAAACGACTTGGGATGAAATTTAAAACTTTTATTTTTCCCAAGACGTTTTGTGGGAAAATATTTTGATTATTTTATGCAAAGGAATTTGAAGAAATAGCTGATGGCAATTTATTCGCTCTGCAGAGAGATAATCTTATCATGTTTTAAGCATGATTAGCTTATACCTATGTATGATAATTAAATAAATTATGATTGTTTTTTAAATTACCTGTTTTAGGTAATTTTTGTATGCAACACAGGGTAAACATAAATGCACATAACTTTGGAAACAATCGCTACCAGAGTTCCCCAGAAAACTACAAAAATTGAGAAATAAAATAGGTGAAAAGTTGCATTTTTTCTGCACAGCTTGCACCTGTTATTTCTATGGTGCAAAAAGAATACATTCGTTAATACACTAGATTAAATTTTCACAAAATGTGCACAATAAATTCGGTCGATAATGTACGTACATCTTACAAAGGCAAGTTGGTGAAGCTTAGTGGAATCCCCGAAAGCAGCAAGCACGCAAACGAATAGAATTATAACTGTATTCAATTTGTTTTTTGGATTATAGAAAAACGGTACACGCATTTCGTTCACATTACATTTCACAAAATTTAGGAGAGTATCTGATCGGACGATGATCATAAAATGTTTGGTACATTACTTTATAATTGCAACAAATGCAATGTGATGTTAAAGAGTGTAAACAGGTGTTAAATGGTAGCCCGTGAATGGCAGCCGATGAATAGTCATGTTTCTCTGTTTGTTATCTGCACGTCATACTGAGTTTGATGCAATATGTACTTTTAATGTAGCAAATTGTATTGAGAGTCGTTAGTACAAGATGCTTACAAAAGGCACGACTTTCTAGTTCAATTTTTATTTAAAGTAAAATTACACAAGTTGTGACCATTATTTGATTTTTTTTATAATGTTGCCAAATCTCAGGGGATACCCTACGATGCCGTAGCACAGCCCTGGTATGATTGAAGGCTCATAGCTGAGGGAAAACAGAGAATGCAAGCTTTTCCACATTCGTACTATACTCCTCATGAAGGATTCGCCGAATTTCATGGTACGGCCAAACCTGACTGAGGGTGAGGTCAGATTACAGCATTACAATGGATCTGCCTGGAGATTTCGTCCGAGCAATAGACATACAAGTAGCGATAAAAGAGAGATAGACACCTGACATTGCGTCAGTACTCTAGAGAAAAAATAGTAGCTATTGATATGTCGCCGCTTATAATCCGGAAGGCTTCTCCTGAACTTCGGCTAACGCAGTGCGTCCAGCGCCTGCCCAAAGGTGGGAAGTATATTGCAATCGTTGGACACCAAACATGATTATTACAAATTACATAGGATTTCATATTCTGACGAACTTTTCAGTACAACAAAAATAACTAGGACTGATCGTATTCACAGTATACGTAATAATGAAAATTTTTATATGGCAACATCAAGAAGGCGTTCCCCGATTTAGTGCATTTTTGAAATTTCATTTACTATTGCTATGAAAGCACCATGTACCAAATTTCAGCAGTATACGTCGACGAGTTCTCAGGCTATTACTATCACTTTATTTTACGTGTTTTTTTTCTTACAAGCCCATGCGAACAGCTGACGTATTATCCCTCCTCCGCGATTCAGCTGACATTGTTTTTCAACTCATTATGATGCCAAGTGTTTATAAAAAATAAGTTTCAGCCGGCGTACTATTACTTAAATAAATTTTTTTACCACTTTCGCAGCCTCTCACACCCTCACCTAACGCGGGTGCGTCGACTGACGATTGGTTCAGTAATTAGTCATACCAAATTTTTCGAAAAATGTAATAATCCATGGGCGTGAAAACACTACTATAATGCATCCCTACCTCCTGGACTATTATGATCAATTATACGAGTGCTATGAGCGTGATGTATGCAATGACTACTTTTCTCTCTCAGTTTTATATAAAAATTTGAATGACCAAAATGTCTCTCTCCTATTGTATATACGTTTTTTGACATTTTATTAGGCTTTTAAGGAATAGATCTATTTGTTTTCAGTGGGGGTAGTCATAATATTTAATTTTTTTTTCTCGATTTCCATATTATGGGAGTTATCGGCGGAGGTGACGTTTAAGATGGACAGATGAATTTTCAAGCCAGTTTAATTTTGGGATCAAGACGGCTATATAAAGAAATTGACAAGACACTGGTACCAAAGTTGTTCGTGAACAGAATCAGGTATACAAAGCATGGGGTTCCAGTCTCTCCGGAACCAGTTATTTTTTGCAATTTTTACATATGTATGCATAGGTATATGAGAGTAAAAAAAAACATATATTAAAAAAACTTTTAAAATAACCAACTTTTGTAAATAAACTGCACTAAAGAGTAAACAAGTTTAATGCAAAATAAGAAATGCCCCAACTCAGATTAAATCTTAAAACTTTGGATATCATAGTTATGGAATCACAATTGTCTAATTGCGGATCATGCCGAAACTTTTAAGATTTCATTTGCGATGAAGCATTTCTTATTTTGCATTAAAGTTTTCAGGTATATATCACTGAGAAAGAAAAGAATTATTTTTTACTTTTTAGTGCATTTTATTTACAAAAGTTATTTATTTTAAAAGTTTTTTTAATATATTTTGTTTTCTACTTTTTAGGCAAACTCTACTCTCGAAACTCGAATTTCTAAATTCGACTCTCGGACTTCAGCTCTCGAAAATCCTCTCTCGTAAATCATCTCTTGAAAATCAACTCTCGAAAATCGAATCTCGAAACCGGACTGTTGAAGCTTAACTCTCGAAACTCAACTCTCGGAAATCGACTCTCTAAGCTGGACTCACAAAAATCGACTCTCGAAACTCGACTATCGACATGTATCACACACGGCCCAAATTGGACAGCACAAGAGTGGTAGTTACCACCCCACCCCAAAAATTCCCAAGACGTAAAAGCATTTTACCCCCATCTCAAAGATCCCTATTCACCCATTCTAAATCAAAAAACCCCATATAAATCCATCCACGTTTACTACCCTAAAACTCTTTCGTCATTAACGGGACTCTCGGCGCTCAGTCGTTCAGGTGCGCAGACACAAAGTCTTTTAGTTAGGGGTCTATAAGGCATCGCTGGTAGGTATGCACCAGCAAGAGTCACTTAGCAGTGAAACAAAGAAATTTATGACAGGATCATTGCAAATGGCTGTCATACCGAATAGCTAAACATATGAAATATGCACATTTTCGTCCTAAGTTGGACTCTCTCTGACAGCGACAATGGAATCGTTTACCTATCATCCTCACAATCCCTTGAACATCTGAATGCCAACACCTGTTTGTGCACAGCGCTGTAATATTTCGTGATAAAAAAATGGTTAATCGTTTCCTAATGACTATTGGTGACTTAAAAAAAAACCTTTTATACACACTTAACAGGGACTAGAGCCACAGTAAATTCTAGGACTTTTAAAGTAGTAGTTCTGCCACAGTATTCCTAATTGTAAATTTGAAATACCTGAAACTGTATAGCTACACTGTAAAAAATTAGAAAATTGTTGCCACAAAGCTTAAGTATTTTAGGGAATATTCCTTAAATTTTAGGAAATATGGCCTACATTTTAGGGAAAAATACCTAAGCTTTGTGGCAACAATTGTCCAAATTATTTCCTGCGTAGTACCCTTTTGAGTTGTATATGTATCATATCGCCTCCAATTCAAGTTATCTAAAGATATTAAATAAAATAAGTAGCTTCCGGCTCATTTCCCAGTTACAGTCCATGAATTTACGAACATAAATCACGACAACTGAAATCACCCATAAACGTAGAACATTTAAAATAATTTGGCAAGATCCTAGATGTTTTATCTCTTAAATCACAGCCAACGAAGCATAGAAACACTCAAGTTACTTTAATGGTAGGTACTTTAACATATATGTAATATGCCTCAGAGAATAGCATTGCGAATATGTATTCCCCATCTAGGCTGAAAAGAAGTCCTCAGAGCAATTCCACTTTACACAAGGTTCAATTAGATTCTAAAAGCGTTAATAAAGGTTCGTTTCAACGAATTACGTTTTTGCCCGCCATAAATCAGCCATCATTATTGTGGAAGATAATATCTCGCTGGTAGGAATTAATTGGACACAAGGTTCAGCATACCTTACTAATTATCAATTAATTTGAATTTTGGGAATTTCATTGCTCTGCGTGGAGCACATTATATATCTAACAATAAAAAACAAACTTAAAATCTTTATGTAATGCTATCATTCTATCTGCGTTAATTTGGTAAATTTCCACAGTAAATTCTGCGGTAAAAGAAAATCACCTTTTCAGAACTTTGTAAACAGAACAATGTGGCACATATAAAATGATGCTATTATTAATAATGCGAAGGTAGCTGGTAGCGACGTTCTTTCAAATACTGTGAAAGACATCGCCTAGAGAATATTAATAATACTGAAAATAAATTACAGGATTTAAGCATGAAAGGCAGATATAAACAATCCTCCTATAACATGTACGTATGTATGCATATAACCTGGAGCCCATCAATTTCTGTGGGAGGATTCCAAGGTTGAAGTTGCGCCTTTTTACACAAAATCGATTTTGTTTGATTCCTAGACAGATCTTAAAATAACCCTTTTAATCTTTAGATTATAATTAATTCTTGGCGGTTGAAGTTTATTAAAGATTTTAAATGATTTTTGGGTATAGACGCGGTTTGTAGGATTTGAGAGCTACATAAAGATTTGTTTCAAGAACATTTTATTGACTTTTAGGAGTTTGATAATATAAAAGGAAAGGAGGAGTAAACTTGACCAATTTAACCTTGCACAGATAGACAAACAGAGATTCATAATTATTTTTTACTAGATTTATAAATATTTTGTATAATAGTAAATACTAAGTAAAAGCTGTCAAACACTGCAAAAAATAATGGACGGTTCCTAATATTAAGTGCAAGGAGTTTCCGTAAAATAAGTCTAGTGTTCTCTTAAAAATATGGAACATACCTTTTGGTAATTAAAATATTTGAGATGAAAAGTATGTATGTAGTTTTACCTGAGCTTTGTTATTTTCCATTCATTTTATTATTTTGTGACCAATAAGTTATGAAATCTTAAAACTAAATCAAATGGAAATATAGTACTCTCATTTGATAAATTTGGGAAAATAATATCAATTCCATAATGTTATGGAAAAACGAAAATTGTTTTTTAGGCAAATAAGGCACATATACATTAATGTTATATGTATAGCACTAATAGACAGGATGTCCGGTTTAACAATGCTTCATATTACCCACCAATGATTGGTTGAGATAAATAAACTCTCCACTCCACTTCTGTCTATTCCAAAATATATTTTATCATACATGTATCATCCAAAAGTTATTATTTAATAAAACCTTACTAATAACATGTACCTAAATGCATTAAAATAGTACGTTTTCTACATATACGAGTACAATTGTAGTTTTCATACAAACGAGGTTCTTCTCATTTTAAGCTTACCTAAATTCGGCATATATAACGTACTTCCATCGAATGAAAAACTTTCATTATATCCGTACATAGAGTAGAAACTATCCTTAGCTAATATTAAGACATTCAAAGTTGCGAAAATTCCCTACCTATAGGTAGTAGATGATAAACGCTAGTGAATAGACGCATTTTTAAATCGGCTCCCGCTTTCAGTTTTTCATACGAGTATCCGAGTTATAATTAATAACAAATTCTTTGAGTTCTGAGTGCTATTAAATCTTTACGCAAATCTCATATGGGTATAGTGACCGGTTGTTTTTGTCTTTTCGTATATTTTATCATAAAATTTTCAATTAAAGCAAAAAACAAAAGTCAGAAATCATATTGTGCTCAATCTCCCGTAATTAACAGTTACTTTGGCTGCATTCATATAATAGTGTTTTGTGAGAAAGTTGCTCTTATTTAAATGGCATGTCGGTCAGGGGATAAAAAAAGAGAAGAACCCATCAACCTCAAATGCAAATCCCGAAGATGGAAACCTGATCACCACTCGCAGCTCTGCAAAAGGAGATGATACCAGCCCAGCAGATATATCTCCGGTTGTAGTTGCTAAACTTATGGAGTCTCTGGAATCCCATCTCTTTAAAATAATTAATGGCCTAATGCAAGAGTTCGAGGTTCGAATTATGGCAAAAATTTATGAGTCCATCCGTTCCTTGAATGATAAGGCATTAAAGCAAGAGGACTCTATAATTAAGCTCCAAGAGCAGAATAATTCTCTTAAATCACAAATTGATGATCTCCTTCGCTTTCAGCGGCTAAATGACGTTGTAATAAGGGGAATACCCCAGCTGCCTAGTGAGAGCCCACTGCTTATTCTAAAAAGTATCGCTGCATTGATCGACCATCCCATATCAACGTTCACCGATGCATTTCGTATACAAGCGCAGGCTTAGGGGAAAACAACGCCAATAATAGCTCGCTTCTGTAGTCGTTCTGAACAAAAAGTCTTCTTATCAGCCTTTCGTAAACGTAAAGGCATCAAGTTATCGCATCTGGAGGGCTTCTCTTCCGATAGCTCTGTTTACATCAATGAGAGCTTAACTCCCATCAACAATTATATTCTTCGTGAGGCAATAAAGCATCGCAAGCAAGGGGAACTTCACTCACTGAGAACGCAGAATGGCCTCCTACATGTTAGAAAGTGCAATGAAGGTCATGAAACAAATATTTTCAGCTATGATCAACTCCGTAACATACTACCAAAATAATTACTCGCTAATGCTGAAAAATGTTGTTCCTGCTAGTGTGGAGTCGGTGATCTGTAAATATGATAATGTCATTGTACAAAGCAATCTATTTCCTGTTTTATTCGTCTTTTTTAGTTGTATACAAACATTCTTTTTCTTATTAATAAATCGAATTAGATCTTTCTTTTGTATGGGTTGTATTTTTCGTGAAGTTAAGTTTTCATTAAAAGTTTTAGTTTTAAAAGTTTTCTTTTTTCTTGTACGGAGATTAGTGTATAGTAATAACTGAACGATGAATTTATTTTTCCTGAAGTTAAGTTGTCATTAAAAGTTTTAGTTTTAAAAGTTTTTTTTTTCTTATATGGAGACTCGAGTGTAGTAATATCTTAACCATCATATTCGCTATCATGGTACTTGAATGCAATGTCAGTGAAGCATCCGTAATAAAAGTGACGAATTTCGGTATATCTTCTAGGATTTGAATTTTGATGCTATATTTATTAGTGAGACCTGGTTGAACAACGAAATTCCATCCTCTTTAGTATCTATGTTATGGCCCGATGTGCGGAAGATTCTTCCAGCAGCCAAAGGCATCACAGCGAAATAATCAGCAATTGCTAAACAATAACCTCGCATGGTATTGTTCTGCAACCGTCGGTTGTTTTGCTGATTAGCCCAACAGCTGGCTGCGATGAGCGCTTGAAGCAATCGACGATTACGATAATAAATAACCTCGCATGGTAATTATTATGCAAGGCGATTGTTTACTACTAAGCGACTCAGGTGCAGCAACAGAAAGAACAAACAACAAGGTTGTTGTTGTTTGTTTACATCCGCGTTGTGAGCAAAGAAAGCTTACTTCCGAGTATAGGTTCATAAAAGACCAATGACTGGTCTGTTGAGTGCCTGTAGTATCTTTTAGCCGCTCAGTTATCACTCATCGCGATATTAAGCTACCGTTCGGTTCGGGTTGGTTTGTGAATAATTAAGGTAGGTCAGTACGGAATAAATAAAGTAATTTTGTGTTAAAAGAAATTCGAGTGTTATTTTACTTCTAAGAAAGTTTTATCGGGGTTACTTAATAGGGTTTATGGATTGATTGTAATTGGGACACGACATATATACCAGGATAAAAGTTATTCCGAAATCACCGTAATGGTAGGCCAGGGGGAGGCTAGCAATTTATATTCGTGACTGGATAAAGGCAAAACTGATTTGTTTTCACGGGATCAATCAATCGAGTTCCTATGTGTTGAAATAGACTCCAGTAGTGAAAAATGCGTACTAGCTTCAGTTTTTTGTCCTCCGAAATCTTTTGACTACAATAATGCTCCAGAATTGGAGTACACATTATCGAGAATAACTCAACGTTATACAAACGTCATTGTAGGAGGTGATTTCTACGTTAATTTATTACGTCAGGATAGTTCAGCATACAAGTTTTCGCATTTTGTTCAGTCCCTCCATCTTAATGTAATAAATTCTTATCCCACATATTTCAATACTTCAAATCCTTCGTTGCTTGATTTAATCCTTGTCACAAGTAATGACAATGTTGTCTCTCACAACCAAATGAGTCCACCTAGCTCATTGGATCATGACTTCCTCTTTGTTAATTACGACTTTTCCTTAGGAATAGCTCCACTACCAAACAGAATTTCCTTTCGCGACTATAATGGAATACAAGTTGACTCCTTAATTGAAGAGTGTTCCATTCTATCCTGGGATATAATCTACAACTCATCCTCGGTCGATCATCAAGTGGAGACTCTTACATCGTTGATTTCCTACCTACATATATGAAAAATATGTTCCTGTTAAACAAAATATATTCAACGGGAGGGTTGTCCGTGGTTTTCTCCAGTAGTCCGTGCTTTAATTATTGAACGTGAGTACTTATATGAACAACACAGACGTCTAAAAACTAATGCATCCAGATCTATATACGTTGTCGCTCGCAACAGGGCCAATGCTGCAATTAAACGTGCAAAGTATCAGTATTATAGTGCTAAACTGAATACTAATCCAGGGCAAGGGTTCTATGTCGTAATCTGTGGCAGTCGGGGGTTTTTGGCAAGGAAAAATCAGATTGTACTTTTAGTCCAGATGATCTTAACGCATCTTTCACCTCAGGTATTAATATACTCCCGTCAACCTCTGGTGTTGTCTCTGCTCCCTCACTTGCCAACCCGGAAACAAACGCAATGCTAACATAAATCCTTTCTCATTCCGTGCGGTGAATCTTGATGAACTATCTCTCGCATTGAACTCTATTAAATTTGATGCGGCTGGTCCTGATAACTTATCACCACGCTTTATTAAGCTGCTATTCCCTTTCATTAGTATCTATGTTCTCCACATTATAAACACATGTCTAATGTCATCATATTTTCCTTGCAGCTGGAAAGTTGCCGCTGTTCTACCCATACCGAAAAAACCGTCTCCTGAATATTTGGCCGACTTTCGCCCAATAATTCTGTTATCTTTTCTGTCCAAAGTGCTAGAAAAGGTTATGTCTGAGCAAATTCTTTCTTTTGTCGAAGAAAATAACTTGCTGACGCGTTAGCAATCGGGATTGCGTCAAACCATAATGGCGAAACTGCGATCCTCAAGGTATCTTCAGACATAAAAGTAGCCCTCGAGAAGGATAACCTCACGACGCTGATATTGTTGGATTTTTTTAAAGCTTTTGACTGCGTGGATTACACCTTACTTACAGACAAACTTCAAAATCTTTCAATTTTAGTAGCACTGCCATCGCCCTGGTTGGCAGGTTTTTTGTCGGACCGCAACTAGAGAGTTAAAGTCAATGGTACACTGCCTAATGCTTGCACTCTCACGCGTGATGATCCTCAAGGTTCAACTACTATTTAGCTTTTTCATAAATGATCTTCCAGATGTGGTTCGCGATGTCCAAAATCCATCTATATGCTGACTACGTACAGATTTATCTAAGCAGACCAATCGGTCTTCTCGAGGACTGCATCGCACGTATAAATGCTGACCTGGATAGGATATATAACTGGTCTATGTATAATCGCTTGTTATTGAACCCAGGGAAATCACAGAGTATTACATTCTATAATCCAACCTGTAACGAAATTGATATTCCTCCGGTTACTCTAAACGGTATTCCACTGCCTAGGCTTAGTAAGGTGTCCAATCTAGGTATCATCCTTCACTGTAATTATGAAGTGTTGTGAGAACGTTAGTACGATGATTAGAAAACTGTATGCAGTACTGCGACGATTATGGCTTTCAGCCAACATTCTATCAAGTAGCGCACGTTGTAAATTAGTTAAAACATTGATACTGCCTCATTTCATTTTCGGCAGTTTAATTTTTCCTAGATTGGATAGCTCATGTGCACGCAAGTTGGAGGTTGCCTTCAATGACTGCATTCAGTTCATATATGGATTAAGAAGATTCGACCATGTCTCACATCTTCGGCATCTTTTGGTCGGTTTTTCACTGATGTCGTATTTAAATAAAAGAAAATTGATATTCTTGTAAAACTTACTTCAGTTGAAAAAGCCGGAGTATCTCAGGGAAATGTTCAAACTCACGTTATCCCGACGCAATAAAAATCTAGTTCTACCGCGCTTCTATAAACTAGTAATGGAAAGTTCTTACCTTGTCTAAGTAGCTCGCTTATGGAATTGTCTTCCTCTTAATATTCAAGCTGCAGGCACTGTCAATGCATTCAAAAAGCTTATTAACACCCACTTAACTTTATTTTACCTATCTCTTTTTATTTTGTCCACTGTCTCTCTGTATTCGAAAAATAGCATGCACTTATTTGTGATTACTTGCACTTTTGTTTAATTATTCATATTATGTTTCATATATATTTTGTTTTCTTCTTTTTACTCTATTTTTTTTTTCTTTTTTTGCTCCGTTAGTAATAAATATTTTTAGTTTGTATTCTTTTCTCTCTATCATTTCGTTTATAGCTTTATCTAGCGCCACCTTCTAATTATACAACAAAAGATTGTAAATCTTGTGTATATCATCCTGCGAATAAATTAATATTATTATTATTATTATAGGTCATATTTATCCAAGCGGAACAGAATAATAGATGTCCAGGTATATATACATTCAATGCAGGGAAGCTAGATATACCTCTATCGAGTGGAAAATTTCCATTCCATTCACACATGCAAGGAACAATTTCATTAGTTAATTTAATTGTACCCTTCACTTTAGTAAAAATACCGCAAATATAAGGCACATTATCTTATTAAAATGCATTGAAATACGCATGTGTACACTGTATAGTTTTATTCTGACCTTTGTGCGGTTAAGAGGTGCGCGAATTAATATTTTTTCTTGAAATTTTTAAAAAGCAATAAATAGTTAAAAAAGACTAATAGCATCAATAATATGAAACGGCTTGTAAATTATATAACATCGTATGCTTGAACACCTTAATTGAAGTTTGTTATTGTTTCGAAAATAATATGTTCATTTTCATTTAGTAGGTAAACCTACCTGGAAGAATTCTATGTAAACCTATATTTTGCTTTTTTGTTTCAAATTAACTTATTTAAAGATTTTTGTTTCATTCAATCACTTTTTTCTTACACGTATATCCTTTAAAAATATTAATTATTTTAGGAAAACTTAATTTGAGGGAAAGTCCCAGTAATGGAGGTATTTGGTCTATATTAAAGAGAAATTTTTAGACACTTATTGTGCAAAGATTTGTTTAATCATCAAGCACAGTGCATTGAATGTTCCATTGCTCCTTTGGAAAGAATTCATACTTTCGGTAGAAAATACTCAATACGCATCTGCTTATGCTTCTTTATCAAAGCGAATTTTTTATTCTAACTATTTAAAAGACTCCGTAATCAAGGTAAAAGTTTTGAACTTATTTATGGTCTGTTCCATAATACCTATGGAAATATGTATAGTTCAACCACTTGTTTACCCTTAATTTATTAAAAAATTTCTCTAAATTTTACGTATATTAAAATACATATATATATATTTGTCGAAAAATTTACATTAATTTAATGATGCATTTAGTTAATTTAGTGAATATCACCCAACTTACTTATATGTAAACAATTTCAATTCTCCCGAGTAGTTATTGAATTTAAACTCCGTATAGATAGGTGAAACTTACCTATCTCCAAAGCCCAAAGTGTACTTTTCCTTCAAGTTAGCGAAATATGCCTAAGCTTTGTGGCACAAATTGTTGCCACCGAATTTAGGGAAATATTTTTTATAGTGAGTCTAATATTGTCCAATATTTTCTAAAGGGAGAAAGGCAGCGTTTTAAAAGAATGTCGACATGGTGTATAATTCAATGGGAATAACTGACAAAAAATTGAGTAATCAGTCGCCAAAAATGTTATAGAGAAATTTTTGTTCAATCTCTTGAAGCTAGACACAAATAAAAAGGATGTTTGATTTCGGAATCATGATATACATTTATGTAGTAGACCAGATTCAGAAAATAGTCTCCTAAGAGGATTTGTAAAAACTAATTATTTATAAACCATACACTTAGGGATACCGCACACTACCGAGTAAATTGAAAGTCTAGTCAGCAACCGGCAACTTTTCACCGAACTGATTGAATTTTAAACGTTGCTGATTGACTTTCGTTGCATGTGCGCATATTGCATCGTTTTCTGTCAAATTAGTAATCTAGTCAAAGACATTGAGTTTGAGTGGTACTTCGATTTTAATTAAAATGTCACGGTATTGTGAAACACTAGGTATAACCTATTTAGAAAATGCAGTAAGAAACATATACCATATAGAAATTTATGGTAGTTAAGGAGAAGAAGACGAAGGATTTCAAGAATAAGGATGTGGAAGAATCCATCCATCCTTTTTGATCATAAGCATAAACACTTACATATGAATGTATTTAAAATCTAGTAAAATAAACCGAACTTTACTTAGAAGTTGAAAATTTTATCAAAGCTGTAAGATGCCTAAATTGCTGACGGCTTTATGAAAATTCGCAAATAATAAGAATTTTTTCCACTTTCAATATTCAGAGTGTTCTCTTCAGAAAAGCAATAAGATCTCACCCCGTAAATATTATGCTATAAATATTATATGTAAATACGTTTTTTTTAATTTTTACACAAATATGTACTTTAGTCGAAGAAAATTTATTAAAATTTAAGAAAAGGAAAACATTACTTACGGCAGCCTTGGTCAACAACAATCAACTGATTGATATTAAGGTTGCTGATGTAGACTGACCACAACAGTCAAATCAGCAGTTGTCAGTTGTCAACTTCCTTCTGAATTTTAGTTTCTGACTAACGTAAAATAGAACAGTTTGCGGTGACGAACGCTGTTTCGAACAATGAGCAAGGTCAACCGACTAACGACTACAGCCGGTGATTGTGCAGTGTGGCCTGCCTTAACCACAATAAGTAGCCATTCGAATCTCAAATTCGATCATATATAATGTGATTAGAAGTCTAAATTTCATCTTATTCCGGTACGGCCGCGAAAATTATTAATTGTACTTCTTTAAATAAAGAAATTGTTCTTATTAAAATGAAGTTGGAGAAGTGAAGAAATAAATTTGATTCAAATAATGTGAAACAGTTTCATTAATTGTTTTTTTTTTATTATTATAATTTTTTTTTATCCCAATTGCAAGAGCCATTGGTAAATATTAGACTGATAGACTGATACTTTGACGTGGCAGCTAGGTCGTATTAGTGTAGTTGCTTGGGTTATGCTCTTTATAGGGATATTTCAAGGGTCAAAAGTAAAATACACAACTTAACCTAGCATAATGCCATTGCTGATAGGAGCCGTAGCCAAAAATCTTCAATCCTAGTAATAAAATAATCTTTATTAGCAAAAATCTGTAATCAATAATTCTCAGGATAAATGCAGCTCTTAACGTACTACGATTTAGAATTAGGTGACGTAGCCGATTGACTACAAATACACCGTTGAACTTAACATAAATTTAAAAGGAAGATGAAAAAAGAAAACATTAAAAACGAACGTTTTAAAGTCAAACAGAAAACTTAGGAAATACGATTGGTCGGTATCATATTTATGTGGTGGCACACATAGTATCGATCTCTAACAGTGCACGACTCTTCAGCTCAATTCTTACGATTGACGCACGGTACTTTTTTTTCCCAGACTTGATCCTGCTGTAAGATTCAAGACATACAACACTGAACAAATTTTCAACCTTCCCTGGAGAATAGTGATTTTTCTGTTTATATGTTTTTGCATGTTTTTTTTTATGGGTTTTTATAATCCATTTTATTCCTTTTGTAACTCTTTAAGTTCTTTTTCAATGACTGCGATCCTTCTTTTTTCATCAAATTGGATAGGCCAGCAGAGTTCCGGAGAAAAACAACCAAAATGTAGACTATCAAGTGGCTAAAGGTTGTGTGTGCAATGTCGTGGAAAAGTAGAGAGATTTTTTGTAGATCATGTTTTTGTCGAAAATATTTCAAAAGGCTTTAGATTTAAGAAAAATGCCGATGCATTTGGCGTAAAATTTGATGTAATTTAATTTAATTTAATTTTGCCTGCATATCACCTTTTCACTCATCGTGACCGAAGTTAGAGACAATATAGTATGAATCGATCATCCTGAAGAACTAAGCAGTAAATTTGCCAGCTTTAGCTCCTCTATTCTGAAAAGGAGAGAACGAAAACCGCCAAGAATCGATTCTATTTAGACTTAGTCTTTAGGAAATTGACCGAAACTGTATCTGCGCTTTCGAGAGCACGAATGTATATGCATGCTCCGTTGATTGATTTAGCGCGATTTAGAATATATTTTGGAACCCTGATTAACAGAAGTTGTTCCAGCTTATTAGATAGTTTATTCCACTATATGTGCAAGCGTATGGAAAGAAATTCATCTAAGTTTAGTTTAAGTGTCCAGAAATTTTGCACAAATATTTTTGCTTTGACAACGATAGGGTTTATTAAACCAAGGGGATCAAACATCCTTGCGATGTGAGATAGAACAGAACGTTTAGTTACCGATTTTAAAGTGCCGAATGAATAGCAAAACTCGTCTTTTTGCGGATTCGAAATTAGTAGAACGTTGTCACCATTAATTTGTAGAAATCGTTCATGTATCATTGCAATCCTTCAATAACATTTTGCTGTTGGAGCACCTCTTTCGGAGTATGAATCCACCATTCTTTAACAACTGATCAATTTCAGTTTTGATACTAATTTCTTGTCCTATAGTCTCTCATCCGCTAAGCATGTCGTCCTTGTAATAATCACGGCACAAAACCATGCAGCCAATTTTAAAATTGTTTCCTTCGTTTACAACCAGCTGCATCAAACAGGGAGTTGCCAGAAATGATTGAGCCGATTTACTTGAAGACTTCATCCTTCTTCTTTCTCCAAAATATCCACTGAAGATACCTGTCTCTATCGCTGACCTCCACCTGCCGATATATTTTAGTTATCTCAGCAGTTATAGCTTATCTGAATGTACGGAAACGAAGTAAGGTTGTGTATAGGCCGTCCTGAAGTACTGGCCCCGTCATTAAGATGTCATTCTCAGGCAGTGCCCAAATTAATAGCGGAAAAAGAAATCTTAGTATGGTAACCCCACGAAGGAGTTGCCCGATTTGTCTCATTTTTGAAGATAACTTTAGTTTTTTTTTTAAATCCGTGTACAAAATTTCAGCTTTCTACGTGAACGCTCTCTCGAGTTATCGTGCGTACAGACGGACGGACATGCAAAAATCAAAATAACTTTTAATATTATGCGTGGGTGTCCAATCCATTTTCTTCTACCATCATTGTTTGGAGGTGTTATAAACGGAAAGACAAACTTAGTATACCCTTTAGATTTAATCTAGGGAATAAAAATAGGGGAGGCTCCTATCGATGGTTATTTATTTTACCTACGCCTATATGACGATCATTGTTTAGTGAAAGCACATTGGAAGAGACGTACGTCATCGGTTCTTGCTATGTACCGCACAGTGTAGGGAAAATAGGTGATTCATTATTGTTTACATGTCGGTCGTTTCTATATTTAACTACCGAGCATGGGATATTTAAAGGATTAATATGCAATGTCTAACTTAGTGTCCTGATCATAAACAGTTTATACATAAATTTAACCGTGTGTCTTCCGTAAATCTTCCAAGCTGATTTAGAGTAACGAAATTTTGACAACTACTTAGATATAAAATGCTACGAAGATTTACAATATGTGCATTGCTGCGGTAGTATTAGACGTAACGAATGACATTTTTGATGGGTTTTAGTAAAATAGTTTTGAATTATGGCACTTGCCGATCTATTCCTGTTGCATTTTTGTGATTCTCTCATATTATCGAAGGCTCTGCAATGTTTATCGATAAATGCCGACAATTCGTTCCATGTTGGTTTTGAGTCCAGTTGTGCTTGCTCCACCCATTTAGCTCGAGTACGGGAATCTAACTTCTGTCCAATTAGATGAACTAGCAAACCTTCTTTCGTGCCTAGTGATTTCAGAGCTCTGACATGAGAGTCAACTGCCCCAGACAGTAAACGCAACTGTGGTACCGTTCCCTTCTCAGCGGAAGCTAGGTTGAAAACTTCTGCTAAATGTGCCTAGAAGATTCATCATGTATTGTCATATCTCTTTTTTAATATTTGTATTTGCATGTCAACGGTAGAGATTTTATTAAATTTAAATTTTTTCTACATCGGAAAGTTCCTTATCTTCCATGCACCAAGATTTTAAGCATCATATTTTTAAAATTCCCTTCAAGCAGACCAAGACGCGCTTGTTGCTCAGATGAAGACAAAGTATCGTACTTACTCTCAATATCCTTTTTTAGCTTTGTCTGCTGACTAATCCTGTTTGTGCACATAAATCTGTCAATTTTTGCTTGTTGTGTAAATCAATCTTATCACCCGATGAACTAATTTTTATTAGTAAAAGAACAAAAACAATAAATTAATTGTAAGCAGCAAATTAATAATAATGAATTATTCGAACAATAAAAAATAGACTTGCCTTATTTTGTGATGTTTCGCTTTGATGATTATTATAAAGCTCGGGCACTAACCTAATCTATACCTTTGATGCAGTTGGTGTTTAATGCGACATTAGAATATTGATAATGTTAACGGTGCAATGAATGACACCTGTTTACTTAACTTACTTAATAGATACTTAATTAGTACAGTTTTTGTCACGATTTTATTCATTCATCTTTATCACTTTAGAGTTAAGCCTATTACGGAGTTCGAGTAAAACAGTACGGAGTTCAGGTAAAAAGTGACATTTCCATACAAATTTTACTGCTGGTAAAATCTCACGCAAAAATTTTACTGAGGTCTTTACTAGTGCAGGACGGCGTTCAGCCTAGTACGCTGTTCAAGCGAAAATTTCGTTTCCTATACAAAATCTATGTAAAAAAAATGTGGGCGAAAAGTGCCACGAACATTTCGGTCTGGGATTTCGTAAAGTAGTATGATGTTCGAAAGAAAAGGTCAATGTTTAGATCATGGAATGCAGATGGCCCTAATATGCAGTGGAGACATTTTTCGGTAGTGATTTATATATCCAGACATATATTTCGCACGGAAAAGTTGACACATACACCGTTTGATGTTTATCGCTTTGGCACAAACATATATGTAATTTGTGATTATACGTGTACTACTTCAGTCAGTTTAATGTTATTTAATTTGTTCTTTAACATTTTCTCCACAGCTTTTTTCCGTGTAGTATTATATGCCCATAATGCAGGCGAAATTTTCACTTGAACAGCGTACTAGGCTTTCACTGGTAAAAAGTGCCATATTTTCTATTATAAGATAGATGACTTTTGTAATTCTCCACTAATTTTACTGAATATTTTAATGTGCGGAGCATTAAAATGCTGGTAAAATTTTGACATTTCTTTGATTGTTCACAAATCGAGTTTATTTAATTTGTACCGTGGATTTCGTTGACGACCATACACACATAGAACTGCCGCAGCAACACACTCGTCGTCCATATGATGATTTATATCCTTTATAAATAATAATTACTTAACATTTTTAAAAATATTTCCGATTAATTGCGATTCTAACAACTATCACTTCGTTTTCTACACATTAATCTTACGTCAACTATTTACCAGGCTCAAAATGCAATTTTTTGGAGACCGTTAAATTTTACCCGAGCTCCATACTAGGATTTGTTACATACGTAAATTATACTTGCCTAAAAAAGCCTAAAACAAATACCTAATAATAAATAAATCAAATTTAAAAAATATTAAAATATTTCATCCGTAAAATTTTCACATAAGCTAACCATGCGTAAAACATGGTTAGCTTATCTATTTAATCAGTGAAGAAAATTGCGTCAGCAATTTTCTTTACATTCCATAAATTAAAATAAAATTATTCCCATGGCAAATTTTGCCTTCAGCAAAATTTGCTAGTAGAAATATTTACTTTAAAAAAATAAAGCAAAAGACAAATCGTACCATCAGTACGATTTGTCGTGAAAATTGCAATATGTATGTACGAACGTACATACATATCACAAAAAAGCTTTCGCAATAAGAAGAGCGCGCCGCGAAAATACATTGTAAGTATGTATACGCGTGAGTTACGTCGGCAAATTTAACCGACATCGCAGAACATGACACCTCAGAACAACCTTCGCAAAATTTTCACTTATATAAAATATAAATGTTCCCAGACAATTTTGCTTAATCAACAGAACTCAGGAAGACAACCCTTAGAAATACCTATTAAATTCAGAAGCCTCAATATTAGTATACATGTCACAAAGCAAATCAAAACAAATCTACCGTTTGAATTTAATGAAGATGCTTACATGATGTGGAAGTTAACGAAATTTCGAAACAAATGTTTTGATGCCATAATTGGGCAGAATTTACTCAAACCTTTAAGGGCTATCGTAGATATGGAAAACGAGTGTTTAAAAATTAACAATAATGAAATAAGATTTATCAATAGTTGCCCATATAAAACAGATGAGATACATCAGCTAGAGTTTACAGTTATAAAGTGTAGGGAATTCGAAAATCTCTTTAAATCTTTGAACCCTGAAGAGGAAAAGAATTTAAGAGAAATACTAAGATCATATAAAGATCTCTTCTTTAAAGAAGGCGACCATTTAACTAGTGCTTTCGATATTCAACATGAAATTATCACAGCAACCGATAAGCCTATATATTCCAAAATATATAGATATCCCCAAGTTCATGAGCAAGAAATATCCACGCAAATAGCAGATATGCTCAAACAAGGAATCATAAAAGAAAGCAACTCCCCATACAACAGTCCTTTGTGGATTGTACGCAAAAAACTCGATAATTCAGGAATGAAAAAATGGAGAATTGTCATTGATTACCGCAAGCTCAACCAGGTAACAATCGACGACAAGTTCCCAATTCCGAATATAGAAAATATATTGGACAAGCTAGGCAGAGCGCAGTATTTTACGACCCAGCCCATGCCAAAACCAAATACCTTAAAAAGAACGTTAGATTAAACCTCAATGACCCAAATTATATAAATTCATTTGAAAAACTTAAGAAAATTATAACAGAAGCACCTATATTAAAATACCCTGTCTTCAGTAGAAGGTTTAAATTAGTTACAGATGCCAGTACCTTTGCAATCGGTGCTATTATCCAGCAAGATAATCATCCAATCTGCTATGCCAGTAGAACTTTAAATGAACATGAACGCAATTATACAGTCTCCGAAAAAGAACTTCTGGCCATTGTTTGGTCCACAAATTATTTTAGACTCTATCTCTATGGTGTAAATTTCGATCTGTTAACAGATCATCAACCTCTTAAATGGCTATATACAAAAACCAGAGGAAAAGATGTTAATCCAAGGCTTTATAGATGGTTATTAAAATTAGGTGAGTACAATATTAATTTGGATTACATAAAAGGGAAGGAAAACAGGGTTGCTGACTTCCTTAGCCGAATAAACTCGGATACAAATGAAATAAACGTAGTCGAGACAAATAATTCAAGTAACGACACTGAGGAAGAAATGGAAAATTCCGAAGAACTTTCCGACCTTTCCGTAGAAAATAACATAGATCTTGAGAGTATTAGAACAATACATTCACAAGAGGAAAATCTTAATAACCACATTCCCATACTGGATACAGTGGTTAATCGATTTAAAACTCAAATTATATTAGTCAAAAAAAAGGAAAAGGAATTAGAAATAAAGCATAAAAATAGGAAAATATATATTGACTCAGATGATTTGGATAACAACTTACCAGACATCTTAAGAAGATACATAAAGCCGGGAAAAACAGGCATATACACAGAATTGAGCGATAATGATTATAATAGAGTACAACAAAAGATTATAGAATTATTTGACGGCATTCAAAGCATAAGATTTGTCAGATGTGTACATCATGCTAAAGACATGGACAGCGAAGACGAAACATATAGACAAATCCAAAAAATCACAAATACGAGACAGGACACACAGGAATTAATGAAAACTACGAAGGATTAAAGAAACTTATTTACTTCCCCAACCTCAAGACTCTAATAGAAAAATACATTAATAACTGCGACACATGTAATCGAGTTAAATACGATAGGAACCCCATTAAACGAAAATTTGAGGTAACTGAAACCCCCAAAGACATTAAGGAAATCGTACATATGGACACTTATACCAATTCCAAAGCTAACTTTCTTACATTTATAGATAAATTTTCCAAATTCGCGACAGCTTACTACCTTGAAGATAGGAATAATCAGACAATTATAGAAAAATTGAGAGAATACAAAGCACAAAGAGGAAAATTCCGTAAGTTAGTCACCGACAATGAATTTAGAAGTATTAATATAAAAGACTATCTTAAAAATGAGAATATTGACTTTCACTTAGTTAAACCCAATAACCACACTGGGAATTCCGATGTAGAACGTTTACACAACACCCTAAGTGAAAAAATTAGAACCTTAGGGATTGAGGGTAAACAACTCAACATCAAAGAAAAAATGTGTAAGGCTATTCAGTGGTACAACAATACTTACCATTCAACTACTAAAGAAAAACCAATAAATATTCAAGAAGGAAATTGCGACAAAAAAAATATATACAATAATCTTTGCAAGGAAAAGGCTAGGTATATTAATAAGCGAAATGTTAAAAGGGAGGAATATTCTGAAGATAGGAAAGAAGGTTACATAAAAAATTATAAAAGTGTTAGACACAAACAAGAACCCAAATTTATCAAAACTACATTAGATAATATACATGTCTCAAATATTAAAAGAAAAGATAAATTTTCAGGGCAGTTGGATCTTCAAAACTTTTCAAATACTATGGATGTGCACAATAATCCAGGCACATCTAGTGGTTGATAAAATCAATACAAACTTCGGATACACCGAAATTAAATTAGAAGAAGTCAATATTATAAAAAATTATGACAATATATTGCATTTAATAAGTCCCAAAGAAATCCAAAGCATTGTAGATAGTTTAGAGATAAATATAAGACAGGCAAATCTAACAGAAAAATCTTTAACCCTCGAGTACCAGTTGAACCACATTCGCAATAAAATTAATACATTAATTCCACATAGGCAAAAACGTGGTTTGTTCAATTTCATAGGTACAGCATTTAAATGGATTTATGGTACGATGGACGACGATGATAGGCAAGATATCGAAGAACATCTTAAGGTCATCGACATAAACAACCACAACGCTATAAATAATCTCAATGCACAAATCAAAATCAATCAAAACTTCAATGAAACCTTCGCAAAGCTAAAAGATGTCATTGAAAAAGATTGGCTGATGATTTCAGAAAGGCTAGACAAAATAGAGGGACTTGTACTTTACACAGACTTTGCACTCAAACTAAAAATACTACAGGACAATATTGAACATATACAAAATAACATAGCGTCAGCAAGATTAGGCATCGTTCATAGTAACATATTAACAGATGAAGAAATTGCGGAATATAATATTGACTTCCAAAAACTGCAAAATATTAAATTAGATACCGCAATAGATAATCAAGATAATATAATATTTGTGATTAGAATACCAAGAGAAATAGTTTCCTTACAGAAAATATTAATAACGCCAATAACTGACGACAAAAACGAAGAATTAACTCTTAATATTCAAGAAATTGTAAAGTATGAAAATAAGATTTTTGATTATGTTCAAAACAGAGATTTGAAAGATTTAAAAATTTCCAACAATTGTATAATTAAAAAGAATTGTATGAGAGTATACAATAATGCATCCGAAGTCATAGAACTAAGTAGAGGAGTAGTATTAGTGAAAAATCAAAATAATGCCAATTTCAGTAGTACTTGTGACAAACGTAGAATGATGTTGAATGGTAATTATTTCTTAAACTTCAGTAATTGTTCGATAAAAATTGATAATCGTACTATATATAATAATCAAAAGAAGTTCAAACAAAGCTTTGTAATATCAGACTATCTTGAACAAATTGAAGATTTAAATAAAAAAGTATCATTTGACAATATCATCTTAACACAAATGGAAAATATAAAGGAAATTAAGGAAATTAAATATCATAGAAAAATGCATTATATTTTTGGAAGTAGTTGTATTATAATAGTTATAGGCATTGTGATATTTATCGCAGTTCATACCTGTAAACATAGACTAAAATTAAAAATCAATAATGTGACTCAGGAGAGTCCTCAATTTAAGGAGGGAGGAGTTACGTCGGCAAATTTAACCGACATCACAGAACATGACACCTCAGAACAACCTTCGCAAAATTTTCACTTATATAAAATATAAATGTTCCCAGACAATTTTGCTTAATCAACAGAACTCAGGAAATGCAACCGTTCCCATGCATTCCTGCTTAATAGATAAAAAATTAAAAAGCTTTTATGTTTACGGGAATGAATGCAGATAGATAATTAAACTTGAAGTACAGTTTATATTTTTCAGTCAACCAGGTCGGAAGTTATAATATCGTGTACAAAAGTTTGGTTGTGTTAATCTTTTATTTTGTTTCTCTCCAATAAATTAAAATCCAATTTAAATTGTTGTGTTGTTTTCTGCATTCAATCCTTTTTTTATTTGTGAACAAATTAAAAATCATAACTCGTGCAGCAATTCTAATCATCGTGACGGTGGCTGATGTTTATAAGAGCATCAAATTTCAAGCCTCCGTCCAACGAAAAATATTCTGGACTTGTTTAATAAAGTCCAGAATAAATGAAAATTTTCTCAGGGTAAAAATGCAACTATGCATTTTTTACCCTGAACGAAGGCTCTTGATCGCGACAAAAGTGATCAAGAGCCGAGTTCTGATTTAAACTTTCTACGCGGCGGTTAAGCATTAAAATTTGAAAAAGAGTTTGGATTTTAAAAATTGTTTCGGCGCGGTCGTGGTGAGGTAAAATATGAAAAAAAACAAATAAATAATAAAGAAAAAGATATATTTTCAATTGAGAAAAATTATAGAAATAAATTATAAAGAAAAAGATATAATTTCACTTGAGAAAAGTTGTAAAAACCGAGATGAGAAGGAAAATTGTTTTGTGATTGTAAAAATAGTGAAAAGATTGTGACCAAAAGAAAAAAGAAATTAAAAGTGTTGTGTTTAATTTTGGACACAGAAAAGCAGGTACTTAGCAAGTTGGTACAAAAACATAACAATTGGCGCAGCCGGTAGGACAGAGGAAGCCTACTTTAAACAAACAAAAGTATAAGCGCTCGAAAGCCCTCTATCCTACGAATCAAAAGGAGTTGAGGACGAAATCGAATACTGGGCAAGACAGCCTACCCTTCGCCTGAAGTTGAGTCTGGCTTCAGGAGTATTTCGATCTAGTCGCCTCCCAACGCTCGGGGTCGGACAGCTTTAACTGCCTCTGTTTGAAAAACACGCAGCCACCCCCTCATCAAAGGACAAAGTGCCAACGTGGGACAATAGCGGGCTTCATCCCAGCCCAGGAACATAAGACGTCCATAGGCGAAAATTCCAACGCGAAACTTGAAGGAAGAATCCTCAACCGACAATCTGCGATCCGTAGCTGAAAGGGGAATTTAAGAAAGCCACGCCCCCCCCCCCGGCAGCAAAAGAACTTCAATCACAAAAACCAGCGATCCTGAATTGAGAGGGACCTCGAAGAAGCCAATAAGCCCCCTCTCAATTTGAACCAAGGGAACTAAGACGGCAGAAGCCCCCCTAGCTGCAAATTCTACATACGGTGGTCCATGAGCGAGGGAAGCTCCCACCAGGAGACGCCGCCGGAAATCTCACCAATTCCACCAACTCCACAACAATCTTCCTCACCGGGCGACGCACAGGAAGATCCGTCCCGGTACGAAGGAGGCAACGAGGGAGCAACATCTGCAACTGAGGGTGCTAATCAAACTCCCCCAACAAATTCAACAGCACCAGGAGTCACACTCAGGAGTGGGACAATCCTTACAGGTCCCCAACAAGTAAGACCTTCTAATTTAAATTTAGAAAACTATTTGAAATATCTAGAGGGGAAAGTGCGAGACTCCTCCGAACTTTCTGTTCTACAGTGCGATTCTATCGATAAACAGCTCAAAAAGTCCCTTGAATGGCGGCTTGAGCAAATCGCGCAATTCAAAGAAAGTACGGAAAAATTTAAAGAAAGCTTAAAGCAGTTTGGGGAACTCTCGCACTCTCTCGAAACAGAAATTTCAAATAATAGTGTAGAATTAAGAGAAGGTGCCATTGAGGACAGTGTCAGTGATTCCACCGTGAGTGAAATCCTATTGAATTGACTGGGCGACTCCCTTTTGGAAACCAGCATAGAAGAAACTAGCTCCCCAAAAGTGTCAAACTTAAGCTTAAGAATCCCCAATATAAACATGGCAGATTACGCGAAAATCGCCAAGTTAATTGCCCAGCTCGTACCCCTATTCTCGGGAGAGCAGCACCCAAAATTGAGCCTGGAGCTCCAAACTTTCCTAGGATGCTGCAGGCAGGTAGTCCAGTGCATTTCGGTGGAGGAACTATCGGCATTTTTGCAAGTCTTCCCCACCAGACTTCGAGGCGAAGCTTACCAGCTTTTTGCCTCAAATATGCCTACTACTTTCAAAGAGGTAGAAGAACGGCTAAATCGTACCTACCTGCCTAGGGAAACTTACCAGGAACTGGTAAATAAATTAATTACTACAAGGCAGTATCCTTTGGAAAATCTCACAGCCTTCACGGCACGAGTAAAACAAATGCTGGCACTCTGTAATGAAGCAGTAGAGTCCAAATATGGCGCTACTGCAGCCCCGCTGTGAAAACACAGCTAGAAGACTTCGCGAAAAACGCACTAAAAACAGGAGTCAATAACCCGTATATGTGCCAATACCTTCTGACCATGACAGACGGCACGGTGGATGACCTCGTACAGAGAGCACTTGACATGGAGCGTCTCCAGCAAAGTGCTCTATTCCTGCAACCTCTAGGACAATTCCAAACAAATATGATGCAGAATACATTGCCAAATTCTGCCAGTACCAGTGTACCAAATAACGCACCATTAACTCAAAGTAGCACCCTAGTAAATCAAAGCGTATATAATCCTGGCATCATATCCTACTCACAGGATCCCCGACAAAACAATATGCCCATTAACCCAAGCAGTCACATACCAACGTCACAGTTCACACAGGCCGGCACAGCATACATCAAACAGGAGCCAAGATATCCTAATAAAAATTATAATGTACCAAATAAAAATAATTATTTAAATAAAATCAGTTGTAGTTTTTGTAATCTAAGAGGCCACACATATGCTAATTGCCTCAAAAGGAAAAATACGCCTTATTGTGTGAACTGTAAAATGTATAACCATGACGTGCGTGACTGCAGAAAAAACAATAATAGTTTCCAGAGAACACACAACAATAGTGGACCACCAAACCAACGTCCTAGAGAGCCGCACCACCCGAATAACAACTCAAGAGTTTTTACGCACGTTAAAAAGTGCGAATTTTGTGGTCGTTCTGGACATGCAGTAAATAACTGTCAACAAAAACGTAAATGGGAAGCTCGGAGTCAGGGAAATGACGTACAGTCGACCCAAAACTCCCCGGCTCGACTATAAATCCCCCATCTAATAAAATAGGGTCCCCTCAGCAGCCCGATTTCAGTGTCGCTACAGTAAAACTTCCCTTAGACATTGGCCTGAACGGCCAAACTAAACTAGTAGTAGACACAGGCGCTGAGGTTAGTATAATAAAGAAAAGGTCATTAAAAGATCTCAAAGAAATTAACCACAATGAGGCATGTACACTTCAGACCCCATTTGGAACCGGAAAGACGCTGGGAAATTGCCAGGGAAACTTCGTTTTCAAAAACAAAATTCCCTGCAAGTTTCAAGTCGTAAAGAACTTGCCTGGTCTTTCCGATGATGGACTTCTAGGAAATGATTTCCTAGCAAAAAACTGTAACGTTGAGGGCCCTAATAAGGCACTAAGGTTTCCTCGCACGGAAACTAATCCAGACGAATTTGCTTTGCCATTAGAGTTTGAAACAAACAAGCTACATTCTGAAAAAGCAGTCGAAGTAAGAACACTTTCAGAAGAGGTAGAGCCTAAACATGCTGAACTATCCACCTGCAGTGTCTTCAAGGCTTCTCAAACGAGAAAAGCTGGCTGCCAAGCTCCAAAAGGGCCCAAGGAATGTGAAAGAGGCTGTCTGGGCGAACAAGAGACCGATGAAATCAGGCAGCAATTGGTTACCTTTAAGGAACCAATCTGCATACCTGCGCGCTCTCAAATTGTGGCCCCAGTCCCGTTACAAACTCAAGAAGAAATGCTCTGTTTATCACAAGAGATAAGCGATGGAGTCTTCTTGGCAAACAGTTTACTGTCATCTGGAGAAGAATTAGTGCTGGTCAGTATTCTCAACGCTAACAGTCATCAAGTAGTCATACATAGCTTAAAGTTACAGCTATTTCCCATAAACGACTACACCATAGTCCCATTAACGCACACAAAAGACCACAAAAGAACTCACATTCCACTACCAAATTTAGCGGCAATATCAAACAACACAAGAGACGGAACTGAGTGTCTAAAGCCTACCAAAAGGTGGATATAACTCTTCAGTCCAAAATCCCGAGGCATAAATCACTCTTAAACAAACAACGGCCATATAAGAACGGTAGCGAGTCGCTAAAGCCTATATTAAAGGTGCAAATTATTCCACCGTCACACAACACAAAAAAATCTACATAGTCAAAAAGCAGTAGCATTGACGCGCATGAGTATCCCACACAACCTAAGGCAAAGACCGCACAGGTGTATCAAACTCAGCTGTCGGCAAGGCAGGAAGCAAGTACCCTGTTACATGCTAAATACAACAAAATAAAGCCTCATAAGGAATTAATTAAATTCAATCCAATTACAGGTCAAAAACCTAAAAGGAAGAGTAAGTCAAACCAAGGTTCAGCCGACAAAACGGCAATTTTACAAGATGTACGATATCTATACCCGGATAATGAGACTCCGGACGACCCAAAACAATACCCGCGTATTTCTAGGCTAGAGCAAGAACTCAGCCTAGACCCTAATTTAACCGCGGAAGAAAAAATTTCGATATCAGAACTCTGCGAAGAGTATAACGATATCTTCTTCCTCAGTGGTGACAAACTCACCTATACAAATGCGATAACGCATAATATTCCACTGGTGCAAGATCAAGCACCAATCAATCAAAAAATGTACCGCTTACCTGAAACACAGCGGAAAGTCATTAACGAGCAGCTGAAAGAAATGCTAGACAGCGGGATAGTCCAGGCTTGTAAAAGCCCTTGGAATTCACCTCTACTAGTTGTCCCCAAGAAAGCGGGACCTGACGGTGAAAAAAGGTGGCGCGTCGTTGTCGATTTTCGTAAATTAAACGAAAAGACAATTGGAGATGCATTCCCGCTACCCCGAATCGAGGATATTCTCGACCAACTAGGTCACGCAAGGTATTTCACCACACTCGATTTGGCCAACGGCTATCACCAAGTTCTAGTCGACAAAAAAGATCGACATAAAAATGCTTTCAGCACAAGCTATGGGCACTACGAGTTCAAGCGTATGCCATTCGGGCTCAAAGGAGCCCCCGCCACATTTCAACGCCTAATGAATTGCGTCCTAACAGGCCTACAAGGCCTCGAATGTTTTGTTTACCTAGATGACATTGTCATCTATGGTAAAAATTTAAATGACCACAACGAAAAGTTGAGAAAAGTCTTCGATAAGTTGAGAGAAAACAACTTGAAACTGCAGCCAGAAAAGTGCCAGTTTCTAAGAAGAGAAGTTGTTTACCTAGGACATAAATGTTCTAGCGAAGGAGCCCTACCAGACCCAAGTAAGACGGCCTGCGTCCAAACATTTCCTGTTCCAAGAACAGTAAGGCAAGTTCAGTCATTTTTAGGACTTGCCAATTACTACAGGAAATTCATTCCAGACTTCTCCAAAATTGTACGTCCAATCACAAATTTACTCCGAAAGGATGTAAAATTCACTTGGACAGAGAAATGCCAAGAAGCATTTCAAAGCATAAAAAACGCTTTAATTTCTCCACCACTTTTAATTTACCCCGATTTTTCAAAATCTTTTAATCTCACTACAGACGCAAGTAACGAGGCTCTAGGAGCTGTTCATTCTCAAGGAGAAGTCGGAAAGGACCAGCCCATTGCCTATGCAAGCCGCACATTAAACAAAGCCGAAAGAAATTACTCTACTATAGAGAAAGAGTTATTGGCTATTGTCTGGGCTACCAAGAATTTCAGGTGCTATCTCCAAGGCCGGAAATTCACGGCCTATACTGACCATAAACCTCTCAAAGGTGTCTTCAATGTGAAAGACCCTACTTGCCGTTTGGTGAGATTTCACCACAAATTATCTGAATTCGCTTACAACATCGAATATAAACCAGGGAAGTACAACACTAATGCCGATGCACTAAGTCGCATCCCTCAAGCATTAAAAGAAGACAGTTTAGGCAATACCTTAACGGTAGAAGCCCTAGTCCACCACACGATGGACCCAGATGTGGAGGAAGACGATTCCACAAATAATAAAAAGAAAAAGAAATCCGCTCATTTTCATCGTGACTCGAGCTCAGAAGCAAAAGGCTCAAGAGACATTAAATAGCTCCAGTGTAGAGACAGAAGAGCACACGAAAGCGGACCAAAACGAAATGCAACACACGGAGGCGGAAAAACTAAACCCAGCATCGCTTGAGCAAAAAGTAAGTACTGGCAAGACACCCGAAGTTATCACGAGCCCTACGGAAATCCGAACAACCTTAAAAGATTATCACGATTCTCCATTTGGTGGCCATCAAGGTGTCATAAAAACTTACAAACGCATAAGACGCAAGTATTGGTGGAGACACATGCTTAGCGATATTAAAAGATACATTAAAAAATGCCCAAAGTGCCAGACGATGAAAGCATCTCCACAATATATAATGCCAATGGTTATCACGGACATCGCAGAACAACCGTTCGACAAAGTTTACCTCGATATTGTAGGTCCATTAGAAGAGACCACGTCAGGTAACAAATATATCTTGACCTTCCAAGATAATTTAACAAAATTTGTCGACTGGTACGCAATACCTAATGCAGAAGCAGTCACAGTAGCGCAAGTTTTCTTTGATGAAATCGTTACGCGCTATCGCATACCCAAAAGAATACTCACCGATCAGGGAACAAATTTCCTGAGTGAATTATTCAAAAGAGTATGTAAGCTTCTAAAGGTAAAGAAGTTACAGACTTCGGCATACCACCCACAGTCTAACGGAGCACTAGAGCGTGCCCATAGACCGATGATTGAATACCTGCGAACAATCGTAAATGAAAATCCCAAAACATGGGACCAATACCTACGAACCGCTGCATTCGTGTATAACAATAGTGTACACGAGGGTACTAAACTTACCCCAATGGACTGCCTATACGGCTTCACAGCGGATGTCCCATCAAATTTAAAACAGGATCCCGAACCCGTTTACAATCATGAGAGTTATTATCATATACTGAAGTATAAGCTCCAAAAATCATATGCCACGGCAAGAAAGAACTTATTGGCAAGTAAACAGCGCTCAAAGGGGTACTACGATAAGACAGTACGGCCCCTAACTTTCCATGTAGGAGACAAGGTCCTCATCAAGAATGGAAGCAGAAAACATAAGCTTTCCCAAATCTGGGTAGTACCTTATCAGGTAATCGCAATACCAAGTGATGTGAATACCACAATCAAAATTGGTAAGCGAACGGTAACGGTACATAATAACCGTTTGAAACCATATTTCGAATAAAAATATATCAAACAAAAATGAACCAGGTTGACTTGAAATTCCTACTATAGTGTCCATTAAACCTCATTTCAATACACCCCAATAAACATTTGCGGTGGAGTCACTCCACTGCCCAATTTAAAGCGGCACAATGTACGTACAAGTATGCTTAAAGGATTGATTTCTTCTCCTGAATTGTCCACAGAAATGGCGCTAAAATTCATCATAGTTGTCCTCTTCTTCCAGTACACAACTGGAGCAATCGCTGACAAACCTTATGTAATAACCCAGCTAAATGGCTCGGGTATATTTTTCGAGGACCTAGGAAATCTGACACCTGGAATGTCCTCACCGAGATAGACTTGGATGAACTAGATGACCAGATAAAGCTAGCAGAATATGCAGAGCACTTAGTGCATAAACTCTGCATAAATGCAACAAACCCAGAAGACCTCTGTAACGTGCAGCAACTACACATACACGCTATTATAGACAGCGTACGAAAACACACGGAAACTATAAGGGCACTAGTACCAGGAAAACGCAAGGCCAGATCACTATTTGATGGAATGGGCAATGCCATGCACTATTTGTTTGGAACTATGGACAGCAACAACGAAAAAGAAATTTACAGCAGGTTAGAAGAACTTGAATCGAATACACAAGCCCTAGCCGAGCTAGAGAAACAACAAATCAGTGTTGTAAAAACTACCTTGGAAAAGATTCAAAAACCGCTGGCAATGTTAATAGACAGACAACAAAAAATAGCCCACCAGATAAACGATCTCCACCATGTGGCCGATGATTTAACTAGGAGGCAACTGAGACAAGAGATTATATCAAGCTTATTGCTCCAAATCATCGAAGTTGAATATCGACAACAAGCCCTCCTGGATATAATAATGGCTAGTAAAACCAATCATATTCATCCACTCCTAATGTCTCCCAAAAATCTGTTGGAGATATACCGCAAGACGGCCTCGAATTGCCCAAATGCCCAAAATTGTCTATCTGTCCTATATCAGACGGCAGGAGCTCAGTCGCTCCTTATGCAGAATAAATTGGTGGTGAGAATTACTCTCCCAATTTTTAATCTGCCAAAAATGAGGCTACAACAGATTCAATGCTATCCTGTATCCAAGTCAGCAAATTACTTATTAATTCCTGACCCTGGTTATTCACACATAGCCAATAGCGCAAAAACTCAGGAATTTCTCTTACTAAAAAACGAGGACATGAAAACTTTCAAGAAAATAACAAGTAATTTGGAAGAAAACACGTATGTAGGCCGGCTGAACACGCCTATAATCAAAGCGACAACATCCAACGAATGTGCCATTAAATTACTATACAACCCTTTAAATGAAGTGCCCAAATGAAAGACCAGAGTAAAAATCCCACAAAAAGACATGCTGATCAAATTAAGTAAGCCCAATACGTGGCTATTTTCTTTTATCACCTCCACGGTGCTACACATCACATGTCCAGATCACTTTGTAATCTCGAAACTGGAAGGACAAGGGATATTAGAGATAACGCAACCATGTCAAGTTCAAATAGGTGACAAAGTGCTTAAATACGAAGGTCAGAGTAAATTTCTACTAAAAATTATCCAGCCGAATCAGTTTCCTGAGCTCAACCACTCTCTACTCAAAGTAAACCTGACTGAAATTTTACAAGGAACTCAAAACCACAGTCTGGGGAAAATCGAAATCTTAACGGGAGACGATATCCATAAATCAATTTATACCGACACCCATTCCCTGGAAGAAATCCAAAACAAAATTATTAAATACCAAGAAAAAATATCAAGTAAAAACTCCCATATCCTGTCCACAACTTCTCTATCATTTACGAGCCTACTAGTTCTGGCCATAATGATCGCTGTGGCAGTAAAATATCTTAATCCTGTTGTCATCAAGATGAGACAACAGAGAAATCAACCACAAGGTAACCCCGAAATTTCATCAGAGGGAATTCCTTTAGAAGAGCAAACTCCTGCTCCCCAACCCAGCTTAAGGCGAGCCAGACGCCTGTCCAAAACAAAATCAGTCCAAATCGTTTAGAAATGAGAAACTGACACTGTCAACATTGGTCACTCGATCAAAGTAAATTTATAGACCAAAGAAAACCTGGTCACATGTACAAAACATATGAATAACTAACAACAATGATTTGTAATAAAAAAAATGGTATTATAATTACATAACAAAATAAGTTAAAATAAATAACTGAATGTAAAGATAAATAGAATAGAAGTAATTTAAAATAAAATAAAAGTAAACAAATCATTAAGGATAAAGTACCCAAAAATGCTTGGAGTAAAAATAAAATGTAAAGTATGAAATTCACAAATAGATAAAAAGAAAAAATTAGAGAAAACATGCCTTTGCAAAAGGAAAGAACTAAATAACAAATTAATAAGTAAAAATAAGAAGTTTCCTGGGTTACTAATAGTAACAAAATATAAGATAAACAATTATAATAATAACTAGTATACATATTGTTGCGAAACTATCCACACACCCCACAGTGAGGAGCTCAAAATCACAGTATAGCGCGAGACAGACTTTAGCTTTCAGCTACCGTCGTCGATGACCGCCTATACATATGTGATCTCTGAGTGGGGACCCCCAAATCACCAAGAGATGGCAGCCAGTGATCCCAGGGAAATTCACCAGCATCTGGCAACTAGTCGGATCTGGCCGCTACAGCATCGGGGAACGGTCAGCCATGGAAAAAAGAAGAAAGGATTCGAAAAAAGTCTACCGTGACAGCAACATCGTGTGAAGAATTTTTGATTATTTTCAATTGTTATAAATTGCTAAAACAAGTTTTTTTGTTCTATGAAATCGTGAAGTAATTTGTTTTAAATCTCGATATGTGCAATAAATGAAGGAATATCTAAGAAGTTGTCTAATTGGAGATAGTTTTTGTAAGACAAAGGAGTCTAGTTACTAATAGTAACTGGAAAGAGTAAACCGTTCCCTAACGGACAAATCAATTACTGGATTCTAATTTCAGTCTAGCACTGAACAAAGCGATAAGTACCAGTTCCTTTTTTATTATTATTTATTTCCTAATTATAGATCCAGGAAATGATTTATTAATCACGAGCTTTCCTCGTTTTCTCAATTTAAATGAGTGTACCGGCATCATCGGCTCTACAGAATTCTGTTTCCCAAATAGAGCAACAGACAGGAATATTTTTTTTTCTTTTTTTTTTAACTATTGCCACGTTAATATAGTCCGTCTGAACAATTAATTGATCACAGCTGGTTCATTTAATTCATTCATTTTTAATTTCGAATTTCTTACTCGCAAATAGGCATATCTAATTAGAATAAATAATTTTGCGAATTTTAATAAATACGCTGATACTAACTGCTCTTTTGTTCTCACAATAGAGCCACGGTTAGGTATCAGAATTTTTGTTACTTTTGTTTCAGGTTTTCCTTCACGGCTCAATTTAACAATTCGTCGTCTTTAATTAATTGCGTGAAAATTTACCTAGTGATAAAGTGCCTCGATATCGGTTAAGCCAATTAGTTGAACAGAAAGGTGATTTGTGTACCGTTGTTAGTGAGAGATAACGGAACCTTGTTCTTTTTGTTAACCCGGGTTATTTTTTTTGTCACTTCGGTACTTAATTCTACCTCATACGTGCCACATGGTTCATGTCAGCTGACTTCCAACATAAACCTGAGTATTCAGCAGTCGCGAGAATTTGCGTAGAGTTCAAGGCTATAATCCGTAACACCTGGGTCAGGTGCGACACCCTAATACTTCTAGCGTGCTTAAAGTGAAAAAATGTTAGTGAAATATAACTAGAAAAATCTAAGGTAGAAACCTTATCAAACACCGACGGCAAATCGCAGAATTTTTATTAGCTGAAATCATCAAATGCCGACGGCAAATCGACGAGTTTCTATTTACTTGAGTCACCAAAGGCCGACGGTAAAACAACCCAATGTTCTATAAGCTGTATGTCGGTGAATCTCAACATCTAATTAACAATTGCTTTCTCCTTTTAACTTTTGCCAAATAACTATTCACCCTTACAAATTTTCCGTGAAATAGGTACAGGCAGAAAATCATAAGACAGGAAACTATTCAAACGACGATAGCAAATCGACGGATTTTCTGTTTGCGTGAGTAATAAGTGCCGACAGCGAATCGACGAATTATCTACACACTCTACACACAAGTCCGCGAAAATAGTTGGCCTACCCGCGATTGTATTTCACGACGGAAGTAAACAGGTGATAGGGAAATTTTCATCGCCTGACTCCGCCCTTTATTTCAAGAAATAGTCGAACGGAAAGAGCTTCGTTTCCCCTTAGAGCAGTGACTAGCCTAGGTGTTATACATCTAATTTGTGGCGAGTATTAAGTTGAGTCGAGACACTTTTAAGTGGAATTTTTTGCAACTTGCCAAAGCTTTCTCAACTATTCTCATGTCGATTTATTGATCGTTAAGTTGAGCTGAGGCACTTGTAAGCGGACTTTTACTGTCTCCAGCAAAGCTTTTTCCAATATTCCCACATTCTGGCCAAGTCACCTCGACAGCTTCTGTGCTAAGTCATTGGTAGTTAAGTTAAGCTGAGACAACTTCCTTGTCCACGGCTAACTGATATATGAGTGTAGTTCGTTCTAAACCTGAATTGTGGACTCAGTCCCGTGGAGAGAATTTTGTTTTTTTGCGTGTGGCTGTGGAGTGATATCTTTTAAGATTTCCACTCACTGTGTTACGATTAGCGCCAGGCATTATCTTACACCTAATACATCTAAGAGTGAGCCAAGTTTCAAGTCGAAAACTTTACGTAGAAAGAACCATGAATCGCAAAAGTAAAGAAGATTAAGTAGGGCGACGTACCGTGTATTAAAGTGCTCCCTCGCTACCGCTCGGCCGGAGCAATTTTCTATTTACGCGGAAAGTGTGTTACAATTGGTGTCAGGTGTGGGGTTTTAGAAAATATCTCTGCCGATATTTATCCCCTTCTAACCAGACTTATTTGTTTTTTGTGCGCTATAATTTAAAAAATATATATAATTAAAACAAAAGTCATAAAATAGTCTGTTTATAATCAATAAATACAGACAAATAAATTAATTTTCTTTTATTTGGGTTTTATATTTATCTACTTGAAAGGTCTTTTGAATTTTTTTACTTATTGGATTAATTTTTTTTTAGATTTAAGCCTTATACTCGTAAGCTTTTAGATATTTTTTTTTGATATTTTTCGCATTTTCACAGCAGGTGATAAGATTCTAAATGTTGTTGCGCTTAGCCTAAGCTGTCGTCCAGCGATAAGATTGTGTAGCTCATACTCTTATTTGCAGCAATACTAGTACGAGGTATTAAGTATTTCCTAAAAAAAAAAAAAAAAAAAAAAAAAAAAAAAAAAAAAAAAAAAATTGAATTTTCGTTTCTCATTTTAAAAGTAAAACTTACACTGAATTACTGGGGGGTGCCCGGGCTAGAGGTCAAAGGACTTAATTAATAAAAGCTGGGCAACACGTAATTGCATTATTTGTTAGTAATAAGCGTTTTCATTCCGGATTTGGTTTAAATTCATAAGTTTTTAAAGTTTGGCTTGAGATCCTAAGCGTACTCGCCGAATAATTTCCTCTGGATTTTAGGTTAAGCTTGAATTGAATTTTTCTAGAAAGTAAGTGAATTCTTGAGTAATACTTATCACCATTTGATTTTTTTAATTAAGTGCGTGTATTGGATTTTTTTTTCTCGTAAATTCTTTTATTTTTTTATTTTTTTTGTCGTTTACAAAATTGCGAATAAAATGGATCCAGGTCAACTGGAAGAGTTGAAGGAGCAGATGAAGGCAATGGCAATGTCTGTGGTAAAAGACGTTGTGAGTGTAATAAAAGAAGAGCTAAAGTCTGAACAAATTGCTTTAGAGTCGGGAATCCTAGAGCAAGTAACAAAACTCTCAAAAAAGGTGGATGACTTAGACAAAACCTTAAGCGGTACGGCCTTTGTTAATCGAGTTTTCGAAGAATCTTCACTAGCGGACACTTCCTCCTCTACAAGTACAACGACTACTACGACGATAACGGGGAGTTCAATATCTGCTTCGTCACCAGTACAGACAAGTTTAGCAACGCATATGTCAACATTTTTTTCAAATCCTGTTACTACTGCGCTATGTTCATTGCCTAAATGATGCTCTGCTCCGATAAGTCAATTATTCAATCTGCCTCTGCAACCAATGACTACTTGGAGTAACCAGCCAAGTTTGAGTCAAGCTCCATGTTTGAACTTCTACCATAATGCTGAAATTTTATCAAGGGGTCCTACTAATTCGGCTCATAGTTCTATTGAGCCTAGCTATAATTTGATTCAGCAGCCTAGCTACAATTTGAATCAACAGCTTAGCTACAATTTGAATCAACAGCCTAGCTCCAATTTGACTCAACAGCCTAGCTATAGCGTAGGTCAGCAGTATGGCTACAACTCCGTCCGACAAAATAATTTAAACCCAGTACAGCCACCTAGTTCTACTTCCGTCCGAACGTCGAGCTCTAATTTGATTCGACAATGTAGCTATAATCTTCCTTTACAATCTGGCGTGCCATCCTCTTCTTTCTCAACATCTACCAGTGTATGTAATCTGGCGCCATTTGATGGCTCAGTATCTTGGTCTGACTATCGTGTGCAATATGAAATAGTTGCTCACCAAAATCGATGGACAGAACAAGAGAAGGCTGATGCTATAGCAACGCAGTTGCGAGGTAATGCCGTTTCCGTTCTAAGCGTTTTTCCTCCAGGACATCGCATACAATATGACGAGCTGGCCGCGTTATTAGAACAACGCTTTGGCGTGGATTCCTACTCGAGTCAGGTTCAATTTTCAGGAAGGACACAAGGAGCAAGAGAAAATTTTGCTAACTTTGCGCTAGAGTTGCAAAGGCTAGCTACAGCTGCCTTTCCTTCGTGCCCTACTGATGTCGTTGACAGAATGGTAGCTTTGCGTTTTCTAGAAGGGCTTCGAGATGATGAACTGAGGACCCTAGTTAGAGTCAGAGGACCAAAGACGTTGCACGAAGCTGTAACTGCGGCCCAGGAACTGTCTATCGGTACAAATATTGGAAGGAATGCGCGTATTCACCTAGCTCAGACTTCTCCAATTCCGCCAACTTCACCTAACCAACGAAATTATGGTCGTCGACGAAGGCGCCCAGTAAATAATAGACTCCCGATAGCACAAAATCTTCAAGAAACGTTCAATGCTCCAAGAGCTAACCCTGTCTCTAAACCTCCAATGCTGTATGACTCCTTCAGACCAGCATCTCATTCTGAAGTTCCTCCTTTACTTCCTTCGGATTCGGGAAACCCATCAACATCGACCCAGTGGGGCACGAGTCGATGAATATTTTGGTTGCCCCAGATGTAGGAAACAGCGATAACGACTCGGCTTCTCTCCTGGATATAAACCCAATAACGGAAACTCTTCAAGAAAATTCGAGTAAACCATGCAACAAAAATGTTGAACAAACTGCCCCGCTAAGACAAGAAGTAATTATTCAAGCCATAGGGTCATCTGAGAACAGCCTCACTGTGAAAGGACTGTTAAATGGCAGACCCTGTGAATTTATTTTGGATACTGGAGCCACCGTATCAATTTTACACCTTGGCTTTTTAAGTCACTCATCATTGACAGCACTTCAAGAGTCGAGAGTCATGATTAGAAGTGTGACTGGAGACATTGTTGATGTTTTAGGTAAACTGAGTGTAGACATCCGCTTAGAGAACTACAGGTTCCCACACACGGTGTTGGTAGCAAATATAGAACCTGTATGCCTACTCGGCGTAGATTTTCTCGACCTCAACCAATGTCAACTGGACTTTGAAAGCAATGTCCTCCAGATAGGCCAGGCAACGGTGAAGCTCAATAAACCCAGATATCCTGCTACTGACGTTTGCCTCTCAGACAACATTTTGTTAGCTGCACGTAGTGAGATGATCGTTCCAAATAGGCTTTCTCAAGAATTAAAAGAAAGCCCGACCTTATTATTGGATTCCAAGCTCCATTCGGAACTACCTTTCGGTGTATATGCAGCTCGCATTTTAGTTGAAACAAAATCTCAGCTTATTCCGATACGATTGGCCAATTTATCAAACAGTGATGTATTTGTTCCTCGCGGCACTTGTGTTGGACAGCTCGAACCTGCTTTCATCGCCACTTCAACCTTTTTGGCAGGTGATATTATTCCTGATGCTCTTGAAGTCGTCCTCAACGGAGTGCAAGAAAGCCTATCTAGCACAGAAAAGCTAAAGCTAACGGCCCTTTTAGAGGAATATCGGGATATTTTCTCTACAGGTCCCAGTGACACCGGACGAACAAATATCGCGAAACATAAGATTAATGTCGGTGATGCAACTCCCTTTAGGTTACCACCCCGAAGAGTTCCTTTGGCGAAAAGATCAGAAGTAGACCAGTTAATTCAAGAAATGGAAGCCAATGAAATCATAAGGCCTTCTAACAGTCCCTGGGCATCTCCAGTAGTCCTTGTGAAGAAAAAGGACGGCTCTACTCGATTTTGCGTGGACTATAGGCGGCTTAACGATGTTACGAAAAAGGATTCTTATCCACTTCCGCGAATGGACGATACACTAACCTCCTTCGCTGGCTCGATATGGTTTTCCACGCTCGACTTGCAAAGTGGATACTGGCAAGTTGAAATGAGTGATGACGATCGAGAAAAGACCGCTTTCGCAACGGGTGGAGGATTATTCGAATTCAACGTAATGCCATTCGGCTTATGTAATGCTCCTGCCACTTTCGAGCGTTTGATGGATGGTGTATTCCGCAACGTATCTTGACGACATCATTGTTCACGGACGTAGTTTTGAACACCACCTCGCTAATCTGCAAAAGGTATTCCAACGTCTGCGATCTGCCAATCTAAAACTGAGTCCGAAAAAATGTAGTCTCCTTCGTCAGGAAGTGAAGTACCTGGGCCATGTAGTATCCGCCCAAGGACTACGTACTGACCCAGAGAAAGCAGAGACCATACGGACGTGGCCAATTCCAAAAACGAAGAAGGAAGTTCGAAGTTTCCTTGGCCTTGCATCCTACTACAGAAGGTTTGTCTGCAATTTTTCAACTATTGCTAAACCCTTGTCAGATCTAACAGAAGACAAGCGAAAATTTCAGTTGCAAGAACAGCAACAAGAGTCCTTTGATGAACTGAAATTGATACTGGTTTCATCTCCTATTTTAGCCTTTCCTCAAATGAAAGGTGAATTTATATTGGACACGGATGCTAGTCAGATGGACTAGGAGCTGTACTTAGCCAAGTCCAAGATGATGATGAGAGAGTGCTGGAGTACTACAGCAAAACATTAAGTAGGGCCGAGAGGAATTATTGCGTGACCCGAAAAGAGTTACTAGCTGTAGTGCGTGCCACTAGCCATTTCCATTACTACCTTTTTGGTCAATCGTTTCGAATTAGGACTGACCATGCTTCTCTCCGTTGGCTGCTTAACTTCAAAGAGCCTGATGGTCAACTAGCAAGATGGTTGGAGAGACTTCAACAGTACAATTTCGTCATCGAGCATCGAGCTGGACGGAAACATTTGAACGCAGATGCCCTCTCTAGACGTCCATGTGAGGAATGTGCACACTGCGAGCAGAAGGAACAACGAGAGCAGGAGCACAAGGTAAACTTGATATCTGTCGAAGCTGCCTTTGACTTGGCCAACGAACAGAATCAAGACCCTATTCTAAAAGTTGTTAAGACATGGATAGAGAAAGGCGAACGACCCACAAGAGAAGAAATAATTGGTGAAAGTCCTCATTTAAAAACTTTCTGGGCTCGATGGGAGTCATTGCGAGTGATAGAGAACGTCTTGTACCTCACCCAATATAGGGAGCAGGACCTACTTCTTAAAGTAGCACCAGCAAGCCATACTCACCAAATCCTCTTAGACCATCACAATAAGCCTGAAGGTGGTCACTTTGGCATTCGAAAAACTTCTGAAAAGATTAAAGAGCGCTGGTTTTGGCCTACCTTGCAAAACGATGTGGAAATATGGTGTGCTAAGTGTACCCTCTGTCATTCAAAAAGAGGCCCTACCAGAAAAACGCGGGGACAGCTTCAAGTTTATAATGTAGGAGCTCCTTTCGAAAGAGTAGCAATCGACGTACTTGGTCCACTACCAAAGAGCGAAAGAGGTAATAAATATGCCGTAGTTGTAATTGACTACTTTACAAAATGGCCAGAAGTTTTCGCAACACCAGACCAGAAGACGGAGACCATCGCAAATGGCCTGATAGAAAACGTGTTCTCCAGATTTGGAATGCCTTTCCAGCTTCATTCCGATCAGGGCAGAAACTTTGAGGCAGAAGTGCTGCAAGAGGTGTTACAACGTTTCGGTGTTGAAAAAACTAGAACAACTGCTTTACATCCTCAATCAGATGGAATGGTTGAGCGATTCAATCGCACATTATTGGAATATTTGTCCAAGTTTGTGAGTAGTAATCAAACGAATTGGGACCAATATCTTCCCTTAGCCTTATTAGCGTATCGCTCATCCGTACAAGAAAGCACTAGGTTTACGCCTGCGTTACTCAATTTCGGCAGAGAACTCAGACTCCCACCTGACATTCCTTACGGCCCGACTCCCAATAGCCTAGCGAGAGACCCAGCAGGATATACAGAACAACTAACTCAGGCTCTCGACAAAATTCATTCCTTGACGCGAAAGAATCTAGCGCTGTCGTCATATCACATGAAAAATCAATATGACCTCAGAGCACATCCTCTTATTTTCTCCGAAGGAGAAAGCGTCTGGATTTATAATCCAAAGCGTCGCAAAGGAAAGAGTCCCAAACTGCAACGAAACTGGGAAGGACCTGGAACTATATTGACGCGTTTGAATGACGTTCTATACAGAGTTGAGTTTCCGGGAGGTAGAGTAAGGAGGGTTCTTCATGTAGATAGACTTGCTAAATTTAGGTCCGAAGAAAATCAAGCTAGGAACACCTTTCGTGCCCATGTAAGATCATAAATAGATCATCCGAGTAATTCTGTCGCGCCGTGGATTAAGTATTGAAAAGAGACGGCTCTGAATCTTTTAACTAAATACGGGTTTGAACACGGGAAAGGATTAGGTCCAAATTTACAAGGAATAGTTACGCCAATTGATGTTCCACATCAATCATCTCGAGCGGGATTCGGTTCAAATGACTAGCTTCCACGCAACAACACCAAACCGCCGCGCTTTAAGAGCATTTGCTGATGAGTGTCTTGCTGATCCAGAATTTTGAATGGATTGCCCGGGAAACATCTCAACATCTGATCACATGTACTGAAAACTAGTACCTATAAGCCAGGCAGAAAGTAGTCTGTCGTACGATTGAGCGACACCAAAGGAAGTCACATTGCTCTCCGCAGAATTATTATTTTTTTTTTGCTAATAGACGAACAGTTCTCCAGAGACTCAAATAGTGCGCTGTTGATCATAGAAAGGTGACTACAACAATGCAAGGAATCTGTGCATTACCTAAGCTCAAAAAAAAAAAAAAAAAAAAAAAAAAAAAAAAAAAAAAAAACATCACTTGAGAAAGCCCGCTTTCTAAGATCAACAGCGTATATGTGTTAATAATCTGACCATCATAGACGAGATATCTTCTTCATAGCTAGCAGAAGATCCCACTTCTGAGGATACGCCGAAGACATGGATCATAATAATTTGACGCGGTTTGATCGATTGGTAAGAAGACAACCCAAGTCGGAGGCCAAGTCGATTAAATCATAGCTAAAGACCATCATAGAGACGAGATATCTTCTACGTAGCTAGCAGAAGACCCCACTTCTGAGGATACGCCGAAGACATGGATCATAATAATCTGACGCGGTGTGATCGATTGGTAAGAAGACAACCCAAGTCGGAGGCCAAGTCGATTAAATCACAACCAAAAGAATATCGTCGACCAGAAATCTTGTATGTAGCTAGCGAGAGGATACACTCTCGAGGTTGTATACAGAATGAAATCGATCAATAGACGCCGGAATATACGAATGGCTGGACGAACTATGAATTCGTAGGCCAAGTCGAAGGAAGCCGTAGAACATTACTACACTGACGAAGGATCTCTTCGCGTAGCTGACGGGAGTTCACCCTTCCGGGGATATTGCGATCAGATCCCAGAGATATCACCAGAAATCCCAGTGGGATACAAGAGACAACACCTTGGGCCAAGAAGAACAAGAAATAGAAAAGAAAAAAAAACAAACAACAAATCGATTAAAATGCGGCAGCAGAGTTTACTGAACCGTGCATCGTGTACTTGACTAGGAGTAAAGACAATGTGAAAGCCTTTTGTTTGCATAAAAAAAAAGAACAAAACCTAGGCCACTCAAATATGTGCATGTGACCGGAATATTTTTTAGAAGTAATTAAACGTAACTTATGATCAAGCAGGTTACTCCACAGCAATAGAGTTGAATTTGGCGAGCTTTCTAAGTAATATACGGATATTTCTTACCTTACAACTAATGGAAATTTATGGGAATCTCATTCAAGTTAGAAGAGCGGCGCGGCTAAGTGATGACAGTACTAACTAAGAATCCCTCCTTGCTCTACACTCGCAGACTCAATGAAGTGATCCATTTTTTTTTATAAAAAGAGCATTTCTTCGCCATTGACTCAATATAGGAATGGCTAGTGAATTATTAATCTTATTAAACAAAATAACGATAACACTTTCGGGCAACATGTTATACCAACTTGAGCAGCGATTCTACAGGTCACTACTAATTAATTTAAAACCCAAACTACTGTCTTACTTGAATGAAAATAATGTCATTAAATTAGATAGGTGAATGCCCACTGGTGACACAGAGCTGTCGACAGTCTCTGTAAATCCCAGGAGAGTAGAGGCAAGTCACCGCTAGCTTTAAAAACAAAAATAATAACAATTTAAAATTTAAATAAATAAATGGTAAATAGTTAAGCTTGTGAATTGGATTATTAACCCTTTCTTCAGCAGGTAACCTGGCCAGCGAAGATAACCTCACCTTCCTACAGGAATCCAGAAACGTGTCCAGGATAAAGGCGTAGTCGTTCAGGGAAGCCCCAAGCCAATAGGATGGATTAAGTCTTATTCTTTTTATTTTTGTTTTGGAGTTATTTTTTTTTTTTGAATAGAATACGGCTTTATGTTTTTTTATTACAGACACTCAGATGGGACTTTGAGTCTTCAGAAGGGGGCAGTGAGGAGCTCAAAATCACAGTATAGCGCGAGACAGACTTTAGCTTTCAGCTACCGTCGTCGATGACCGCCTATACATATGTGATCTCTGAGTGGGGACCCCCAAATCACCAAGAGATGGCAGCCAGTGATCCCAGGGAAATTCACCAGCATCTGGCAACTAGTCGGATCTGGCCGCTACAGCATCGGGGAACGGTCAGCCATGGAAAAAAGAAGAAAGGATTCGAAAAAAGTCTACCGTGACAGCAACATCGTGTGAAGAATTTTTGATTATTTTCAATTGTTATAAATTGCTAAAACAAGTTTTTTTGTTCTATGAAATCGTGAAGTAATTTGTTTTAAATCTCGATATGTGCAATAAATGAAGGAATATCTAAGAAGTTGTCTAATTGGAGATAGTTTTTGTAAGACAAAGGAGTCTAGTTACTAATAGTAACTGGAAAGAGTAAACCGTTCCCTAACGGACAAATCAATTACTGGATTCTAATTTCAGTCTAGCACTGAACAAAGCGATAAGTACCAGTTCCTTTTTTATTATTATTTATTTCCTAATTATAGATCCAGGAAAAGATTTATTAATCACGAGCTTTCCTCGTTTTCTCAATTTAAATGAGTGCACCGGCATCATCGGCTCTACAGAATTCTGTTTCCCAAATAGAGCAACAGACAGGAATATTTATTTTTCTTTTTTTATTAACTATTGCCACGTTAATATAGTCCGTCTGAACAATTAATTGATCACAGCTGGTTCATTTTATTGAATAAAAAAAATATACGGATACCTACATACATGTGGCCCTTCTATTTCAAGAATAGAGCTTGGATTTAGCATACACTTTTTTTTCTTTGTTTCAGGCTTACATTACAGATCCCTTGCACAATTTTAATTTCGAATTTCTTACTCGCAAATAGGCATATCTAATTAGAATAAATAATTTTGCGAATTTTAATAAATACGCTGATACTAACTGCTCTTTTGTTCTCACAATAGAGCCACTGTTAGGTATCAGAATTTTTGTTACTTTTGTTTCAGGTTTTCCTTCACGGCTCAATTTAACAATTCGTCGTCTTTAATTAATTGCGTGAAAATTTACCTAGTGATGAAGTGCCTCGATATCGGTTAAGCCAATTAGTTGAACAGAAAGGTGATTTGTGTACCGTTGTTAGTGAGAGATAACGGAACCTTGTTCTTTTTGTTAACCCGGGTTATTTTTTTTGTCACTTCGGTACTTAATTCTACCTCATACGTGCCACATGGTTCATGTCAGCTGACTTCCAACATAAACCTGAGTATTCAGCAGTCGCGAGAATTTGCGTAGAGTTCAAGGCTATAATCCGTAACACCTGGGTCAGGTGCGACACCCTAATACTTCTAGCGTGCTTAAAGTGAATAAATGTTAGTGAAATATAACTAGAAAAATCTAAGGTAGAAACCTTATCAAACACCGACGGCAAATCGCAGAATTTTTATTAGCTGAAATCATCAAATGCCGACGGCAAATCGACGAGTTTCTATTTACTTGAGTCACCAAAGGCCGACGGTAAAAGAACCCAATGTTCTATAAGCTGTATGTCGGTGAATCTCAACATCTAATTAACAATTGCTTTCTCCTTTTAACTTTTGCCAAATAACTATTCACCCTTACAAATTTTCCGTGAAATAGGTACAGGCAGAAAATCATAAGACAGGAAGCTATTCAAACGACGATAGCAAATCGACGGATTTTCTGTTTGCGTGAGTAATAAGTGCCGACAGCGAATCGACGAATTATCTACACACTCTACACACAAGTCCGCGAAAATAGTTGGCCTACCCGCGATTGTATTTCACGACGGAAGTAAACAGGTGATAGGGAAATTTTCATCGCCTGACTCCGCCCTTTATTTCAAGAAATAGTCGAACAGAAAGAGCTTCGTTTCCCCTTAGAGCAGTGACTAGCCTAGGTGTTATACATCTAATTTGTGGCGAGTATTAAGTTGAGTCGAGACACTTTTAAGTGGAATTTTTTGCAACTTGCCAAAGCTTTCTCAACTATTCTCATGTCGATTTATTGATCGTTAAGTTGAGCTGAGGCACTTGTAAGCGGACTTTTACTGTCTCCAGCAAAGCTTTTTCCAATATTCCCACATTCTGGCCAAGTCACCTCGACAGCTTCTGTGCTGAGTCATTGGTAGTTAAGTTAAGCTAAGACAACTTCCTTGCCCACGGCTAACTGATATATGAGTGTAGTTCCTTCTAAACCTGAATTGTGGACTCAGTCCCGTGGAGAGAATTTTGTTTTTATGCGTGTGGCTGTGGAGTGATATCTTTTAAGATTTCCACTCACTGTGTTACGATTAGCGCCAGGCATTATCTTACACCTAATATATCTAAGAGTGAGCCAAGTTTCAAGTCGAAAACTTTACGTAGAAAGAACCATGAATCGCAAAAGTAAAGAAGATTAAGTAGGGCGACGTACCGTGTATTAAAGTGCTCCCTCGCTACCGCTCGGCCGGAGCAATTTTCTATTTACGCGGAAATTGTGTTACAATATACATAAGATAATCAGTTCTTAGGCTAAGCACAAAAAAAAAATTTTTTTTTGAAAAACAACCACAAAATCATCGACTATTATACACAAATCGATTTAAATCATTCAAAACAACAATAATGCAAAGACTATATTTGATTTCTGTGTATTTATGCTCATCAAAAAAAAATATTTCGATATACAAGGTTCAATAGTTTGAAAGTCTGGTAAACAATAAATGATTGAAAATATTTAACAAGATTCGATTCCTCGATTTAATTCGACTGTGTATTTTCGATTATTTGAAAAAAAAATGAGAACAAAATTAACAACAACGACTACAACAACAGCAATAAATAAGATGAGAAAACTTAAGGAATTATTTCTGTTACTCCTAAAACAAAACAAACAAATAAAATGCTAAAAACAAGTTAGAAATAATTTCAAGTATAATTTTATAATAATTTAACGAATATCTAGGTAATTAAGCAGAAAAAGGCGCAAAATATAAAAGAGAAAAATACACACACACACTCAAACAAACACATCTGCACTTACACACAGTAACAGACATATATTAAACTAAAATTAATTACATATAAAAAAAAAATAATTATATAAATAATAATATTGAAAAAGCGTTGTAGTATAATAATATCGAAGCATTTTTTATTGAAGAATCTAACTTAATCGATATATTTACGATAAATGAAAGAATTACCTAGTTACTAGATATATTTTTATTATATGTAAAATTAATCGATTAATCTTTATTTTTTTTTATTACACTCTGACCCCATAAAACATAAAAGAAAAATATTATAAAAATAAAAAATATTGTAAACCTCAACCGAGACCCGATCCGCCAAAATAGCACCCACAATAACTTCCCCTGAGAATTATTCCTCTTCAAAGAATAATTCTCTATGCATTTTTTACACTGAACGAAGGCTCTTGATCGCGACAAAAGTCATCAAGAGCCGAGTTCTGATTTAAACTTTCTACGCGGCGGTTAAGCATTAAAATTTGAAAAAGAGTTTGGATTTTAAAAATTGTTTCGGCGCGGTCGTGGTGAGGTAAAATATTTAAAAAAAAAAACAAATAAATAATAAAGAAAAAGATATATTTTCAATTGAGAAAAGTTATAGAAATAAATAATAAAGAAAAAGATATAATTTCTCTTGAGAAAAGTTGTAAAAACCGAGATGAGAAGGAAAATTGTTTTGTGATTGTAAAAATAGTGAAAAGATTGTGACCAAAAAAAAAAAAAAATAAAAAGTGTTGTGTTTAATTTTGCACACAGAAAAGCAAGGTTGTTTTGATTCCCGCAACACAAGGTAGCAAAGGAGCACTGGATACGGCTCCCGCTTGCCCCCACGAGCAGGTACTTAGCAAGTTGGTACAAAAATATAACACTTTACAGTCAATAAAGCAATGTCATTTATGTAGTTTATTTCACGAAGGCATTTTAAATCATGACTAAAGTTTACTTTTATGGGTCAATTCAATTTTGTTGTGAACTTTAATATAATAAAGCTCATCAAAGTATATCCTAAAAGTAATAAATTAATTTAATCATAAATAATAATAGTTTTCTATCAAATTTAAGTATTTTATTAAATTCAGGTATACCTAAAGCCTCATTTGAACCAATCAATAATGTTTAGCTCCAGGAAAAACAACATAAATATATGATTGCCCTTTTGGTTTTCAATATTTCAGATTTTCGGATTACCCTAACTGGGTAACGATTTAAAACAATTTGCGGAAGGTCGAGAAAATCGTCCATTAATCCTTTTCTGGGTATACGTATCCAAGAGCTCACTAAATATTGAAGTTTTATGCAATTTTCCCTTATAAAGTTTTCAAATTCATGGGGGTCAAAAGAATTCTATTTTTCTTACCTTTCGTTCGGTTGTGTAAATCAAAGTGACATCCATTCACTGCAATAGAACTTAAATTAAGCGTAATAATAGAGAATAGACTTCCACTTCAGTTTACATGTATATGTATATACTGAAAAATTTGAGCATCTACACGGGAAATAAAAATATAGGAGACAGAACTCGGGTGACGACTAGATTTTTTAAACAATTTTTCATTCTTCTGTTGACCTCAACTCACAACAAAAATTATTGGATCCTCATTAATTAAAGTTGCAACCTACTTTAGAGTTAAGAATGTCATTGGCACTAATTCGTGTCATAAAAATAGTGTTTTAATAATAGGAAAACTCAGTAGGCTAAATTAATATTTCTTTGCAAATCTTAAAATATACTCTTTAGGTACCTATCGTCAATTTTCTGTAGAACAATGAATTCCCCTTCATCTTGCACTTTAGTTTTTACCAGTATTCTTGTAGCTTAGCACGTAGTTATTTCAGTGAAGATATTCCTTAAGTGTATACCATGTCTATAGGAAAATCCCATAACACAAAATTCAGAGAGCAGGGTAGCCATGTTATAGGTCCGCCTAGTCTATATCATCGACCAAGAAATTCTTAATCAAGGAAAATCAGACTGCATTTGAAAAACTTAAATATATGTGCGATGAGATACTATCCTTGAAGATATACAAAACCATGAAACATTTATTTATATCTCCGGAAGTGGGATACAAACCAGCCAGCGATCAAAATCATACAACCCCGTCGCGACAGCCCCATGCATTTGATATTAGTTATCCTGAAAACTGTTAGAGAAAATATTTGTCAACTATATTTTGAGGAGGTCTGTCAAAAGATCTCCACTGAACGACAAACAGTATGCCCCAATCCCGAAAGACCCCAGAGGATGCTTTAATATTCTAGTAAAGGCTATCGAAATGGTATAATGAGCCTACAGCCTTCTCACCTTCTCCAAAGCTCCATTAAGCCACAAATGCCAATACTCCATCATATAATTTATTTCGCGTTCGAAATATCTAAATATTGGAATCTCCATCCAAATTTCAATTCACACGGGAGAATTCTTAAATTCCTCGGAAGATATTCCAAACAAAGGAAAATCCTATAAACCTTTAAAACAATTTTAAATAATCCAAATGTATATGTACCCTGCATTAGTTTCGCTTTCTAAAGGCCGCTACACACACTCAAGCAAATTATACGAGTGGGCCATGCATAGTACATTCGTATGACTTACATGAGCGCGTGTAGTGCAAGTCGGAGCTCGAGTTTAGACTGAAGTCTGCCATGAATGATATCGGACGAAACTATTGTGTACAAGCAAACCTGACGACTTTGATATAGGAATGAATGAAAGTGTGAAAAACATCTGTTGCGAGTGGATACAAAAGTTAACATCTGATTTTGTCTAGTTCAATTTCATAGCATAGTCATAAGTTTTGCTTGTACGCAATAATTTTGGCCGATTTCGCTCATGATCTCTCAACTTAAGTTCCGACATTCGCTACACACGCTCATGTAAATCAAACGACTGGACCATGTATAGGTCGCAAGATTTGCTTGAGCGTGTGTAGCGGCCATAAGTGCCAAAATTTCCGCATAAACAATATGCGACATATTCCGCTTACCTAGAAATTTTCAGTTAACCATTTGGTCAAAGGTCAAACAATTCTCATATGTGAAAATTTAGTCGCATCACAATTAAAACAAATTCGAGTAAGTCATAAAATGTCGCAAGTGTCGATTGTGAAACTCTCGACTCCGGTTGGTACTTCACTCTCTATTCCTCAGGCAGTAGTCTATGCTATAGAGATTGGAGCTCAAAAAGCCTAAAAATGGGCTGTAAAGGCTGCAGCATCTACATTTATCCTAAAAGCTAACCTGCACTCTTGGCTATGTCCTTTCAAGATTTTGAGTCGAAACTAGTCTGAAGATGCCACACGAAACTTCAGCTGCTATCTAGGAACCTAAAAGTAACCTTGCTTTTCGTCCTTGGACACGAAGGAGTGGAGGGAAACGAAAAAGCGGACGATCTGAATAAAATCGAAGCTGACAGTCCGTATACTGGTCCCTATCCAACATTTCGCCTGCCATAAAGCCACTTCGGGGGAACTACAAAAATAGAATAACAGGAAACTGGATCTCCTCTGGCGTGGCGACTTAGTATTAAGCAAGTAAAGGAATTCTTCGTATCCTCCTAATACACGGAAAGTAATTAAACTTAGCTTACAACCTTTCGGACTTTTTATTGCTGTATGCAGTGGACACGGTCCTTTTCGTTATTTTCTGAAGTAAACTGGCGTAAGCAATATTCGATAGAGTTGACACTGCGAAGAGGAAGACGAAACCTTTAAGCATATCACATACAGAACTTGCAACTTTAAAGAAGTAAGTCAGTGGAGAAGCATTAGTCACACAATATTTGGAGGTTAACAAGGTAATAATCAGATCGTAAAAGTACTATATGCAGGCTTAATTTACTTCAGAAGTTGCGTCATTCCTTAGGAATTTGGCCACTGAGTCCCAATATCTTTACAGATATGGATTTTATGGTATCGAACTACAAACACGGAAGAAATTACACTAAATGATGGTGCAGAACCGGCCAACCAACCACAGTTATTAAACATTGCTGGTGAGGATACATCAATATCAAAAATCTTAGCCCTTGTCTGCAAGTAGTTACTGAATTAAATTTAGCAAACACGACCGCACAACAAATCCTCGAAAATGAATTATTTTTAATATTGATATTAATTTTAAGAAGGCGCTGGTTATTATATCTCTTGTTTGTGCTAAATTGTTAAATGATAATATGGATTTGTATTAGAAATAACTGAAGACAGCCCGCGTTATGCCCCGTGTTCGCCTATAATTTTAGTCCTTCGAGCACTGTGCATAAAAAATGTTATGGCGAACCATCAGTTCCGTCTTATGATGGAATATAAGGTAAGTCATCATATTAATATTCTTTATATCTGTAGGTATGCTACAAATTTAGTACGCTTCTTTGTGTTCGGCACCAGATAAACCTAATGTTACCCATCAAGCAATCACTGAATATCAAAAGGCTTTATTCATACCATCAAATCATCTCGCATACTGTGAATGATAGGCCCGAGCATACTTATAGTATTGAGAAAGAATTGCCACTGTCAACTGCACCTCTATCAAGCCTATCTGCATATTTCTCATTCAGATAATAGCTTGCATGCAGTTATTTCATTTCTTTACTTTCTGCAATTTTCCTTTGTCTGATGTAAGCTTCATTTGCTTCACTTGCAATGCATGCAGAAATTGAAATTCCTGGAGTCACATTTCAGGAAAATATGTCGATAGCACTAAGGCGAAATGCATATTTGTTCACTTCACTTAAACTGATGCAATGCTTTTTTAGCGTCGAAAGATGGAAAGAGTATTATAATAACAGCAATGGGTATGTGTATATGTTTAGAGTAGTAAAAATTTAAAAGCGGAATGTCAAGACTTCCACTAAATATTTCAGCCTTAATCCACTACAACAAAAGTTTTTTCTGCACATTATTGTTGAATTTCTGCGAACTCATGTTAGAAGAATATATGACGCTGCATAATCTGGTTATATGCACGTATCCTAGAGTGTAAATGAAAACATCTCTGAAATTTCTTTTGAAATCACACAAAACTTAATCCCAGAAATCTCTGGGTATAGTTCCAGTATTCAAAAGAAACTACAAGTACAAGGTGAAAAATTCGGTTAATCTAAAATGTATTCCAAGAAAATATCTCCCTGTGAAATTTCAGGAATTTTTGAGATATATGCGAGATCCAATTGCTGTGAGAGTACACTAAATTGCTTGCAATTTGGATTCGTTTATAGCTCGAAGCAGAGACACCTTGGCGCAAAACATATTCATGGGCACATAGTTAATACGAAAATCTTCTACTTCGGAAGTACTACATACCTACACACATTTTTTTCCGCATCTGCACCGTGCAGCAATCCAAAGCCATTGCGAAGGCTTTACTGCCATGGTAGTATAGCAAGAAAGAAGCTGACCATCTCCACGAAACACATTTCATTTCGGAATTCTATTGACACTTTTATTCTCAGGCTCTTTACGTGAATGAAATGCTCTTTGGGCAATAAAATTGCATTAAATGTTTACTCTAATGCTCCCGGCCACTTTCGCGTAATGGTAATAGAGTTTCATTTTTTTATGGAATTTTTACTGTCTCACATTTTAGTTCAGCTCAGTTCAGTTCAGTTCACTTCAGTTATTTTATTCCAAGTACTATACTTAACTTAACTAATTCTTTGACAAAAATGTCATTCAGTTGCTATGTTGCTGTACATTATTTATATGTATAGTTAAATATCTGTGATACTGGAGATGACGATTTAGAGGTTAATATCAATTGCTATATAGTAGAAAACATTCATTCCTCTAATGTATGTGGTTACCCGTGAGGGCTCGAACGGCGCGAGTTGCGATGGTATGCAGCATCGCACAAAATTGCGCAACAAGACTATTCCTTCTTCAGCGGTACAATATATTTGAACACTGTATCCGGTTGGACTGTTAAGGTTAAATAGAAACAATAATGATTATTCAATTCAATTCAATTCAATTTAATTTAATTTATTAAGCTGAGCTGGTACACAAGATTTAACAATCTTTTGTAAGCACTCAAAAATATAGTTACAGTGAAAACAATGTTCAAATAGTTACTTATACTAAGCGTGAATATTAAATATTATTGAAAATAAAATCACATAGCAAAAACTAAATTCAAGTAGGATTATATTATGACAAATATTGCTACCACAAATATACTCAAGAAGTGATAAATAATTATGTTATGTTAAAGAAATTAGTCCATAAAGCAAGAAAATAACTAATTAATTAGCAGCACTCTTGAAACCATTTAGATCTGAGTTGAATATAGCAACCTCTTAAATTCACCGACAGTAATCGCTCTCTGCACTATAGCAGGTAATGTGTCCCAAAGCCGTGGGATCTGAATGAAGAAAGAACTTTCCTGAACCAAGCAATTAAGACGTGGAATCCGAAGATCATAACGACGCCTAGATTGGAGAAACTGGAGCTCATCCATTAAGTAATCAGGGCGTTTAGTACGAATAAGCTTGAAGAGGAATAGAATTGCTTGTCGTCGTAGGTAAATGTTCAGTGGACAGCCCAGTATTCTGGGTATAAAATTAGAAACATGGTCAAATTTGCGTAAGTTGAAAATATAGCGAATATAATCATTATAGGCTACATTTATTCGACGAGAGCAGTAGCTATCTAGTTTAGGAAAAATCAAGTTTCCATAAGAGAAGTAGGGCAGGATGAGGGTTTTCACTAATCTACATTTAATGTCCGTGCTTAATAATAATGTTGCAGAGAGCCAGAGTCGTCGCAAAACTCCGTACACCTTACACAGCACTCCGCGAACATGATCACAACATTTCATTCTCCCATTAAGAGCAACACCGAGATTCGTAACTTCGCTTACCATTCTCAATATTTCACCCCCAAATATGATATGCGGAATGTCAGTTTCCAAAGTATTATTGGAAAAAACTATATATTTGGACTTATTAGGATTTAACATCAAAAGATTACGCTGAAACCAATCATAGATTCGTACTAAGTCATCATTAATTTTTACAATGGAATCTTCAATACGACCAAGAGGTCTACTATTGTATATTTTTAGGTCATCAGCATATAAATGGGTACTAACCTCTTGAACAATGTCTGGCAAGTCATTGATGAATAAGGAAAACAGCAATGGGCCTCAGATGGATCTTTGTGGAACGCCACAGAAAAGCGGCTGTAAATCAGAGTAACGATCGTTTACTCGCACTTGTTGATATCTATCACTTAAAAAACTCTGTATCAATTTGGCAACACTAGAAGAAAACCGGAAAAATGTCTGAAGTTTGTTAAGGAGCATCGAGTGATTTACACAATCAAAAGCTTTAGTAAAATCAAGTAAAACCAGTATTCCAATCTCGTCGTTATCTAGGCCTTTTCTTAAATCAGTGGTAACCTTTAGGACAGCCGATTCACAGCTATATCCTGGTCTGAAGCCTGATTGCCAACGTGAAAGCATTCTATTGTTCTCAACTAACGATTAGATCTGAGTGTACATCACCTTTTCCAAAGCCTTTGCAAGGAAACACAGAATGCTGATGGGTCTATAATCAGAAAGGCTTGCAGCAGATTTTTTCTTAGGGACAGGTAGCACAGTAACAATTTTCCATCTAGAAGGGAAGGTAGATGATGTTAAGCAGGTGTTAAAAATAAATAATATATAGCGATTAATGTAAGGCAATTTTGGAAGAGGTAAGAGCAGTCGCCCGGAAAGCGGAAGGTCCCGGTTTCAAATCCCGGACGAGGCGGTTGTTTTTTCTTCTTGTATTTATAAATTTGATTTAGGATCATTAAAAATAAAAGTTCTTAAAATTCTTATTTCTCCATCATTGACCGATTCTAACAAGTGTAGGTTCGATTCCCGTCCGCGGGAAAAATAAATAAAATTGAATTTACAATTTATTTGTGCGCTTTCATCGTTACTGGTTAATGCCAGCTGAAAGCAAAACGTGGCTTAGTAGGCTAGTTACAAATTTGATAAATGCAAGAGGGAAAATCATCTGTCTCGTTAGCTCAGTGGTAAGAGCAGTCGCCCGGCAAGCGGAAGGTCCCGGTTTCAAATCCCAGACGAGGCGGTTGTTTTTTCTTCTTGTATTTATAAATTTGATTTAGAATCATTAAAAATAAAAGTTCTTAAAATTCTTATTTCTCCATCATTGACCGATTCTAACAAGTGTAGGTTCGATTCCCGTCCGCGGGAAAAATAAATAAAATTGAGTTTACAATTTATTTCTGCGCTTTCATCGTTACTGGTTAATGCCAGCTGAAAGCAAAACGTGGCTTAGTAGGCTAGTTACAAATTTGATAAATGCAAGAGGGAAAATCATCTGTCTCGTTAGCTCAGTGGTAAGAGCAGTCGCCCGGCAAGCGGAAGGTCCCGGTTTCAAATCCCGGACGAGGCGGTTGTTTTTTCTTCTTGTATTTATAAATTTGATTTAGAATCATTAAAAATAAAAGTTCTTAAAATTCTTATTTCTCCATCATTGACCGATTCTAACAAGTGTAGGTTCGATTCCCGTCCGCGGGAAAAAATAAATAAAATTGAATTTACAATTTATTTGTGCGCTTTCATCGTTACTGGTTAATGCCAGCTGAAAGCAAAACGTGGCTTAGTAGGCTAGTTACAAATTTGATAAATGCAAGAGGGAAAATCATCTGTCTCGTTAGCTCAGTGGTAAGAGCAGTCGCCCGGCAAGCGGAAGGTCCCGGTTTCAAATCCCGGACGAGGCGGTTGTTTTTTCTTCTTGTATTTATAAATTTGATTTAGAATCATTAAAAATAAAAGTTCTTAAAATTCTTATTTCTCCATCATTGACCGATTCTAACAAGTGTAGGTTCGATTCCCGTCCGCGGGAAAAATAAATATAAATATGAGCCACCGAAGCAAGCGCGTTTTCAAATTCAGCAGCATTTTCGTGCGAAAAACAGTTTGGAGGAGAATAAACAGCTGATAAAACAAGCTTCTCGACTCCATTATCTATCTCAACACCAATGAACTCGATTGAACTTTCGCTGGAGGAGAATATTACTTTCGTATTGAAGAAATCTCTAACGTATATTGTCACCCCGCCACTAACACGCTCTTTCCTATCATTACGAAATAGATTATATCCAGCAATTGACATTAAAGAAGAGGGAATTTCCTCACACAACCAGGTCTCGCTAATTAAAATGGCATGTACATATGTTCCACCAAACATCAAGCGAAAATTGTCAACTATGTTGCGGATTCTCCGAGCATTTAAATGACATACATTGAAACCTGCACTGCATTTGTAAAAAATGTTCAGCAGAGCCCTCTCTCCACCCAGATGACCATAATCAACATTCATAGTAAAAAAAATGTCGGTGAGAGGGATCACTGTCGGTAAAAAATTGAGAAGCTTGGGAAATTATAGCATTAATAGACAAATGATTTAAGAGTCTAATATTGGATTCAGGAGAGCTGCTGCAAATAATAGAGTAAAGATTAGACAGAAATAAAGCGCAAAATTGGAAAATTAAGAACATAAAGGGAAACAATTCAAAGTAATTCAAGCGTAAATATATACTACCTACTAATACCATTAATAAATTTAGAGAGTAATGTGCATATGTAAAATTAAGCAATAAGCTGCATACAATTATTTCAATTTCTGAAACTAAGTTTATATCGTAAACTACTACCCCTGCTAGCAAAATTAAAAATTCGGAAAAATAGCAAAAAATAAGGATTAAGTTGATATCAAAGACTAGATCTAAAGTGGAGCTTACTTCGTAAATTGGATAATCACATACATACATCGTCATTATGCATTTGTGTTACTGCACAATTCTCATGGATATTACTGTTCCGCTGCTCGATCTCCGTAACTCTCATTGCCACGTCGCCCTTTCGCCATTTTACATGAACTACTCCGTTATTTGTTGTGACGGAATGAAGCATACCATTTCGATGCAGTTGTCTTGCCTCCCGTAGAATAGAGCTTTGTTTGGGTGTGAGGCTCTCGTTCACATAGACTCTGCTCTCAGCTGTAAATCCTTCAATTTGGTTTAATCTCATACCTCCACACTTCTTAAATGCATCAATAAATGTTCGCTTTTCCCCTTGAGAGGAGAACCTAACCAGCAGAGGAACATTGAAATTATTATTTGCAGTACGGGCTTGTGCCGCAGTGGCTCTTGATTTTATATGGAAAGCCTCAATATGCGATGTGAAATTATGACTTGTTAGAGTAAAAATAGATTTAAGAAGGCCAATTGGGTCTTCCCCTGGTAAGGCTGGAATGCCACGGACAACAACATCAGCTATTCGTTGCGATCGACGTAAATCTTCAGTAAGTCTGTCACATACACCTTCAAGTTCCTTTACCTTGGATTCGAGGTCAGTGACTTGGTTTGTTAGCGGTTTGACAGAAATCTCAATCAGCTCAGACATACGTTTGGTGAATCGGTCCTCGGTTTGCTGAAGATTCCTAGCCATTGCATCAATAATTCTGTTTTCCGACTCCCTTATTAATATTTCGGTTGAGTTCGATGACTCTGACAATACGGTTTGCCCCCTAAGGCTAGTGGCACTGTTATTCTCTGAGTCTGAAGGGACTCGTCCTCTTCTACTTGGTTTAGAGTTTTTGCTGGTGTCTGTATTGTTCCCCGGCATTTCTCCACAAGAAGAGAATTTTTTTCAAATAAAAGAGAAAAAGTACCGCACAGCACACTTCACAAAGAATTTACTTAATTTTTAGTTCTTAACTTTATATTTTAACCAAGAAATATTGCAATTTTTAGCACTTATTTTACAAATTCGGAAAACGAAGCGGTACCACTAGTTGTTGGATAGCAATAATATAATATAAACCGAGCAGTGACACACAAAAATTAATATTATAGTGGAGCAGATTTAAAACACGTCTACACTCTATCTGACATTGGCACCAAAAACCTCTTTTGTTGTAATCTGGTAATGGCTGGCTATTTGCGAAATACAATTATAACTCTTGTGGCATTCGTAGCCACACGAATCAATTTACACAATATTGGCTTTGACATCTCAATTAAACTATTTGTAATGACAACAAAAACAACCAAGACAATTCTAATTAAAAACTTGAATTTTCTCCTACTGACAACTGGTTACCTTACTTGAACTGAGAACTCTAGTTTTTTATTTTTTTGAAATTTTATTCGATTTCGAAACCTAAAAATGTTTAGTTCGAGAGCTGAGGTGTCGAACGCATTGAACAACCGCGACGTCAGGTCGGTTGTGACAATGGCAACATTGAATAATTAACTAATAAGGAAGCGGGGTATCGTGCGAATACAGTGTACGTGTTTAAGCATTTCAATGACAGTGTGACCTATGGTCGGGGGGGGGGGGGGGGACAAATGACAAGAGGGCGTCGTTGATATTTTGTGTCAGTTCAATATTCTGACATTTCATAATTTTGAAAATAAGTTCTCGGATTTGAATTCGCGATATTGTGAAAAATAAAGAATTAAACGTGTTTTTTACGTAATAGTAGTGTGAAATAAGTGCGGAATATTTCTTTCGTGAACGACATTTTGTGTAATAGTGACTCCGGAGTCCTAAATTAGCATAATTAAGTGCGCTGTGCTGTGCTGCAGGAACGAACAGAGTTATTATCGTGGGAAATCATTCTTCAGGTAAGCTTAATAGCTTTACTTATTAATTATATTGTTTTAAACAAAATAAAAGTGAAATATCTGTAAAAATAAAGAGCCATGGCAAAAGATTTAACATTTTACCAATGCCGGTTTATTTGTTTACAATTGAATTGTCATTGGTAGATAAATTATTCCAGTTATACATAGGCAACGCCAAGAAATATTATCTGAAAATAAGGGGGAGCTAAAAATTTGTTTATTTTACATACGAATTTGGTTTATAAAAAATGTTGCCCTTCAGAAGGTCAGAATTTCATTACTGCCAGTACGAAATGAATACAAACAGAGCACACTAATACATTTCGCCGAGATGCCTACGTTTTCACCCGATATGCCGTTTCCTTATTAGTTATTTATTCAATGGATGGCAGTAATCGTTGTGGCGATTTGCAGATTTTGGTACAGTTTGTAAAGAGGGAATTTGAGCCAAGCAAAACTCATGCTGCGCTGAATGTTTTCAATATCGATCAAGACATTTTTCTCATTCACACGTCCGCTATTACAAACCTCCAGTGGCAGTTTCGAAGTGGTCTCATGCTACGCGACAGGCAGTGGGCAAATATGTAGTGAAAAACTTAAGTTTTGTATAGCAACACCAGGAAAGGGTTGCCCGATATGCTCCACTTTTCAACCTGTATTTCAAATTTTTTATGAAAACGCTGTGTACAAAATAGGAGCTCTTCACCTCGACGCCTTCTCAGGCAGCTTCCAAGTATATAGTGAAAAACCAATATTTTGTATGGCAGCACCAAGAAGGCCTTACCCGATTTAGTCCATTTTGAAAATTTTATTTACCATTGCTATGGAAATACCACGTACCAAATTTCTCGTAAGGCAGCCATACGAAGGAATTGCCCAATTGGTCCCATATTTGATATTAATTTACACATTTGTAAAAGAGGCCCGTGTACAAAATTTCAGCTCTCTACTTCGATGCGTGAAGCAGTGTCCAAATATTTGTTGACTAAAGTTTGTATGGCAACATCAAGAAGAGTTAGCCCGATTTCGACCACTTTTAATAACTTTTTATCAACTTACAGACCCCTGACTCAGAAAGTTGGTGTCTGAGCGCCTGAACGCCTGAACGCCTGAGCGCCTGAGACTGCCGTCCGTGACGAAAGAGTTTTAGTGTAGTAAACGTGATGGATTTTCATGGGGTTTTTTGATTTAAAATGAGTAAATGGTTAGCTTTCCGATGGGGTCAAATTTTCTGAAGTGTTGGGGGTTTTGGTGCGGAGGTAGTAGCTACCACGCCTTTACTGTGCCGTTCGTAACGAAAGAAAGAGTATTACGGTAGTACACGTCGATGAATTTACATGGGGTTTGTTGATTTACATTGGGTGAATATAGAGCTTTACGATGGGGTGACATTTTCTTACGTGTTGGGGCTGTCCAATTTGGGCCGTGTGTGAAAGGAGTCAAGAGTCGAGATTTGGGAGTAGAGTTCCGAGAGTATGACTAAAAAGTAGAAATAATCTGTAACGATCGTCGCCAAACAAATCTCATCTGGCGTAATCGTAATAAAACAAAAGTAATTAAATTCAAGGTCTAAGAAACCTTCTCGGCGGATCGAACAATAAACCGACAGTTTAAACTAGAAGAAACTCTTGAGAAATGCACTACGGGTAGATGTAGATAGAATACATATTATATGACAGGTTATATGTGCCGGCTCCAGGTTGAGCTGCAGGGTAGCTAGATTAGTTTATGATAGGGTAAGAATAATTAGCAACATCGACAGCATTTTGATGTATAGTTCAAGATATGAAAGATATTGAGAGGTAGAATCAGATCAGTCTTGTTTTGGAAGTATAGGCGGTAAATTGTTGGCGGGCGGGCCGTCGACTTGGTAACGATTGATAAATTCTTAAAAATTCTTACACTTCTGTAAATAAAATGCACTAAAAAGTAAAAAATATTTTTTTTTATTTCTCAGTGATAAAACAAGAAAAGTTTAATGCAAAATAAGAAATGCTACAACTAAGTTTGAGCATGAGTTGCAGATAGACAATTGTGAGTATACTTATGGATGCCCAAACTTTTAAGATTTAATCTGAGTTGTAGCATTTCTTATTTTGAATTAAACTTTTGTTGTTTATATCACTGAGAAAGAAAGCAAATATTTTTTAATTTATAGTGCATTTTATTTACAAAAGTTATTTATTTTAAAAGTTCTTTTAATATATATTATTGTAATTTTATTTATTATTGCTATGAAAACACCATGTATTAAATTTTAGTTCTCCACGTCTACCCGTTTCCGGACAACGCCGAAATATAGAATTAAAAAAAAAATGTTTGTATGGCAATTTTTAAGAAATAGTTGCCCAATTGTACCATTTTTTAAATACATATAAATTTTTTTTTTTAACGACGTGCATACAATTTGAGCTATCTACGTGACGCGTTTTCCGACAGTTTCCTCATATATAGTGCAAAAAAATCCTATAGAAAACCCAAGAAGGGGTTGCCCGATTTAGTCAATTTTTTTAATTTTTTTTGCTATTGCTATGAGAACAGCGCGTACCAAATTTCAGCTCATTACGTGCACTCGTTGTCAGACAGTGTCCAAACAATATATATAAGAGTAATTGAAGATTAAGCGGTTTCGGAGATTAGCGTGTACAAACACAGTGACACTAGATTTTTATATACTCAGTTATGTACATATCGCACACCGCCAAAAAGTGCACTTTATTCCCTTAAGCATGGATTGAAATGAAATTTTACACACTCAGTATTGACAGTAAGAGAAAATTTTCGACAGATATTTTGTTGACCAATTCGGTTTTTTTGATTTTTTTGTTTGTTTTTTTAGTTTATAGATATGTTAGTTTTATTGAATTCAAAATTCATATAAACTGCGGTTAATATTCAATTTAAAAATTTAGCAGTTTTGTAGACTCCGCAATTTATTTTAAAGTATTTTTCAATTTTAGAAACCATTTTTTTAAATACAGAATTATACGAGCTCAATCAGCATTGTGAGTTCTCTGGTCAAGCGAAGGGCAGCCGGTTGTAAAAGATAACTCAACTTGATAAATTCAAATATAAAATTTTAATTTTAATATATATGCTTAAAAATAATATCACAATTCAATTCCTTAAACTAAAATTCAAAATATTCTAAAGAACCCAAAACCAAAAAATAATAATTGCAACTAAAAACTTAATTCATCCAATAAAAATTTCAAAGTAAAATTTAGTGCCGCCACTGTAAATGTTGACCCTTGTTTAATTCTGTAAAAGGAAAAGAAATTCCACAATTAAATTCGTGAATTAATTCAAAGCAAAATAGAAGTTTCTGTCTATGCTGCACGTATAAGCACGGTAGCGGTAGTAGCAGTAGCAATTAGACAGAAGTACGTTTCAGCAGCAAGACTAAGTTCCTGCTTAAATAAAAGATAGAATAAAGCAGAAGTAAATTGCTGCAGCAGGAGTAAAATCCTGCTTAGATGTAGGGTGAAAGTGAAGGAGAAGTTAATTTCTGCAGTAGGAGTAAATTCCCACTTTGCGGTTTTTGTTTTTTTTTTATCTTTTTAGAAAATAGGAGGGATTCGAGTTCAGTATGTGGACTGAACAATAATTGTTCTCTAATTCTATAGTGATTAACTCTGGAAATTTGAGGTATTAGCGGCGTTGTCGTCGTCCTCTTCTTTTTCTAAAAGTGAAGCATAATAATTGCAAAACTTTCTCCGGTGGAGTTTCTCTCTGTCGCCTTTGTCATTTTACCTTGTTTCCTAAAGAATAAATTATAGGATCTGAGAAATCTGTCTGGATGAAACACATCGAGATTACCTCTTTCTTGCTTTCAGGAACTTGATCAAATATTTAATTTTGATAAGTCAAGATTTTTTTAGCTGTAAGATTTAAAAGATGCTGTATAGGTACTGCAGCGCAAGCATGCGTAAATATTTTGCCTTCCGGTCTGCAGGTGGCTTTCGCGATTATACTGATAAGAACAGAATACATCATAGTTGGAAGCTTTTGAGAATTATGATATATTCAAGTATTGTCATTTCGATGGAGATATAGCCAATATAGATATAGATAGTGCTTCTTTTCTTTTTCATGGGGCTTTTTTTCTTTATCAAGCTCAGTACCGTAGATGGCTTGTCGTGGGAATAGGCCAAATATTGGTTTACTGTAGCTAAGTCTTACATAAGCATAAGCCTATCACTTCCTTTTGCTTAGTTTTCTGAGACTTATCTTTAAAAGTTTTGGAAGGTCACCCTGCTGCTGCTCACGTAGAAGCTGTTGGTTGCATGAATATTGAATTGCACAATTTCGTTGTGTTTGTTAAAATATGAATGCACAAACTTTTCGTCATTCCGCATTAATCGCTCCAATACATAATGAAATTATGTTTCATCAAAGCACTAAGTTTTGATTTCCTAACACTTTTTAGCTCAAGGTTATTTTGCCTCTCACTAATGAAATTATCGCAATGTTGACTACCATATTCCGATAAATAACTGTGCACGGTTTTTTTTACCATATTTGTCTTTAACAATGGTTATTAGATCTAAATTTATAAATTTAGAATTAATCCACATCTTAAACTTTTTCACAACACTTAATTTTCTTTCAACAAACACTTCGATCAATAGCTCTGAACGTTCTTATAACTTCTTATAATAAACGGAATTTGTGGAAAACTCATAAACTCGTAAACCTCACTGCAACTACTTGTACCCTGTTGACCTCAACACCGCTCTTCTGAAAAGGTGCAAAAATGTGGAAAAACTGTTGCTAGTTTCTTAAATAGCAGCAATATTCAAACAGTTTAGTATATTTAATTAGGACTGTTTTTTCTTTTTATTACAGTAAAATGTATACAGAAGGAGCATTCAAAAACGTATTATACTTTTACTCTACAAAAAAAAACTTATCGGTATTGCAGCTTCTTAAAGCATTGAATAAATTTAATGAATTTCGTACTCATAAATGTTTATGCGATCTTTCCCTTTCATATCTTTGTTCTATTCAAATTAAATATTTCTTTTAAATCGCATTTAAGTACTCCAGAGTCTTTGCAATAAGAAACGCCAGTCAAAGTCTAAGAATTATAAAATTCACAAATTAGCAATAAAGTGAACTTTTTGGCTCCAATGAACTCCACTGTAAAACCTCCACATCTCGGAATCATCAATAAATAATTATTTATGGCATTTTACTTTATAACTCAAGTTTTCTGGAATGAGAAGTTATACTATGTATTAACAAGCGACTACCTTAAGAAAAAACTACACCAGTTCCTACTGAATAATTTGAATTTATAGAGTGATTTGAATTGTTTAAATTTGGATTACAATTTTTAAGTGGTGGTGGTCTTGCATTGAGGGTGCGATATGATATGTGTTGCTTTAAGCTGTTGCTCCCTAATAATATAATTACTTTTTTCTTGTATTCTTCAAACGATCCTTTTTAAAATCTTGCTCGAGCTTTTTACCCATCTTTAAGGGACTCAATGTCTCCTTCCAACTGCTTGAAAGCACGTTCAGCCTATTCCAAAGAAAAAACGGAGTGTAGCGATCCCTCAAATTATCGACAAATTGCAATAACTTTAATTCTTTCGTGGGCTTTTGAATCCATACTTTACTCCAAATCTATAAAGTATCCAGAAACTAAAAGTGGTGACATATTGACTTTTCTTATGGAACGCTGAAGCCGTAGTTTCCAGAATTTTTGGTGAGTCCAAGATCGTTACCCTACATAATTTAAAGGCCACTGATGGAATCTGGCATCTTACCCTTTAAGTACAACACAAAGCATTTGGTATTTCCTCTCCTGTTCTAATATGCATTGAAAATATTTTTGTCACTAAATACGAGTTGTATTAAACGGCGTTGCATCTAAACCTCGCCCTGTAAAAGTCGATGTACCCCAGGGCTCTGTTATCTTCCCACCATTTATCTTAAATTTCATTAATGATCTGCTTTCCCTTACTCTCAATCCCATCCAAAGTTTTCTATTTACAGTACCCTTGACATCTTTTACTCCTTTAATACTTTTACGGCCCCAGACGGATTGCCGCATGCATAGATTTTTGATTAACGTTCTTGACAATACCCTCAGCTAGGGCAAAGGAAATCGGGTCCAATTCAATCCGCCTAAGACCCAGAACTGTCCTATCACTTTAAACAAAATTAGAGATTACTCTTTAAGATTTTTTCCCGGGGCAAACTTAGGTATATTTGTTCAAGATGACATTTTTTTGGATTCTCCGGTATATAGCAAATGCTAAAAAGTTTTTTTATTTGTTATTTCCTCACACAACCCATTTTATATTTGGTGACAAGTTTCAAGTCTTGGTTTTGACTCATCAAGAGGTCCCAAATAGTGAAATTGAGTGACTTGAAAAACAAATGAAAAAATTGCACAAAGAAAGAAAAGAAAAAATGAAAAACAAAACAAAAAATTGAGAAAAATAGAAACAAATTTTTTATTAAAAAATAAATAAAAACAAGTCAGTAAATTTATCTATTTGGGACCTGTTGATGAGTCAAAACCAAGCCTTGAAACTTGTCATCCAAAATTAAGTGGGTTGTGTGATGAAATGACAAATAAATTTTTTTTTTAGCTATATACTGGAGAATAAAAAAAATGCCAACTTGGCTTTCTGGAAAGGTAAACAAATATTTCAGACCGTCGAGTCTATCGTTCTTCCACATGCCCTATATTAGTCCTAGAAAATAATGCAGTTCCACATCTGGGCTGAATCTTATGGCGCAACCTTATCTTCATTACATACTCTAGGTACTAAAGAGAGTCTTTAAGCCCATATGAGATGTGGAAAAAACTTTTCACATCGACCCGTTCGAGCACCGCCGCAATGTCGGATGCCTTTCGCTCCTTTAGCGCTACATGCGTGGTCAATCTTCTGATGTAATATAAAGTTTGACACCTTACAGACTACTCCTGCAGTCTTTGTGCTGCAAGCTGCGCGCATCATTTCATCCTTCACAATAATTTCGACAATTCAATGAAATTCCGTTATTTGCGAATGTATAATAAGCTATCGTTTAATGTCCTTCTTGGGCTTACAATGCAATGGTTCAAGTTTCACATATATCAGCACCTCCGCCAGTCTCCTCATATCCTCTTATCATTTCTTCATCTCCTTCCTGCCATGTTCAGCTTTGCATAATAGGTGTCCATTTGGCTTACCCAGCAAAAAATTTCTCGAAGTTTTACTTTTGCGAAAAATTCTTGAAGAACTAAAGAGTGGGAAAGAAATATTTTCGGAAGTAAATAAAATCCATTATTTGAGAATACTTCGTTTTTCCAAGATGAACTCGAAGTTTTGACTTAAAAGAATTTGCTGACCTGATTTTTCGAGAATTGTGCAGTTTAACTAAATTATACCTATTCGAAGTCTTACTTACTCCGAAGAGTCAAGTAAAAACTGTAAGTAAAATTCTTTCATTTCTTAGTGATTCTCGTCGATATTGGTGCTTTTTGTCAGAGGATAAATGATATTATTTTTGTCAGCAAAAATTATGGTATCTTCGTCAAAGCAAACAATGATATCATTATGAAGATATTCTGTCTAAGGTGTGTAACTCGTGGACCCGTTTCGATATAGATTCATTTTTCCAAAGAAAACTCGAGTATATAAGGCTTATTATATGCACCCAAAATACATTCAAAAAGCTCGAGATAATTTCGATAAAACGACTCGAGAATCGAGAACGACTTCGAGATCGAAGGCTTAGTTCACCTTAACGAATCGTGTTCGATTGGATATCGTATCGTAATTTTTGCTCAGATACATACACATATATACACGTACGTACACAGAATTAAAAAGGGATTACTTTTACAGCTCGCTTACGCACATTTCACACCCGCAATATATTTTATACCCTATATCCAGCAAACATTACGATACGATATCGAATGAAACACAATTCGTGAATGTGAACTAAGACTTCGATTTCGAATTCGTTTCGATTCGATATCGATCCTGTAAGCAGCGGCGACAGAATAATTAATGGAAAATGGACAATCAGGTTTAAGCAAAATGTTGAGCTCTTAAGAAAATATCCGTTCGTAATACATTTAAGTTTTAATTATTTTAATACCTTTCTGGAGAGAGGGTAGGTACATGTATGTGACTAAAGACTGATTGTGGGATGGCTGCACTCTGAGTGCAGAAATTGTTGTTTATTACAGTACCCATCTTATACAGAATTCTAGTAAGGATTAGAAAAGAATCATACAAATGAAAGAATCTGGAATGAAGTGCAGATATCTTGGCGGCAGTCTAATGCTGGTAATAAACAAAGATTAATCTGTGAAAAAAGCTAAGTTTATACCAATTTGCTTTTATTTATTTTTTTTATTTAAAATACTGAGTTCGTTATAATCCGAAAAAGGAACGCTATTATATCCAGTCGTAAAAATGTTTGGATTCCGAGTCGTTTTATCAAAATTGTATCGAACATTTTGAATGTATTTTGGTGGGATATAATACCCTTATACATAATTACATATATTCGAGCTTTCTGCGAAAAAGTGAACTGATATCAAAACGGGTCAAGTTATTACTTGGTTCACACAGACAGAATATCTTTGTATTGATTTCATTTATCATTTTCTTGAAGTAAAATTAAAGGAAATTGTTATTGTCTTTGACGGAAGTACCATGACTCTTGCTGGTAAAAATAATATCATTTGCTTTTTAGAAAGCAGGAAATAAAATCATTTTGCAGGCTGCTACAGGGTCAGGGTGTAAGTCTAGCTAGCTTTAAAAAGAAACAGATTAAGTCTTTTGTGTCAACAATTCACTAAAATTATTCTTTAATCCCTTAATGGCTTTCAAAACTTCATCTTGTCTGTTGCAGCGTGAAAATTTCCGAGTACTACATGGAGTGTTGTTTATGATTTCGGGTGCTATAACGAAGTGGATTTATGTATAAATTTATGTACAAATTTATGTACAACTTAAGAAGACTTTGTAATATATACAATTGATTGACACGTTCTGCAAAACCAAGCAGCTGTTTGTAGACTCATCTGTTGATCGATGTGGTGGCGTTTCAGATATATCACGGCTTTCATTATGTATTTCTGTCACTTAAAGTACTTAAAATACTGTAGAAATATCTAATGAATCATTTTAAATGTCATCTACTTGTGTTTCCTCTGTCATTTTATAAAATATGTTCCTAATTGTTAAACATTGATAGGGTTAGGTTTAGGAATGAATCAATTATATGATACAGGTACTGATGTTATCTCGACTTTGTAATATCGCAACTTTCTTGTGAATATTATCTGATTTATGAAATTCTGGATTTACAGATAATTTGAAATTAGATTTGTTTACAAAAAATAGAAGTTTCAAGAAGTTTCATATTTAAATGCACTGAAATATTCTAAAGATGCATGGTTGCGCACATCACCAGCTAATTGAGATAGGTAGTGAAAATCTTATGTGAGAAATTGTGGGCTATATAAGTGGGGAATAGCCTTTAGAAATCTTACCAATAGATCGGGAGCACATGCAAATTTCTATACTTAAATGTAAAATATGTTTATATCTATCATAATCTAAAATAAATGCAGCTGTGTAAAGCAGAAATTGACGGAGTTCTGTATCTTTTCAACGATCTAACTCAACTAAATCCCTCGGATGTCTGCAGAACTCAAAAGTAATATGAGACTTTAGATCACGTAGTAAGTTATTGAACTGTGCCTTTTTCCATGATAGAAGGGTAGCTTGCTACAAAGTCAACTTGCTTAACACAATCGAAATTTAAAAATTCTAATAAAACTTGCTCAATATGATGATGATGCTCTGGTTGAGATCTCGAGCGATAAGATTCATTGGATCTTAGCTCACTTTTCTCGTATGGGAACGTTACTCTGCGTCGTTAAAGCCCGCCTATTTGTGTATATTTATCGCACGTATAGTAACCCGTGTGAAAAACAAATAATCTACGTGATGCATCAAAAATTAATCTTCCTATAACTACTGAGTATTTCCAATGATATTTGAGAGTATAGGCCACACCTGTGAACTTGAGCTTTTTCAAATTGCAAGGCCATCTATATTGAAATCTAGAATAATTTATCGCTGTCATAAGTGGTTGAAGTTAAAATATCGGTCAGTCCATCTTTTATTCCATTGAGGAAATATTCGCCATTATATTATTATATATATATATATATATTATTATATTTCTTTTGAGATTGTTTCAGGCTTCTTGGATCTTTGGGCAGCACACTGATTTCTTCAGAAAGAATTCCCAGTAGGTCTCTTATAGCATCATAGTCGATTCTTTATTGCCCAATTTTCCAACTTTGAAGTTATTTCGGAACTGGATTCAGGAGAGCAAACATGAGAATTCGGAGAAATTGAACTATTAGAGGATGAAGAAAAATAATTACTATAGCCTGAATAACTGTCTATAGGGCGTTTTTCGATAATTAGTGACTCGATGAACGAACTTCACATATTGCACGGTTATCAAGTACTGCTTTTACTGTATCTTCAGCTTTTCTAAGAATTCTTTTAGATAGATCCATATTTACTGAAATAAATACCTAAGTCTCCCTTCTCATTCTTCTATCATAATAAAATAATAAATTTAGACATATAAATGTTATCCTTAATTTTCTAGGCAAGTTCACTACTTTTCGGACAGGTACTGGGATCCGGTATTACTTAGATATCTACTCCTTATTATCACAAAATAGTGAACCCACCCTATACGCATAATTAAATTAATAATAAAATTACATATTGTTACGCGCAACAAAGTGACAGAAGCAACATTTTTGGAAATGGGTACCACTTCAGGTTAGTGACATCAAAGTAAACTTTGCGTTCGGGGAATAGAATTTACGGGAAGGCTCTAGGATAATTTGTAGAGTATAAATACGACGCTTCCGACATCCTGGAAGCTTTTTTCAAACAGTGAAGTGAACGAAGTACAAGACTGGCTACTCTTTAATACCACCCATGATTTCGGCGTCGTCTCGCAGGATACTCCAACCTTCCCGCTATCTGGGTCAATTCTTGACTTCTATGTCGCAACCTCTAATCTTATTAATCTCCTACCCCAATTATCAAATTACAACTGCACAGCTCATATGGCTGAATCTGATCAGATGGCAGCTGAACTCTCAATCACCCCCAGCGCACCCGTAAATATCTTGACTCCTGATCCTCAAGCCACAACGTCACTCAAAGACGATGACTGGCAAGAATTTCAAGACAGGCTCTCTCAATTCCTCGTAGGAAATCTCCCATTGAAGGAAATGTCGCCTTCTTTTCTAGTGTAGTGCCGAGCAAATACTATAAATACAAAAATTTCCCGCCTCAACTGCAAAAATTACATAAATTTAGGCAGAAACTTGGAAAAATATTTAACCGTATTTTTCACCAAACCCTTAATAGCCACAACCCAGCCTACAGAACAGTGTTGTCGCAAATTGATTGCCCACAATTATTGAGGAACAAACGAAAAGTTTCTTGATAAAGAGTTTAGGAAGAAACTGGCTTCCACTTGACCCGGTCCACACAGCTTTCAGGACATAAACAAGGCTTGCAACAGAAAAGCAAAACTCCCTAAAACCATTTTAAGCGGCTCGAATGCTTAAAACCTTCCCCAAGAAAAATGCAATGCTTTCGCGGAATATTTCCAATCCACTTTCAAAGACAACTCATCTCGAAGTGATTCAAATTGTTGGGACCACTGTAGACTCGACTGTTGATGATTTCACTGCCCAGGCATACAAACACAAACACGTCCTTAAATCTGGATGATTCAGGCATCTTTTCAAATCCTGTTCACGTTTTCGCCATAATCAGGACTATCAGAGGCAAAAATTCCGCCGGCCCAGATAACATTTCCAACAAACTTATCAAAAACCTCCCACCTGTCGCCATAGAATTTCTGACAATTATTTTCAATAATTCCCTCACTAATTCATACTTTCCTGATGTCTGGAAAACCGCGCGAGATATATTTTTAGGTAGGAATGTTTAAGAAAAAAAAACAAATCTTTAAATATCTAAAATAAAATATATATTACGTTAAATATTTATTATGTGTACACGCTTCAGCGGAGTTCTTAAGACTAAATATAATTAGGAAAAATATCTTCTCGCAAATTTCTATTTCATTATTCTGTTCATTGCAATTTTGCTGACATTATCATTTTGTTCTACATTACATGAAACCGTCTGTGAGAATTCCGGACTTTTAGTTTCTCAAATGTGATAAGATATGAAATGTGATCCCTGTTCACGTTTCGTAACAGGTGAGTTTGATTTAATGATTTCATTAGTAGGGTCATGTGGGATTTTAATATCTGCTGACGTAACTCCTCCCTCCTTAGGTTTGAGACTCTGCTGAGTCACATTTTGAAATTTTATATTTAATTTTTTTGTATTTGCAATAAAAAATGGTTACGACTATTACTATTATTTTAGCTATTATGATAGAAAGTGTACCATAAATAGAATGAGTTTTCTTTTCATACTTAATTTCCTGAATTTTGTTAATGTTTTCTATATATTTCAATACAAGATCTTCAAATGAAAGTTTTTTATTTAAATTATTAATGTCCTCAAAATAAGTTGGTATAACAAAACTTTGTTTAAATACCTTCTGTTTGTTGTATAAGCTGTAATTATTTATAGTTATTGAACAGTTGTTAAAATTTATTAAGTAGTTTCCGGTCATTTCTAAATCTCTTATATCACAGGAACTTATGAGACTAACATTGTTTTGGTTTTTTGCAATAACTAATCCTTCTCTTATTTCTAATAAGTATTTCGGATATGTTGTTAAATGTTTTCATACAATTTTTATGTGTTATACAATTATTCAGTATTTTGAGTTCTTTGAGATCTTTATTACTAGTATAAGTATAGGTTTTTCCTTCATAATTAACAATTTCTTGTGGTTCAAATACCAGTTCCTGTTTATAAATGTTACTTATAGGTGTTAACAAAGTTCTGTGTAAAGTAATTGTTTCTTTGGGTATTCTTATAATGAACATAATGTTATACAGATTATCTATTACTGTTGCTAATCTTATATTCTGAAGTTTCTCAAAATCAATGTCGTATTCGAAAATTTCTTCACTAGTAAACACTTTACTGTTAATGATTGCTAATCTTGCCGAAGCTATATTATTTTGTATATGTTCTACATTATCTTCAAGTATTTTCAGCTTTAGTACATAGTCTGTCGAGAGAATTTGCTTCTCGATTTGGCTTAGTTTTTCTATAATCGTTAATCGATCTTTTTCGATTATGTCTTTAGCTTTGTAAAGGTAGAATTAGAATTTGGGCATTAATGTTTTTTATGGTGTTGTGATTGTTCATGTCTATGATTTTAAGATGTTCTTCTATATCCTGTCTGTCATCGTCGTCCATTGTCCCGTATAACCAGTTAAATATTCTACCCACAAAGTTCAGTAACCCTCTTCTTTGCCTATGGGGAATTAGCGTTTGAATTCTACTTCGTATGTTTTTGATTTGATAATCGTAGGAAATACTTTGATCGCTTAAATTTGCTTGTTTTATATTGCTTTCTATGGTATCTAAAATTTGCTCGATTTCTCTTGTGTTTACAATGTGTATTATTGTATCGTAGCTTTTAACAATTTTAACACTGCCTAGTTTTATTTCGATGTATCCTGAATTAGATTCAATTTTTTCCACTGTTAGATGGGCCTGGGTTAGTTGTGCCAGTAATATTATGGAAATCCAGTTTACCTAAAAATTTATTTTTTCTTTTAATATTTGATTTGTGTACATTTTCTAATCTAGCTTTTGTAAATTTTGGTTGTTCTTTATGTCGTAAGCTCTTATAATTTTTAATGTACCCTTCTGTCCTAACCTCGTTGTAATCTTCTCTATTTTCATTTCTTTTATTAATATATCTAAGTTTCTCCTTGGTTAGATTCTGAAAAATTTTATTTTTGCAACACTTACCTTCTTGTATGTTAATAGGTTTTTCTTTGGTTATCGAATGATAACTATTGTTGTACCATTCGATTGCTTTTGACATTTTCTCTTTAATATTTAGATCTTTACGTTCTATTCCTAACGTACGGATTTTTTCGTTCAGTGTACTGTGCAACCTTTCGATATCTGAATTACCGGTGTGGTTATTAGATTTTACAAGGTGACGTTCTATATTCTCGTTTCTTAAGAAGTCTTTAATATTTATGCTTTTAAATTCATTATCAAGAATTAATTTATTGAAATGGCCTCTTTGGGATTTGAATTCTCTGACTTTTTCAATTATTGTTTGGTTATTCCTATCTTCCAAGTAAAAAGCAGTAGCGAATTTCGAGAATCTATCTACGAATGTAAGGAAGTTCCCTTTTGAGTTGGTATAAATGTCCATATGTACTATTTGTTTTATATCTTTCGGTGTTTCTGTATATTCGAATTTTTGTTTAATCGGTTTTCTGTCGTATTTAACTCTATTACATACATCACAATTATTTATATATTTATGTATGAGTATCTTAAGATTGGGATAATAGATATATTTCTTGAGACCTCAGTAATTTTCGTTGATTCCAGTATGTCCCGTTTCGTTTTTGTGATAATTGTGTATTTGTTTATAAGTTTATTCTTCTGAGTTCATGTCTTTAGCATTATTTGAACATCTGACAAACTTTACTGTAGGATCGTTATCATATAATTCAATAATCTTTTGTTGTAATATATTGTATTTATGGTCATCTAGTTCGGTGTATATACCTATTTTACCTGATTTTATGTACCTTCGCAATATATCCGGAAGATTACCTTCTAGGTCTTGGGAATTGATATATATTTTTCTATTTTTGTGCTTAATTTCAAATTCCTTCTCTTGATTGTCTGTTAGTATTATTTGAGTTTTGAAACGATTGACAACGGTGTCTAATATAGGTATATGATTGTTTAATTCTTCTTGTTGGGAATGTATGGTTTCTAGGTCTTGATCAACATTATCATGCACTGAGCGTTGATCGACGTTGTTATGCAGGGAATCTTCTTCAGAAGTTCCAAGATTTTGGATGGTTTCGTTGCCATCATTCTCAATGCTATTAACATTGGGTTCCACCATGTTATTAATTTCGTGAGTATCAGCATTTATTCTGCTGAGAAAATCCGCAACTTGGTTTTCCTTACCCTTGATATAGTCCATGTTAATATTATATTCTCCGAGTTTTAGGAGCCATCGATAGAGTCTTGGGTTCACATCTTTCCCTTGAGTTTTGGTGTACAACCATTTAAGTGGTTGGTGATCAGTTAATAAGTCAAATTTAACGCCGTATAAGTAAGGGCGGAAATAATTAGTGGCCCATACAATGGCCAAGAGTTCTTTTTCCGTAGTGGAGTAGTTTCTTTCATGATCGTTGAGAGTTCTGCTAGCATAGCAGGTAGGGTGATTATCTTATTGAAGGACAGCTCCTATAGCATAAGTACTGGCATCAGTAATGAGTTTAAACTTCTTACCGAAGTCTGGATACCTAAGCACAGGAGCTTCCGTAATTAACCTTTTGAGTTTTTCGAAGGAGTTAATGTAATTTGTGTCTTTTGAATTGATCTTAACATTTTTCTTTAAAAACCTCGTCATCGGCTGGGCTACTTTTGCGTAATCTCTTATAAACTTTCTATAGTAGCCGGTAATTCCAAGCAACCATTTGATTTGTGTCTCTGTTTCAGGCAATTTTAATTTTGCTATATCCTCTACTTTCTTAGGGTTTGGTTTTACTCCACTTAGAGTTAAAAGATGGCCTAAATACTCTGTTTCCTTCGAGAAAAATTTACATTTGTCGACCTGTATTTTAAGATTAAATTCCCTTAATTTATTGAAGATTTTCTTTATATTATGAATGTGTTCGTCGAGAGTAGTTGAAAAAATCAATAGATCGTCTTAATATACTACGCATATTTTATTGATATGTTCTTTCAATACGTCGTTCATTAGACGCTGGAAAGTTGCTGGAGCATTTTTTAGACCGAAAGGCATTCGGATGTACTCATAATGTCCCTGAGGCGTGGAAAAGGCGGTTTTCTTCCTATCATCTTCGTTTACGAGGATTTGATGGAAGCCTTTTGCCAAGTCAAGAGTAGTGAAGTATTGTGCCCTGCCTAATTTGTCCAGGATATTGTCGATATTCGGGATGGGGAACTTGTCATCGATTGTAACTTCATTGAGCTTCCTATAATCGATGACTATCCTCCATTTTTTCATACCTGAATTATCGATTTTTTTGGGTACAATCCATAGCGGACTGTTATAGGGAGAATTGCTCTTTTTAATAATGCCCTGCTTAAGCATGTCTTTAATTTGTGATGAGATCTCTTGCTCATGCACTTTTGGATATCTGTAAATCTTCGAATATATGGGCTTTTGGGTTGTAGTAATTATTTCATGGGTAATTTTGCTTGTACTCGTTAATTGTTCTCCTTCTTTAAAGAATAAATCTTTATAAGATTTTAGTAAATTTTCAAGAAGGTTTCTCTCTTCAGAGTTCAAATCTTTCAAGAGATTTTCTACCACAATTTCGTTTATACTGACACATTCTAATTGATTTATTTCGTTTAACTTATAAGGCCATGTAGACAAAAATTCGATTTCACTATTGTTGATTTTTAAAATACCTTTTTCCATATCAATGATAGCACCAAGGGGCTTTAATAAATTTTGCCCAATAATTGCATCAAAACATTTATCGCGAAATTTCGTAAGTTTCCATATCATATGGGCATCCTCTCTAAATTCAGTGGGGAGATCAGTTTTAATTATTTGACTAACAAAAGCACTGGTGTTAAGGGTTTTGAATTTAATTGGCTTTTTCAAGAATTGTCTTTGGTATTGGGGTAATTTTTGTTAGTTTAATAGAGAGGTCGTGGACCCTGTATCTATGAGACATTTAATTTTGTCTTTATTTATTGTTAACTCTACTATTGGTAAACAAATTTCCGAGACATTGTGTGAAAATTTACCTCGTCTTGGATGTGGTCTACTTCCATGGGTTCTACTCTATTATGTGAATTATTAATAGGGTTATTCTAATGGTTTCTTTTGTTTTGTCCAGAATTAGCTTGTCTTTGTCCGTAGTTGTTAGTTTGTCTCTACTGCCACGAGTTTTGTCTTGAGTTACTGTTTTTAAAGTTATTATGATTATTATTGAAGTTGTGACTATAATTGAAATTGTTATTATTTTTTGGATGATTTAAACGTCTTGAATTATACTGATTTTTATTGTCATAATTATTTTTATGCACTGTATTGTTATTTATCTTATCTCTAATCATTCCTAAACTTTCTAACAAATTAAAGGAATCCCGTAAATTGTGTATGTTTCTATTCAAAATTATTGATGATAAATTTGGTTCAATATTGTTTAAAAATGTTCTTAAAATTAAAGATTCATTAAGTCTAGGGCTAAACTCTGCAGGCTTGTCTATATCGTAGTCGTATTTTTCATTGAGTTTTGCTAATATATTTCTTAATGTCAAAAAATATTCTCTTACTTGTGTATTTTTTGCTGAAAGAGCTTGATGATACAATTGATGGTAAGTTTCTCGGACACCAAAATTGCTGATTAACGCTTCCTTCATCTCATCCCAGGTGGCTTGAGCTCCTAAGGTCCTGATTACATCTAGGGCTTGTCCTTGTATTTTGTTGATTATGATTCTCTGGTAAACATAACCCTTGGCACTTGGATGATCGTTGAGCATATTTAAAATAGTATCGACTTCTCGTAAGAATGACGTTAGAGCATATTCGTTGTTTCCTCGGAATTCCAGGATCCTTTGAGCATCTTTTATAAGATCGTTTGCAGAAAGTGTAAATCTTTGTTGAACTTGCTGCTGTTGCTGTTGAGCTTGCTGCTGCTGTTGTTGCTGAGCTTGCTGCTGCTGTTGTTACTGAGCTTGCTGCTGTTGTAGTACCTGATTCTGTTGTTGAGCAGGCTCCATAATTTCGTCACTTATTTTCCTTGTATTATCTGAGTTAATTGCGAGGACGTCACTTGGATTTTGTTTTTTATTATAGGCTTCGAATCGTTCAACTTCTTTTACTTGTTTCACTTTGGGCATAGGGCTGAATAATCTCCTAACAAATTTCTTTCATAATGGATAATTATCAATCACTGTGATAAATCTTTACATGTATATTTTCTTTCTGTATTTCTTGGCACTCTTTTCACTTTCACAGTTTTTTGGAAACTTCCACAGTTTTACACTAATAACTTCTTGTAAAATTTATTAATACTTTTGTTGTTGTTTGTATCACTGTGATATGGATTTACATTTCACTATACACTATACAGTTTATCGTTGCCGAATTATAGCTTCCCGTTTGTTTTATTTTGTTTAAAGATTTAGTTTTCTTTACTTTTCATTTTTTCCTTTTTCGTTTAATATTTATATATTAAAACTTGTATTATTCGATCACAGGATATCTTTCTTTAGAAAGACATCCTACCGACTGCGCCAGATATTTATTTAGGTAGGAATGTTTAAGAAAAAAAACTAAATCTTTAAATATCTAAAATAAAATATTTATTACGTTAAATATTTATTATGTGTACACGCTTCAGCGGAGTTCTTAAGACTAAATATAATTTGGAAAAATATCTTCTCACAACTTTCTATTTCATTATTCTGTTCATTGCAATTTTGCTGACATTATCATTTTCTTCTAGATTACATGAAACCGTCTGTGAGAATTCCGGACTTTTTAGTTTCTCAAATGTGATAAGATATGAAATGTGATCCCTGTTCACGTTTCGTAACAGGTGAGTTTGATTTAATGATTTCATTAGTAGGGTCATGTGGGATTTTAATATCTGCTGACGTAACTCGCGCGTAGTTCCAATTCTCAAAAAAAGAAACTTGAAAAACCTTAATGAATTCGGGCCAAACTCTCTTCTGTCCAACCTGGGCAAACTTTTTGCAAAGATAGTCCGCAAACACATTGAAAATACCTGTTTCGACCTGAATATAAGGCAGGACACCCAATTTGGCTTCAAGCCCCAGCACTCCATTTTTCACGCTTTGTTCAAATTCCTCTTTGATTCTACAAACGCCCTAAACAATAGGGGCAGACAGTACGCTGCTTCCTTGATATAGAGAAAGCGCTTGGCTAAATCTGGAAAAACGGGCTAATATTCAAAATTATAAAAGTCGAGTTCCCGCCTTATCTCACCCGGGTTATACGTAGCTTTCTGCCATCCCGGAATTTCTACATAGAAATCGAGAATGTCAAATCTCAAGCAACATCAGTCAGTGCTGGTGTCCCCCAAGGTTCGGTCCTCGGAGCAACTCTCTTCAATCTTTTCAACTAATATCAGCCTGCCAACGACTAGAATTCCACCTCTACTCTATGCTGATGACTCTTTAACCTACGCCCGCTCCATGTCAGCCAGTTTCGCTGCTACCAAAGTGGAGCGGCATGTCCTCAAACTCGATGAGTTCTACAGAAAGTGGCACATCAAAATAAATCTCAACAAATCTGAAATGATTTGCATGCGAAACCCCTCCAAAAGGGGAAGACCCAATCTTGCCACACGAGCCAACAACATCGAAATCCAAGTCAATAACGAAAAGCTTCAGCCTTCAAAAAACACCAAGTATTTTGGTGTCTCTTTCAATAATATGTTGAAATTCGACAATCACGCCAAACTAAACATGAGAAAAGCCAACTATGCTTACGCCCTACTCAACCCTATTATCAGAAGGAGAAACGGTCTCCCGAAAGATATAAAGCTGGTTATATATAAACAGTTCATCCGCCCAATCATCTGCTATTGCTTTCCCATCTGGCACACCATTTCGCCATTATACATGAAGCAAATTAGCACCCTTGAAAGAAAGATCCTTCTGGCCTGTACAGGAATGTACAAGAAACCTGACGGACGCTACTTTCCCAACACCTTTTTGTACCACAGTGCAAACATCACTCCAATTGAAGACTACCTCCTAACTCTCGCACTCAAACAACTTGAGAAGATCTCTCAACATCCAAACCCCCTCATTAGTCAGCTTTCAACACAACTCCAAGTTGAAAGCTTCCATTATTTATCACCTCTTCACCCTATTTACTCGGAAACGAGAAACATTTATTACCTGGGCGAAAGATTTACCTCCTTCACTAGCACAGGAAGCCACCATCGTGGATAGGATACCACCCTGGTGCTACTCAATCATGTGGACCATTCTGAACTTTCGGGATATTTCTCACCATGTAGGCAGAAACGCCAGGCATCACCCTCCAACAAGTTAGTGGAATTTCTAACATTCCTCTACTCCCCAATCCCATCCAATGTCCCAATTCCATTAAGTCCTTTTACCCCAAAATTACCTGACAACAAACAAGAATACAGCTTGCCGTCGAGCACCAAGCTGAGTTAAGCATCGTCATCGCGAAACCTAGAGTTTTTGTATTACTCGGATAATTAAATCTAAAGTGTGTCAAGGACATAAGTAAAACCTAGGGCAAAATAAAAGCCCAGGAAATCGGTTCGGTTTATAATTTCGTCACAATTCGTTTTGTTTCGTTAAACGCGTGTGAAGAACTCTGAACTGAATTCCAGGAAACGGAGTCTTTTTTCAAACAGGGAAGTGAACGAAGTAAATTATTTGGATTGCGATAATTAGACGTACAGTATGGATGGAATGATGCAAACATAGCTACAGATTTGCTTAATGAAATGGCTGTTGCAGATCAAAATTAAAACAAACACTCAGGCTAGCAGGAAAAAAATAAACAGAAGAAGCACCTGCCAGATAAGCTTCTCGGAGTGCAGTACGAATAATAATACCAAATTTCGGTGGAGGAATTTACTTCTAACAGAATGCAAGCACTAAGGCTAGCAGCAAAGAAGTAAACAGAAGAAGCATCTGCCAGATAAGCTTCTCGGAGTGCAGTACGAATAATAATACGAAATTTCGGTGGAGGAATGTACTTGTAACAGAATGCAGTCATCAGATAGCACTCCTTCACATGGTATTCTGCAATGCTGGAATTGTAATAGACCGAGACAGCTCTAAAGAGTCTGCAGAAGATGCGGACGAGTGGAATCTCCTGAAGAAGAGAGGAAAGTGGAATTTCAAAGATATCGAGCTGCGCAGCAGACTTGCAACAGATAGAAGTTATTACTGAGCAGCCCTTCGCGTGTTGTTCTTTGATGCTGGGATTGTAATAAATTGGGACATCTTCAAGGCGACTGCAGGAAACGCCGTTGAAGGGAATCAACAGAAAAGAAACGGAGAGAAGAATGCCAAAGGAGGCAAGCTAGTGAACAAGCTATTAATAGAGAGACTAGACTCCAACCTAATGGCTTAGAGATCCAACACAAGAAAGGACGTATCCATGGAAACACAGAAGCCTTTGTACAATATCCATGCGAACCTGAATGAAAGCATTGCGGCTGTGAGAAAGAAAAAGGGACAATAGCTACAATACAGTTGCAACCATCAACAGCATCAGACATCGAGAATTTGCGAACAACACAACGAGAAGATCCGGACATATCGCCTATTCTTGCTTGGAAAACAGACAGAGAAAAACCAGAATAGAGGGATAGCTACATTGGAAATGTCTTCACGTTGAATGTCGTATTTTAAAATGCAAGTGGGAAGCAACTAACGGCGAATCATTCCGAATTCAAATAGTCGTGCCGGTATCAAAATTCAACGATGTTCTAGGTGAAATGAAAACAACTTCAGATTAGTGGCATCTTAGTAAACTCGGGGTTCGGAGAATAGAATTTATGGGAAGGTTCTAGGATAATTTGTAGAGTATAAATACGGCACTTCTCATATCCAGGAGCCGGAGTCTTATTTGAGACTTTGAAGTGAACAAACTATTTGGATTCCGATAATTAGACGTACACTACTAGCGATAACTAAAGAGTTGATTTGATTATTTATGAATGTTATAAAAGTAAACAGTAAAGTTAAATAAAGGAAGAACTTTTGAATGATACCTGAAATGTTGTGTTTTTAAATAACGAATTATGGCCAGGCTCGTAACAGTATTAAGTTTTAACGTACCAATTCCAAATTATAATAATTTTAAGTAATCACTTAACTGGACTTACACTCTAACACCAAGCACCACTTTCGACAAGAGTCAGTCAGGAATGACAGAATTTTCTGAAATGCACATGAACTTAGCAACGGAATAAATTCTTTGAACTTACAGTTTCTACTTGACTCTTCAGAACAGGTAAAACTTCGAATGTATTTAGTTAAAATGAAATTTTTTCGAAAAATCAGATCAGGCAAATTGTTTTAAGTAAAAACTTCGAGTTCATCTTGGCAAAGCGAAGTATTTACAAATGATGGATTTTATTTACTTCCGAAACTATTTCTTACCCACTCTTTACTTCTTCGAGAATACTTTGCAAAAGCAAAACTCGAGAAAATAATTTTTGCTGAGATAAACTCTATAGTGTATACTACATAAGTTTGTCATTCCGTTTGTAACGAATAGAAGTAATGATAGTAGAGCAACACGCATAACATTAAAAGATATTTTGATTTTTGTATTCCATCTATCCGTCCGAATGTCCATTTTTCTGTCTGTGCCTGTGTCCGCCTGTCCAACCTCACGATAATTTTGCAGACTGTCTATAAACACAAAATGCAATTTTAAGTTCGAAACTGGAACAAAACCGGTAACCAATCCGTAGGGAGAGAACGCATCGCAATTTTACACATGGAATTCATAAAAATAGGAAACACATTTTCAACAACTAAAAAAGCTAGAATTGGTCTAAGACCCTAGATGAATGCCCGTATTAATTTTCGTATGGTCACCGATCTATTCAAGTTTGATTTTGAAGTTGTTTTTCGCATATATTTCTAGAACGGTTTGTTGCACAGAAAAAGGGATTATTACCAATTTTATAGGATTTCGTATTCTGCAGAAGTTTTTAGTACAATAAAAATGTCTTGGACTGATCGTTTTCAAAGTATGCGTAAAAAACCTAAATTTTTATATGCCAACACCAAGATGGAGTTACCCGATTTAGTCTATTTTTAACATTTTATTTGGTAATGTAGTAAACACATCATGTACGAAATTTCAGCTCTCTACGTCGACGCGTTCTCAGGCAGTGTCCAAATATATAGCGGAAAACGAAATTTTTATATGGCAACCCCACGAAGGAGTTGCCCGAACTTAATTTTACTTTTTTTTTTAAAGTCCGTGTACAAAATTCCAGCTCTCTAAGTGTACGCGTTCTCGAGTTATCGTGCGCACGGACGGACGGACGGACATGCAAAAATCAAAATAACTTTTAATATTATGAATGAGTGTCCAATCCATTTTGCTCTACCATCATTATTTCGAGGTGTTACAAACGGAATGACAAACTTAGTATACCCCTATAGATTTCATCTAGGGTATAAAATTGGACTGAATCGGGCACCCATTCTTGGTGTTGCCATGCAAAAATTCGTTCTTTCTTATCTCTACTTGTATCACTTCTACACGATTTATTGTACTTAAAAGTTCTTCAGAATATAAAATGCTATGAAATTGGTTATAATTATTTTTACTATCAGGCCAACCGTTCTGGCAACGGAAAACCACTTTAATAATCAAACTTGCACAGGACGGTGACCATGTGAAATTACATACGGCCATTTATCTACATAGGCTATTGTAAAAAGTGATCTTAGACCAATTCTAACTTTTTCCTTGTTTTATTAATGATCATTATCATTAAACGTTTTTTGTCGCCCGGAAGATCCTGTTGATATAGTGGCTGTATTAAATTAGTGAAAGTCTTAATCTGGGTTTTATGACTTAGGCGGGGAACTGAACAAAATTGACCCAATATTGACTTGGTGAAATTGTGACATCACGACTTGAGCTAGCAGCAGGTGTACAGGTAATTAAGCAATTTGCAATAACTAAGCATTTTACTTCGCACAGTGAAATGCCTGGCGATTGCGAATTGTTTACTTGAAAACTGTCACATCCACTGCTGTATGTAACTGGGCATTGAGTCATGGTTACGTAAGTCACTTCGCATAGTGAAATACTCAACTGGGCTCACTGTTTGTTACATGCATATTGGGGGCTCCAGCTGTCGGCAGTGATTAACGTAATACTTTGTAATTATGAATGGTATTGCGCTGGTCACTGGGTCAAAGTCGCTTCTGCCTGGTTGAATGGAGGTTACCACGGTAGATTCGGTAGATCGGGTTACGCAGTTAGAAGTTGGTTTTTAATTAAAGATAGCGGTTTGGTATCAGTTTAGTTGAGCTTAAATTCGAGAGTGTAATCAGAGGTATCGGTCACGGAGTGATAACTCCATTTAACTATATTGTAGTAGAACTAATTAGGAAAAATAAAGTTTTACAATTGAATTACGCGAGTGTTTTTACTGGATTGCTTACGGACACGACAATTCGGCGCAGCCGGTTAAAGAGTAGGTAAGTGATTTTTTTTCAGTGAACATTTTTTTTTCTTTTCATTTTTCATTTTTTTTAAATTTTGGGATATATGCTTTTTAGCTGCCCGATTTTTTTTAATTTTGGGAGTTATGCTTTTTAGCTGCTTTTTTTTGTATTTTATGGGTGTTAATGCTTTTTAGCTGCTCCATTTTTGTGAAGTGTGAGAGTAATGCTTTTTTAGCTGTTCCATTTTTTTTTGTATTTTATGGGAGTTAATGCTTTTTCGCTGCTCCATTTTTGTGAATTGTGGGAGTTAACGCTTTTTTTAACTGCTCCATTTTTTTATGGGAAATGTGTTTTTTTAGCTGCTCCAGTCTTAAGCTAATTTTCTTTTCAGGTTATAGTTATGGGAGAAAATAACAAAAAAGGGGAATAAATTGTTGTGATTGTGGTATACCATAAGATTGTTGTTGCGTGAGATTGTTTTTGGTTAGGTGGTCTGAGTTTTATTTAAAACATAGTGTGATAATGTGGTGTGTAAATGGACTAGTTTCAGTAGTTGAGTAGATTAAGTAAGTAAATTCTAATTTTTCGAAATGTACGGCACTTTCAGGGATATACTTTCGATTATTGGGAAGTTTTCAAATGTTAGGTGAAAAATTTAAGGTGGTAGTACAATTGCAGGTATTCGGGCGCTAAGAGTCGTTAAACGTGGAAGAGGGTTAGGAAATGTTCAATATTAGGAAAAATCATTGGTGATAACGTCTACCTTTGAAGTTATTGGAAGAATTGAGCAAAAAGCAAACCTTAGCAAAGGCGAATGAAGGACAAGTGCCGAAAAATAACACGAGAAATCCAGAGAAACCAGCAAGGAAAACCATGCCCGATGTTTATGATAAAGTCATGGAGTTGTTGTCCAGATATATACCAACGTTTTCCGGAGAAAGAGCGTCAAAACTGTCAAAGGAAGTTCACCGTTTGATGAGCTGCTGCAAAGATCATTACCATCGTTCGAAGGTCGAGGAACAGGCAATCTTCATGAAATGTGTAAGATATCAGTTGTTAGATGACGCATATTATCTAGTAAGTTCAGGGGAGCCGCAATATTTTGAAGCGATGCAGCAGTCAATTCAAACTGCCTATATGCCAAAAAAATCGTATTGTGAGCTACGAGCTGAAATGATAGCATGCGTACAAAGGCCCGGTGACGACATAAAAGATTATGCAGATAGGCTCAAGGAGCTACTGTGTCAAATCAAGGCGGCAGTTTTGGCTAAATGTCCAGGAAAAGACGGGGGATTGCTAGCAGAACTTAAGGCAGACGCGATGGCAACGGTCAAAGCAGACTACTCAGTTATATTTGACAGGACGCAAATTTCAATCTCTGGATGAAGCACGTGAGGAGGCAGATTACTTTGAGATGGATGCTAGGAGACTTAAAATTAAGGAACCAAGGCTACGGAATTATACGAAGGAAGAGAACAGAGGAATGGCAGCAGGCAGCTGGGGTGCTGTTAGATTCAGCAAGAAGGAACCAAAAGGGACGGGACCGCAATGGAGGCCAGCATTATCGGGAATGCACAGGTGTTCCCCTAGTCATAGAAAGCAACCAAGACCTATCCAGTCCTTCCAGTACTGACAGTAGGGGCACATTGCTGAAGAATTCCAGTGGAGAAAGCAGCCTCATTACTGTACTGGATGTCAGGTATACGGGCACGAGGTATCCAATTTCAAAATTCCAAAATTTCAAAAAAATTCAAAATTTCCAAATTCATCATATCAGAATGGCGAACCATGCAACTTGCATCAAAAATGAATTCCATTCAGGAAGGGAAGAGCTCTATTGCCAATTCTGCCAAACACGTGACGATTATACGGATATCTGCTTAAAGATGTGTTTAGCAGAGAAACAAAGGAAAAAGTTAGAGGCTCTGGGTAAATTTATCATCACAGTTAAATCGGACGTAGCTTTAGAAGGTGAATTAAGGCTTTTAGTAGATACTGGATCCTCATGTAGTATAATTAAGGTCAATAGAATAAAAGGAAATACGCCCATACAGACAAATGAGAAAATAAGGATTGGAGGACTCTTTGGGTTCGCTAGGAGGTCCATAGGCACTTGTCAGGCGAACTTGCAGATAAATAATAGTCAGCAGGCTTGTAAATTTAATGCCATTGATGATACCGATTGAATTCCAGCCGACGGTATACTTGGAATGGATTTCCTGAGGGACAGAACTGTTATCGACTGCGACAAGTGGTACCAAATTCTCCGCATTTCTCCAGCCGAAGAAACCCTTTACATGCCAGAATAGAGGAGGTTGAAGTGAACGTGGCAGAAATCATCGGGCAAGGTGTTAGTAAGAAAGACGACGAATGGAAACTTAACACAGGCAGGGTAGAGACAGCTCAGGAAAGTGCGAGAATTCACAAGGTAAGAGCCGAAGAATTTAGGCAGGAGAGGAGGAGGCGAGATGAATATAATGGACACAGTGGAAATAGGCTGGAGGATGAACGTGCATTCGTAAGAATCACCAATGCAACAGCATATTTTGTAAAAAATCCTGATTCTAGGCATGGACAAACGGGAACTCGCAAATTTTCCAGACGATCTGCATGGAACCATAGAGACAATCACAGTCAACGGCGATCTCAGTGGACCTCGCCGCAAAAAGGTAAATTAAAACTACAAAAATATAGCTTGCAAATAGGTATGGTAGCGCCGGTCCGAAGGAGGATCAATATGAAGAATATATCGCCTAGCTGGGCCAGTTCGTATAAGGTAGGTAACGGTTATGACCCAGGAATCGGGGGACTTAACCACAGAAATGTCCATCAAATTCCCTCCAATTTCAGAAGAAATTCGATGTGCAGAGTTTGATATGGTCAGGAAAGTATGGAAAGGATATAAAAAGGTAACCCAGTGGACCCAATTTAAGGTAAATCTATACAGGTAAGGAAATGTCTTTAAAAAGAGGAGAGCAATTGAATAATGGAAATTGGAAACTTTAAAATAACCAGAATAAGAAAAAAAAAGAGAAAATTGAAATTTTGGAAGAATAATTAAATAAAAGAGAAAAGTAGAGATAGTAAAAGTATAATTGAATAAAAATGAAGAAACAGAGATTTAAAAAAAAAAGAGGCGCTTGAAAAAAATTAATAAATAAGAGCTGTAAAAGAAAGAGAAATTTGAAAAGAAAAAAAAACAAGAAAGAAAAAATTAGAAGAAATCTATGAAGATAATTATTAAATGTTTAAAGTTAAAAAGGAAATAAAGGAAAATAATATGTCAAAAATGTTTAAAAATAAACGTAGAGGTTTTTAAATAAGGGTCAAGAAAAGGAATAAGAGTTTTAAGAAGAAGTTTTTAAAAAAAGGTAATAATAAAAGTTAAAAAAAAAAGTCGGAAAGAAACAAAAGTGAAAAAAAGGATTCAAAATATACAGTATATATGTGGCACATAGCGCGGAGAAAATAAAAGGGCTGCCATAAGTTAAATAAGTATAGGTAAGATCGTCAAATCTGCATGTTCAACACTTCCAGAGCACAGGCGTCAGCAGAAAGAGGGGCTCTATTAAACGAAGATCGGAGTACGAACGAAGTACAAGAAATTCGTAAGTTGTAGGGGTTAAGGATAATTATGTTGGTCTCTTTGAGCATCGGAAAGTTACATCAACGGATAATTTACACTCGGGAGATAAATGAAATTATTGTTCGAGATGCACAAGGTACACATTATTCCTGTAACAGTACATGAAGTTCAGACATATGTTCTGCATGCCGAATTTGGAACTTTTGCCGAACTTTTTATTGGAAAGCTACAATTAGGGAACCAGAGGGAATTTTTAGCGCATAATTTAATGTTGATCTACAAGAATACATATATACAGTACTATGTGATATTAAAAAAAAATCTTTAAGTACACGTGAACTCTCAATATAATTGAGAGAACTCCATCGTGCTTAAAATACATTTTTTTAAGCACTTTGATCAATCGCTCCAACCGCCGACCCTCAGAGCAACAATTTTCTTTGAAATTTTATTATAAATTAAAGAAGCACCTGTATAAAGAAATTGTCAGATGATGATCACACCTTAAAATCTACAAATTGTTATAATGGTTTCCAGGAATGCAGTGTAGATGAAAACACTCTATACACATAATTCATGGGATAAATGAGCATTCAAATAATATTTGGAAATTCAAAGGCGATAAAATCTGCGCAGTATTAGCAGGAGTAATTTGCATAAAAGTGAGAAGGTTCATAGTTTCGTCAAGAGCGAGGAAGTTCACAGGCAGCAGAATCATCCGCACCAGATCTATTTAGCAGCCACGTCTTTGACGGGGCTGATAAGCATCATCAGCTTTACTTTAGCAGCAGGAATGATGTTCAATGTAAGACGCTGGTAACGTCAGCAAGGACGAGGAAGTACTGGCAGAGTATCAATACTACTTACTATCCAGACATCCATTAAATATCCCAGAGCCGAACAAGGAAGGGACTGACAGTATAGAGTTAGTCATGCCAACAGCAGCAAACTTGCCAACTGGAAGCTTGCCTACCGTCGTGGGAAAACATCTCGTCCGATTAGAGGAGCTATAATGTATTTTGTAAAGACAACTCGTGTATGGTTATCACTTGATTTAATAGGTACCTGGGTAGGCACGGGCAACCGTTAGATAAGGAAAAGAGGGTAATACGGCTAATAACTGTAATAAATATAATTGTTCTGGGCATCCATAGAAAGTATAACATACAGGTTAAAATTGTAATAATTGTAATTATTATAGATAAGAATTTTGTTATAGCAGTATTTTTGTATTCTGGTTACTGTAATTGAGTGTAAAAAGAACGGTATTTTTGATAGTTGATAATATTATGCATGTAAATTAATTAAGCATTTTTGTTAATAATAAAATTTTTAAGTTTAGAAAGAAATATGTAACAGAAATAATTAACTTATTAGGTAGATGAAATTTCAGGATAATGATTGTAGATTTGGAAGCTAAAAGAAATGTAAATTTTTTTTTTAAGGCAGTGGGAATAATCAAAGATCATGTTATAGGGAAATAAATAGGAAATATGTAAAAAAAGCAGAGTCAAGTTAAATAATTGGAAAAACAAAATGTAAGAAATGAAATCTAAAAAAAAAATTAAAGATGAGATGCAAATAGAAATATTTAATATGAGCAGAAAGGAGAGAAATGAAATGTGATAATAAAATAAAAAGCGAAATTAAATGAGAAAACACGAAAAATGAAATAATGTAAGAAAAGGAAAATTGGAAAATTTAGATAGCAAATATTGTAAAGAAAAGAAATAGATACTATAAAGTAATTAAAAGGAATGTAAAACAAAACATAGATCCAAGTTTTACGCACCTGGTCCGATCGACTTATTACTGGGAGCTGACGTCTATGCCGACGTCGTAGAGAGCGGAATTATCAGGGTTGCACCAGGACAACCCACAGCTCAACACACGCAGCTTGGTTGGATTTTACTAGGAAAAATCAAAAGTAGTAACGAAATCACTACACTTGCGGCACAGATAAGCAGAAAGCAAAATCCAAACCAACAAAGAAGAAGAAAAAACGTGCATTCCCAATTAAGTGAGAAACTTCAGAAAACTTCTCTCCAACACACAAATCCACGCAAGGCTTCACATAAAGGAAGCATCTGTCAAACAAAAGACATGACAGTAAAACGGTCTGGGCAAAATCGTGTCAAAGCACACATAGAAAACAAAGCACGTAGAAATTATGAAAATCCGACAAATCGTATCAGAACGAAACGGAACGAAACTGAAACGAAAAAGTGTTATGTCAACACTAACAAATGCCAGACTTACAATCAGGCATCGACTACTTCATGGCGCAGCACACTTTCAAACTATGACAGTTCAAATGACAACGCCATCTTTGGCATCCGACCACAACGAAGTAAAAGGAACAAGCCTCATAAGCATCTGAAGGCATCCTTAGATATATAGCTATACAAGCTATATTCATTAAATAGTTGTAACACCAAGTAACAATTATTACAAGTGATACAGTGTATACTGCGGCACAAAATTCATCCACAACAGCAAAAAAGTGTCAAACCAAGCTGTCACATGACAGTTAACCCCAGATCCAGCTACATCTGGAAATTATAAAAACTTACGTTGCCACATACACGCAACATCAATTTACTACAATACTTCAAAGAAAGCTGCTACATGTCAGTTCTACCACTTCAAAAACTGGCATCATGATTACTGAAAAAAATCATCCAAAAATAAAAAGTGACATACAAGTCAAACTCAACACAGCAGCAAATCTTTAAATCACTTCAGTTATTACAAACACTGAACGTTTCGATCAACTGACTAGTCAGCAGGAATTTAAACTAGTCAGTGTAAGTGTCAGAACCACTGACACATGCAAAGTAAAACAGCAAGAATACTGTCAGCCGACTACAAAATCACAAAACAATCAAGTATAAGCAGAATAATAGGCTTTAACAAAAATATTTTACTACCTACACTCTGCAGCATGAAACAGTAACGCCATCTCACAAAATAAAGAGGAAGCATTAGACAATTAAATAAATTGCCGATAATTTAGAACCCTACCAAATTAAAACCTACTTCACTTATGATCAAATGCGCCAAAAAACCTTGACAACTGGCGAAGCTAAAAGAGGCAGAACAAGCTCTATACATTTTTTTTTTGAAGTTATTATTTGCAAATTTTTTTTTTTTTTTTTTTTGTATATTATTATATCTGAGTCCTTTTTTATCATTTATGTGTGACTATCATTTCTTTTTGCTTGCATTTTTTACATTTTTTTTGCTTTTTATTTATCTTTTTTTTCATTAACAACAAAAGAGTAGAAATGAACTCTTTACCAAGTTTAGATGACTGTCTTTACATCGATGACGTCTCGGAGCTCTAGACTCCTTTAAAGGACACGCGCAGAACAACGGATATGCCAAGTCGTCCAAAGCCATTCATACCTCCGTTTGAGACACTTCCAGCAACAGAACACATAAAAGGGCTAGCTAACGAAGCAACGCTTCCAAAACCAACGAGGCCGGCTAAGCCTCCTGCTGGTGATAGGAAATCTGCCATACATCCAGAAACCGCAACAAATCTGCACAAGGCATCATTTAAAATGCCAGCTTTATCGGCCTCAGCCGCGACGTCGCATCTATTTCTTCAAAGGCCAGCACTGACGTCTTCATCAGCGACGCAGCACGACGTATCACCAATTTATCCAGCGTTGACGGCTCCCTCAACGTCATCGCATGATACGTTCAATGCGTCAGCATCATCGGCTTTAACTACAACGCCACATGACACATGATTAGAAAAGGGCCCGAAAGTCAAACAGCGGCTACAACACCATACAATGTATCGGGCAAGAGGCCAGCTCTGACGGCTTCAACAGCGACTGGAGCACGATACGACGTGCCATTAAAAAGACCAGCGTTGATGATGCCACCCAACCCAAAAAGCCAGCTTCGGGGGCTTACTCTAAATATAATACAAAGCTAGCTACGAAGGCTTCCCCTGCATATAATACAAAGTCAGCTTTGAAGGCTTCCTCCACGACGCACAATGCGTCAACTCAAAGGCCAGCGTTGACAGCGTCATCAAATGCTACGCCAGCATCATCAGCTTTAACTGCAACGCCAGCAAAAACAAGGTCGCATAAAGCATCACCAAAAAAAGGGCCTGCAAGTCAAACAGCGACATCTTACAACATGTCACGCAAAAAGCGAGCTCTCTCGGCTTCAGAACGTCGTTCCACAATAACCCCAACAAGACCTCCTACAAATTTAATCGTGTAGCCACAGCTGTGGGAGCAAGAGCGTACACAGCCAATTCCATGGATAAAAGTGTTCCCAGCGAGAAAATGCTTCGGCATCACAACGGAAGATGGGGACACCCAGCGCTTTCTCAGATTAGCGTCAGGACAAATCAAGGTTCGCTTGCAAGAAAAAACCAATAACGTAAGTCCGCACAGATTAATTTATTTTTCCTAACAACACACCTAGTTAACATAATTCCTCCTTTTTCGAGAGACATAATAAACTCACACACTTATGACAAATGTCCCACGATGATCATCGATAATAAATCCCACGAAGCACCCTCAAGCTGAATCTAAAAAGAAAACAAAAGCATCTATACAAAATAATAAACAAATAAAAGTCTCAGATCATTCACGATCTGAGACTTCAATTAAAACGAAAACTCACCTAAAAACAATTACACGATTCCCACGATGCAAGGAATCATCCCACGATGAACCAAGGAAACCAAAATCCTGAAATAAAAAACGAATCATTATTAAAATTAAATAAAAAAAAAAATTCAAAAGGTAAATACTTACCATCAAAACAGCTGCCATGAAGCACTTTGACAGATTCAAAATGGCAGCTCATAGCACAGAGAAAATTATTCCCATTAGAACTATGATGACGCCATTTGGGGACCAAATGAATGAAAATGCACACAATGACGCGGGCGTCCTTGGCAACGCCACCGGCAGACACAATTTCTATTGTGTTTCTGCTTATAAATAGCGAGCTACTGGAAGTAGCAAATCACACTCGTTTTGACTGAGCCACAAATATCGGCAGTACTGAAGCCATATTAAGCTTTGATTAAAACCAATCTAAGGGAAGTATTGCGCCCTAATTACTACCCAAATTTATTAATATTAAGATAAATATTAATATTTTCAGAATCCACTACTGGGAGTTATTGTACCCAACCACAATACGTCTGAGCAGTTCTGTAATGCTCATTCCATCAACATAACCCCACTTTTTTGTTTGTTTTTTAGATTCATTCAGCTTGAGGGTGCTTCGTGGGATTTATTATCGATGATCATCGTGGGACATTTGCCATAAGTGTGTAAGTTTAGTATTTAAGTTTAGTTTTAATTTTAAAGATTGTTCCGCGACGGAACAATGGCAGAACCCTTTATTTCGCTTACTCCTTTGACACTCTTGCGAACCACAGAGGAAATTCCACATCTGTCAAACCAGATTTCATGAAAAGATCCTTGCATAAGTACCTTGGCAATATCCACGCTTGAAGCAAACCGAATCGCATCGAATTCAATACATCTAAGGTCCAAAGCTGCCCATTTCTTTAAAACAAGATCATAATTTTCCCACTCCCGTTTCTTTTAATGGAGCAATTCTTGAATGTACACTTTATGCATTCTTGACATTAATATTTTCAGTAAGTTAAGCTGAACAGATCATAACTTCTCAGTTGCCAAATAAGCATATCTTGGATTTCTGCAAAAGTGTAAGAAATATTTCAGCCCATCGATTCAAGCGCTCCCCTACAAGTCCTTCAGCTCATTGGCGATGTGGCAATATCTTGTCATATGGACTCACTGGGGCACCCCCGCAATGTTGGTTGCGTTTCGCTGCTATATTTCTACATGCATGGTCAACGTTCTGATGAAATATCTATTCTGATCCCTGATTTCTGGATGTAATACTCGCACTGCAAGTCGCGCAGATCCTTTTGCCCTTCAAAATACTTTCGGCCGTAGAGTAATATTCCGTAATAATTTTTTATCGGGAACTGTGCGAACGTGGAACAGTCTACCATCTTCTGTATTTCCTCCGGCATGCAATCTGCGAAAGTTTAAGGGTGACATACATCGGCACCTTCACTACTGTCCTCACGTTCCCTAATTCCTTTATTTATGACCTTCTTTCCATTCTGTACTTTAATTAATAATTCATAGGATATCTCCTGAGCTTAGCTTAACAATATAAAAACAAAACAAGTCACACTTTCTTAACGAAGTGATATACGGACAAGGCATGTATTGCATCTGTTCTGTGACTGCTATTTTAAATAAATGTAAATTTTTGATTCCTGTATTTTACAAAGATACAATTTATGGTGATTCATGAATTTGAATAAAATACCTTTCACTTGTTTTACTAACTAAAATGGATGGTTGGGAAGTTTTGCACTTCCACCATTTACAAACCAAAACAAAATGAATAATCAAGCATCTCCTTTGACTTTCGGGAGTGTCAAGGAACCTTGAGCAACTTTCTTCATTGCGATTGTTAACCACTTGCTTGCGCTGTGCTTCTAGTCGTGAAAGCGCACAAAAATAGGAATAGGCATGCTCTGCGCATGGGAGACGCCCCGTGGACTGCTGTTGTAAGTTCTATGGCATGTTGTTACGAGCAAAAGGCAAGAGCACCATCCTCCAGGATAATAGTAGTTGTCAAGTGCAGTTGAATGATTCTGTGTTCATTGCCAGTTATTCAAGCCGTAAACTTTTTTTTTCAATCTGCCAACGCAATGTCCTTTAAGTGTTAGTGTGTGTTGTTGTCGGTTAGTGTTCTGATGCCTATCGTCGACTTTCGTACAGTAAAACTGAATTGTAGATTTAGCTAGCCTCAACACAAAGCTAATCAACAAATTCGTCTGACTACAAACTCTTGGTCTCCATGGAAACTATATTCTCGTACTGCCGAAATTAGGATGGATTAACTGACACATATCGCGTATGAGTTCCACTTGATTTCGTAAAGTCGGGAATGTGAAGTATCTGTGAAACAGGGTGCCATTCACCAGCACAAACTGTGCAGATCCTCTGAACTCGCCGCTCAATATGTTACAAATGATTAGGATGCATACGAAATGTGATGTAATAATTTGAATGCCATATCAGCATCTTTGTAATTAGATGGATTACTGTAGATGTTATCATAACTGATGAGTCTGACAAGTTTCAAAATTCCAGAGTTCAGTAATTCTATTTATCACAAAATTTGCTTACAAACTAGCCAATTCAAGTGCTATTGTTTAACTAAAATAAATTTACTTAACTTGGAATTAAATTTTTTACTCTACTACTATAACTCTATTACCTCGAATATTAATTTATCGAAACCAATAATTTAATCGAAAGTTAAAAAAAGAATCAATTTTATTTTAGTTTATGGAGCCTCCACGGGCGATTATAGAGAGGATAATTATTGAATTTGTAAAAGAGTGAGGTTGGGTTGGTAAAATGAGCATCACAGAACTGCTCATATAGGTTGTGGCTGGGCTCAGTACTCCCAGTAGGATGCTGAACAAATAAAATTATTAAATTAGGCAATAACGGATGTTAGAATAAATGGGAGTCATATACTTCCTTTGGTTATGTTAAACAAGGCTTAATGTGGCTTCTGAGAGGTTGGGTTGGTAAAATGATCGTCACAGAACTGCTCATATAGGTTGTGGCTGGGCTCAGTACTCCCAGTAGGATGCTGAAATAATAAAATTATTAATTTAGGCAAAACCGGATGTTAGAATAAATGGGAGTCATATACTTCCTTTGGTTATGTTAAACTTAGAGCTACCGATCTGTTTTGTAGTTCTAGCAGCTTGCTATTTATAGCTCCGAGAACATTGGGAGCTGTGCATCTGTCGATGGCTTTAATAATGACGCCCTACAATACCATAAGATTGATAGTGACGGCATGTAAGCTACATGCAATATCCTCAGCGTTCAAGCTGCAGTGTGCTTCACTTTGAATATGGCATGCAATGATATGTGCGTACAGGCTGCGGCATACTTCTTGTTGTGTCCCTTTGATGCGAATTCCTTGTATTATGAGAAGTGTCAGCAATTTGAGTAGTTGTAATTTGTATTGAATATCTAGTTATTTATTAATATTTTATATATTTTTTTGGAAGAAAATGGATTTGTATGATTCAGCGCTGGAGTCGAGCTTAGATGAAACATCTGGGTAATCCTAAACTAATAATTTTTTTGTTTTTGAGTTAAGTCTCAAATCGTAAGTGCTCTGAGACATTACCATTTGTTAACATTTGAAATTGTGCTTGTTTTGTATGTAGCTAATAATATTTGATGAATGTGCATTATCGCGGGAGGATTTGGTGGATATTTCAATTTGGTATTATCATCGTGGGCAATAATATGTGAGCTTTAGCTTGTAAGACTGATTTGATTATTTTGATATTAGGGGGTGTTCCGCGACGGAACAGTAGACTACCTGCAAGTTAACCCTCCAATAATGCCGATATTTACTGTGAGGTATGTCGGTCATCTGTTGTATCCTGTAAACCCCGCTTGTCAATGACTTCAATGATATTAGCAGCATGTCTGTAATACTTGAAGTTCATTCCGCTAGAATCAAAATGCTGGAGGATGTTAACTTTAATGCGCTGGGCGACATCAATGTCTTAAAAGTTCGTATAACTTCCTAAGAGTATAGACTTCCTGGATATTCGTAACATTCCTATTACGCCGAATGAGAATATAATGCAGTACGCCACCAGCCTGGAAAAATGTTAATCTTCGAACTGCTGATTAAAGCATATAGGCAGGATATCAAGAAACACTCATCAGACTGACTGCTAAAATGTGACTCCTCCAGTTTACATAAATGAATTTTTATCTCAAGAGAAGAAATTATTGTTTTTTAAGGCAAAACAAATTAGGATCAAATATGGGTTTAAATACCTTTGTATTAAAAGTGGCAAAATCTACTTGAAGAAAGATTATGGTTGTGAAGCTCAGCTGAGTTAAAACTGGGAAGTGTCTTCTTCTCATTACTCAAAATAATTCCTCTTCGTAATCTTTTAAATTTTTCTCTATTATGTATATGTCTTTAAATGTTTAGTATCAGAATATCGGAGGGCTGCGCTCTAAAACTGAAAGAACCAAATTGGCTGTGTTCTCAAAGAAACATGATTTAATTTGCTTGACAGAGACATTTCTACAAACGGGTTTAAATAGCAATGAAATACTTGATGTCATCTACGCCATTTTTAAAAGGGACAGTTCGTATAGGCTGTAATTAAAGAAAATAATAGTATGTTATATATATGTTGTCTATACATCCCACCGCAGTCCTCCTTTCCTACCTACGACGCTATTTTTTCTTATATCAGCGCGAAAGATTTGCAGCTGCCCCTCAACGCTAATGTCTTGGTCATCGGCGCTTTCGGCGTGACGGTGGGGAGGCAAGCTTCTGAAGCTTATAGCATGTCTGCTCATTCTCTTCTAAATAACATGTCCCTATGTGACCTAAAGCAGTATAACAAAATTTTCTATTTTAATAATAGACTTTTAGACTTTATATGGACCAATATCTCTTACGATAAGGTTAACGTTTCCTTTTCAATATGCCATATTTCTCGTAAAAATCAAATAATTGACCGAAAGAGTTAGTGTACGCTAATGAAACATCTTCCTCGTCAAGTACTTATTGTGAAATCTTTTCCAGACACTTTGCATCCGTTTTCACAAATAGCAATCCCATCATTACAGGGCCGGTATCTGGTTCTAATAATAGTCCTGGACCAGACAAAATTCGGAATATCTTTTATAAACAATGCTCACATACGTTAGCTGAACCTATTAGTCAAGTATTTAATCTGTCCGCTAATACCAGCACTTTCCCCAATTCCTTGAAGTATTGCTTTGTTACTCCGATTTTCAAATCTGGTGACCCTATATGCGTTGTTAATTATCGCTTAGTTCCATATCGAGTAGCAAGTTGATTGCGGTTATACTGGCATTTCAAAAGCATTCGATAAAATTAATCATAATCGTGAATTGGTCAAAATGGAACAAGTGGGGTTTTGTAATAGTACTATTGCGTGGTTCTCATCGTACCTCTGGAACAGAAAAACTATTGTAGTTTTCAACGGATCCAGATCTGCTCCCTACAAGCAAACGTCTGGTATTCCACACTGGACCGTTCTTGGACCATTTATATATATAAATAACCTTCCCTCCTAATTAGATTCCAACTGTCTAATCTATACAGGGATGCTAAAATTTTACGTGTAATCAATACTGCTGATGACTGCTTCTGCATGCAGGAATATTTAGAAGAACTTGCGAACTGGTGTAATGTAAATCTGATAAAACTTAATACTGATAAGTGCAAAGTGATTCTACTGTCCGTCAGTAGAACGTACACGCAAATTTGATTAAGTGACTGAAATGAATGCACTGGTAAATTTGGATCAAGATCAGTGGTCTATTTCCTAACAACAAATCAACACTGTTCACTTTCTTTTACTTTCAAGAAACTACTACACTTATTTTTTAGAATTTCCCACTATTAAGATCAGATTATGCATAAAAGTTATCAGGTCAACGATTTAAACGTATGGAGAAACACACTTACAGGAGTGGTAATAATAGATATGTAAATAGATATTCAATGTATAGGGTTAATATAGAGCAAAGTTAGAACATCTTAACTTCAAAACACTGGGACACTTACTTAGCTTAAAAATCTTGAGCAATCGTATTAAGACAGGATTATATAAACTGTTGGGTCAGAGATCAACACACACTAGAAAACACACTTATTGACACCAATTTATGATGTATGATTTTCAGAAAAAGATTAGTTGAGACAATATTCAGTATATAAGTTTGGGTGAGAGATTTTTGTATCACACTAAAAACACTTATTAGCACCAAGTTGTAATATAAGATCGTCAAAAAATGTAATAAAAATAAATATGTAAAAAATAGATATGCACACGAAATGTATAATATATATATAAGTCAAAATATAGTCAAATAGATATACGAATAATATTAAAATGTTACAAGTGGCTGGTACTCACCGATCTAAAACATGGCACTTGAGGAATTGGCTGTAAGCTAATGTTAAGCCCTTTGTTTTTGGTTAGAACAATTCTTAATTTCCGTCGAGACCAGAAATAAAGTGTTAATGATAATAAAATATTATCTCAGTCGAGACCCGAGATAATGTTCATTAAGTCAGTCGAGACCCGGCTTAAAGAGTTATCTTAACTTCAGTCGAGACCCGAAGTAAGATTCTTTATTTCCGTCGAGACCAAAATTAAAGTGTTTGTTAGTAAAATATTATCTCAGTCGAGACCCGAGATAATGTTCGTTAAGTCAGTCGATACCCGACTTAAAGAGTATCTTAACTTCAGTCGAGACCCGAAGTAAGATTCTTTATTTCCCTCGAGACCAGAAATAAAGTGTTTGTTAGTAAAATATTATCTCAGTCGAGACCCGAGATAATGTGCATTAAGTCAGTCGATACCCGACTTAAAGAGTTATCTTAACTTCAGTCGAGACCCGAAGTAAGATTCTTTATTTCCGTCGAGACCAGAAGTAAAGTGTTTGTTAGTAAAATATTATCTCAGTCGAGACCCGAGATAATGTTCATTAAGTCAGTCGATACCCGGCTTAAAGAGTTATCTTAAGTTCAGTCGAGACCAGAAATTAATGTTTATTAGAAATTAATTTATCAGTCGATACCCTATTAGTCCCTAACAAGCCAAAAGCCAACTTACCCCAAACGATGCCAAGCGCAAAAAGAGATCGAGATCGGTCAGCTTGTCATTTTGATTATTATTTATTATTTTTTGTTTGCACACGACAACACTGATGGAGTAGCAGAGGCGCATGATTGCAAGAATTGGCAGTGCAGCTGTGATCGTACAATACTAGCGATAATATGCATAGCTTCGAACCAAAATGCATAGCAACAAGAATTTTTGGAGCAACCCATGCTGCTGTGTTAAGTTGAATTATATTTGCAAAAAATATTCTCTCTATCATGTAGCGAAGAAACTCCCGTTGGATGGTACGTGTAATGATGATAATGATAGAATTGCAAATTGATCGGCTTGATCTGATTATATTTGTGCCATGCATTGTATGCCTCATGAAATGCTTTTGTTATTATTGTAATTAGATTGAATTTATTTTATTTGCAGATCTCAGTTTTAGCAAAATATTTTGTATTATGGTCTTTGTTCAGGAATGGTTTTTAGCACGGATCTAACTGGTTTAAACAAATGGAAATAATTTTTATTTGATCTGCTCGTTGAGGCTATAATTTTGTATTATATTCGTGCAATGTGTTATGAAAAAGTCAAATACATAGCTTTGTTCGGTTGTGTACCTGTATTTTTTCAAGAGTAATCAGATTAGAGACACGTTTGCGAAATTTTTTATGCTTTGTTTTCAGCATACTTTCTTTTCAGAAGTTGTCTGTTTATAAAAATATATTCGAATCGATTTGGTTCGAACAGTGACGACGTATACTAGGAAGCTGGAACCCACTCTTTTTTTTTTATACTACCATTTAAATATGTATCTCCAGAACTTTTGAGCACATAGAGCTTGGTGTAATTTTTGATTCCAAGTTACTTTTCTCTTCTCACATTAATTTTATAACATCAAGGGCATTCCGTCTTGTGGGTTTCATTTTTCGTACTACAAAATCATTTAAGTGTATGTCAGCTATTGTAACACTACTTATCTCTGTGGTGAGAAGTATTGTTGAATATGCCCGCCAAGTATGGGGCCATTTCTATGCTTCTATGAATCTGTTCAAAGAAAATTTACACTGTTTTAATGCATAAATTTAATAATGTGTCGCGTGAATATCATGATAGAATAAGTATGCTTAATCTACCGACCCCAGCTAATCGGAGAATCTTTCTGGATATCTCTGCAAAGTTTTAAATGATGATATCTGCTGTCCTTTCCTTCTATCCAAAATTGATTTTCACTTCGCTGCGCGTCAATCTAGACTACAAGTCCTATTCAATTTACCCTCTAGTAGAACCAATCGTAAAGCAAGATCCCCAATTTTTAGGCTCCAAAAGGTATATAACCTATATCTTATCAATGTTGACATTTTTCGCTTCTGCTTTCTGACAGTCAAAAAAACAAGTACTCTATGAGATCTGCCTAATTAGTTGAGTTTTCTCTCTTTTTATCAGCCATCACTTTTCATCTCTTTCTTTTTAATAATAGTAATAAGTTGTCTTTCATATTTGAATTCTTTGTCACTACAACAGCTTTAAGGTTACGTAATTATTCCCACAGTATTTTTAAATGACTGAATTAGTACCTTTTATATTGTATCACTATGCAATAATCTCCTTCTATGTACCACTTTTATAGTGTTTAGCACTCGTATAAATAATGAAATATATAATTCCTTTTTCTTAGGTTTATATAGTATTTTATAGCAACTAAAAGTCACTTTTTTTGCTTTTTCTCTCATTATTTTGTATGAATAACTTTTTCCAGTAGTTAGTAATTTGATCTGAAAAAATCTATACACTATCGCCTTAATTTAACATTTAATTAAGTAAATAAATAAATAAAATTGTTTGGATATAATGACATATTCCGTTGATTACTGAAAGGTATATGAGGCGATCTGTCCAAAACGACAGGATTTTTTAACTCAATGCCAGAGTCTCTGGTACCAAGTTGACGAAATATCTGCTGAGCAGAAGCAGCCAGGTCGTGTAGTAAATATTTGTGGAGTGTTCCTGTGTATTCGTCAGTTTCTGGAAATATCAACAACATCTCCCAGAACCGTCAATAGATTCAGGATTGAAGCTGATTGAATTTTTTGCGAACTAAATATCAAAATAAAAATTGCCTGTACTATATGGGTCTCGAAAGAATAAAACTCAATGCCCGCCTTCTATGTAATAAAAATAATTTTGAATTTGAGCTGGTCGACAAACTTTTCATTACTATTTAATCGGTAAACGACCTACATATAAGGGTAAGATGTCGACATAACACTGTATTGGCGGGTCCAGTTCTAGCTCTAGACAGAACAATCAAGAGGCAGATGGCTGGTCCCATATAAAAAGGAAGAAAATCACAATTAGAGATTTTAGGCAGTAGCGTGCAGACAATTGTAAATCTCCAAGCAAGAGGGAGATTTTCGAAATTAGTAGGTAACACAATATTTTCTTGAAGAATATTAAGTATTTTTTATCAGTGCTAAGAATATTTGGGTATTGGGTTTATTTTCAAAACAAAAATACTTCTCTGCGACATATAGCGTCGTTATCAATACCCTAGATGTCATAGTTATCATAAACCTCGATTTGTTGACGCCAACAAGGTTTTTACAGCAATTGTTTTTTTATGTAGATTGATACAATCTCATCCATATCACTTTGCGAATACACAAAGTTGGATAAGCATTATTCTTTGTGGTGCGTTGTATACCCTAGATGAAATCATAGCATATACTAAGTTTGTCGTTCCGTTTGTAACGCGCAGAAATAATACTGGTAGGGAAAAATGGACTGAACACCCACGCTTATTATTAAAAGTTATTCTGATTTTTGAATGACTGTCGGGCCGTCCATCTGTCACTTACAGTGCTGAAATTTTGTAAACGGACTTTTAGAGAATAGAAAAACTAAATTTAAGTTCGTAATCGGTTCAATCGGACAACTCCTTAGTAGGATCTCGTTTTTATACCCTAGATGAAATCTGTAGGGTATAATAAGTTTGTCATTCCGTTTGTAACACCTCGAAATAATGATGGTAGAGCAAAATGGATTGGACACCCACGCATAATATTAAAAGTTATTTTGATTTTTGCATGTCCGTCCGTCCGGGCGCACGATAACTCGAGTACGCGTACACTTATGGAGCTGAAATTTTGTAGACGGACTTAAAAAAAAAGTACAATTAAGTTCGAAAATGAGACAAATCGGGCAACGCCTTCGTGGGGTTGCCATTCAAAAATTTCGTTTTCCGCCATATATTTGAAAACTGCCTGAGAACGCGTCGACGTAAAGAGCTAAAATTTATTACATGGTGTTATCATTGTACTAGTAAATAACATTTTAAAAATGGACTAAATCGGGCAACTCCTTCTTGGTGTTGACATATAAAAATTTAGTTTTTTTACGTATACTGTAAAAAGGATCTGTCCAAGACATTTTTATTGTACTAAAAACTATGAAATCCTATAAAATTGGTTATAATCATTTTTTCTGTCCGACGAACCGTTCTAGAAATATATGCGAAAAACCACGGCAAAAATCAAAATTGCTCAAATGGGTGCCCATACGAAATTTCATACGGACATTCATCTAGGGTATCATAAGAATTGGTCTTAGGCCAATATTAGCTTTTTTACTTGTTACCTATATATTTGGACACTGCTTGAGAACGCGTCGAAGTAGATAGCTGATATTTGGTACAGAGCATTTTCAATAGTAAATAAAATTTCAAAATAGACTAAATCGGACAATCCCTTCTTGTTGTAGCCGTAAAAAATTTTCCTTTTCACGATATATTTGGAAGCTGCGTGAGAAAGCATCGACGTGGAGAGCTCAACTTTTGTATACGTCATTTTTATTAAAATTTCCAATACAGGTGCAAAAATGGACCAACCTTTCCTCGATATTGCCATGTTTCTAACTATAAATTTGGGCACTCCCTGTGAACGCGTTGACGTAGAGAGCTGAAATTTTGAAAATTGTATAAGGCTTGGTGCTTTCTGATACTCTCTTCCTGACTGCTAAATTCAAAATGGAGATCGTGGAATATGCATGGAATTTTCATTTTGGAGAACAACATTTTAAAGTGGTTGCTATACTCTCCAAGAAGAATACGCTTGATTTGGAATGTGACTACGTATTTTTCTATATTTTTGTTGAGTATACTTCCGACACTTAAAATATCTTGTTTATAAATTATTTATTGGGTTTTAACAAGTAAATCAACAATTTTGTTGAAAAATATCCTTCAAATTTATTTGAAATATTTGCAATAAAAGATCTATTCGCTCCTTCCCGTTGGTGGAATGATATTTTTCAATTTTTAATTGCAGTTCATGGTTAGTCTATTTATTCTGTAATAATATGATTGTTCTGATGTCAAGCAAGCATCTATCCATGATTATTTATTCGGTGTAATTTGTACCAAGAATATACTGAAAAGGCAGAAGAGTTATTTCTATGGCAGAGTATGCTGCCGTTGTAATATTATATAAAGACAGAGTATTCCAAAGCAAAGTGTGTGGCAGAGTATGCCGATATTTATATTACATGCAGAGTATGCCGTTTTATTCTGGATGGCAGAGTATGTCCATGTTTTAGAGAATTAAAAGACACCATTCGATGGTCAGATCAATTCTAATTTTTATTTAACAACAGCTGCTTATTTAAATAAAATGATTACAAAGGAATCAGTATTTCTTTATAATTCTGAAAGGGGGATTATTGCAGAATTGCAATACTTATAATTAAAAATCAGAAAGTGTAGTGTCAGCATTTCTGATCCCTCAATTTCTGAATGAATCATAATGTATTGATATTGTAAAGCAATGACCTCAGGTGTGAATATTTTCTCAATTAAGGATTATGCTTGCATAGCAGAATTTGCTTGCGTTGCAAATTCTTCTTGAGGTCGAGCAAACTTTGTTTGATTTTAATTGTTGTTCGTTTCAATTGTTGTTTATATTTCTTGACCGTGGTCATTGCTTTACAATTCATACTCTCTGTTTTATTTATTGATGGGGTTTTTGTTGCGAAGAAACATTTCAAGAAGTTCTTTGAATCCTCGAAGTTTCGAAATTTCAGAGTCAAATCATGCGTAAATTCAATAGTTTGATAGGTGCCTCTTACGGACAGCTTTGCGGTTTTTTATGTGGGAGCTAGTTGAAACAGGTGAATTTATAGCCCTACTTTGTCAATTTGAAATCTAGTATTCTGATAATTTAATGTTGTTACTATATTAACAACGTTTTCGTTAGAAATTTTGTTAATAATTATCTATATTGTATATTGCCTATCATTAATTTTGTTACTTTTTATTATTTTATTTTATATGTTGTGGTGGTCAGGAATCCAGTGATGAGTCAGAGCTATCCGATATGCCTCCAAGGAAAAATCCCTAGACATTCTTTTATATTAATCGACTATTTTACTTGTTTCATTACATTTCTTTTATTTTTAGATTGAAGTATTCTAGCTAAAAATACCAATTTGAGGTTATTATAACGATTAACAACGCACTTCTCTAATATTATCGCAATGAAGTTGACAGTCACCATCTGATGAAGTAAATATTTTGCTCGCGTAAAAATGTTGTTAACCTGATAGCGTCGCGTGGCGATGTATTCACAATTACCTCACGTATTTTACCGTACGACTCAATATGACTGAAATTATTTTTTATTGAAAAATATCTATAAATTCATGAAAAACTAAAAACTAATCGTAAAAATGAAAATATCACTAGCATTACTTGTTACTTGTCAAATTAATAAAGTTCACTTTTATGACATTGAATCAAAAGTGTCAATTAGAGTGCCTTTAAAACACTTTAATCGTGTTTCACACTGTTCGAGTACCAATTCGTTCCGTTGTAATTAAATATTTAGCAAGACCCAATAACGAAATTACCCCAACTTCAACAAACCAAAATGAATTAATTAGATTCTTCAGAAGATTTTTTGAAGGGTGTCAACATGACCTAACAGTAATATTTTGTACAATAAAGAGGAATTTTAATTGGATAGACATCGTCGTGTTACAAGGGGAAATGGGTCCCGTAATACCAAAAAATTCAATTATCCTCTATCAAAATATTGCGAAGACAAGCAATGTCTCTAACTACCTCCCTGCAAAAAATATTGGTTTTGTCTGGAAAATTCCGGTGGCAAACAGAGTATCTTTAAAAATCTCTGATGTAAAAGAGCCTTAATTTCCTTTGTTTGAATTCTGTTTGGAAAATTCCTGTATTTATTAGTGAAATTTTGCTGTAAGGAAAAGAGGTGATACATATAAGTTTAAATGATTATTTCTGAATTTTTGCGATTGGGTGGGGCGACATTTGTACCTATTAAAAGACTAAATATTAGGTAGAGGGTATATCTAATGTACACCTAATATTATACTTGCAAACGTTAAAGTCGAATTTCGGAAATTTGCATATTGCGTTTTCATATAAATATGTATGTAATTTCGTATGGTCAGCCATCTGTGTAAGTAATCATTGAGGTGGGTTTTCGCATATATTCCTAGAACGCTCCGTCGGACTCTAAAAAAAAATTATAACTAATTTCATAGGATTTCATTTGCTGAAGAACTTTTCAGTACAATAAAAACGGCTAGAACTGATCGTTTTTAGAGTATACTTAAAAATCCTAAATTTAAATTTGGCAATACCAAGAAGGTGTAGTCCATTTTTGAAGCTTTATTTATTTTTGAATGGCAGCCATACGAAGGAGTTGCCCGGTTCGTCCCGGTGTCGAATTAAAATTTGATTTTTTTTTTAAAAAGCCGGTGTGCAAAATTTCAGTACCCTAAGTGAACACGCTCTCGAGTTATAGTAAGGACGGACGGACAGACTGGCGGACACGCAAAAATCAAAATAACTTTTAATATTATGCGTTGGTGTCCAACCCATTTTTCTCTACTTGTATTATTTCTGTGCGTTCCAAGGAAATGACAAACTTAGTATACCCTATGATTTCATCTTGGGTGTAAAAATTGGCTAAATCTAGCAACCCTTTCATAATTAAATTATGATTGTTCGTATACTGTGAAACGATTAACCATAGACGTTTTTATTGATTTTCGTTTTGGTTTTACGGGTTTTGTTTGCAGTTCTTGTTTTTAATTTTTAATTTGTTTCTTTGTTTCAGTGTTTGTTTTTTGTTTTGGGTTTGTTTGCCTTTTGTTATTTTTCCGTGGATTTGCTTTTGTTCTTGTTTTTTGTAATTAATTTATTTATTTTAGTCAGTTATTTACCGACGTCCGTACTATATACAGGGTGCCCCGTAAGTCGACGTCAAGCCGGAATCGAGTGATAGACCAGATCATAACAGTTAAAAGAAAAATATAAAAAAATCTAAGTCATGTATTTTTCAAATTATAGACATTTCTTTTGTTTTCGAGAGAATGTACACCCTGTGATGGTTTTTTAGCTCCTGTTGCTACAAATCTTTACTTTTTTCAATTTTATTTTTCTTATGTAATCCCGAATAGTGCTTATGTAGCCTGTTGCTTTAAATTCTAAGCCAACTGCTCCAGCTTGGAAGAAAATGTCACATTTTGCCGAACCAAGAATAGAAAATTAATATTTCACCCAACTTTAACTGACTTTAATGAAACAAAAATGTGCTACGCCAGTTTGGCAAGTAACTTTAAAAGTTGACGCATTTAATAAGGACTCTAAAATGGTATAATACTTCCTACAATATTTCTTAGATTACGGAAAAAAAATTGTTTTCTTCAAGAAACCCAGTTTCGGAAAATTTCTTTTCACCTACCAAAAATGATTCTAGTGTACCCAAAGCTTGCCGATAGACCGTAACTTTAAGATTCTAGTTTGAGTGAGACGGAGAGTCATTGCATGAAATGTGAGTGAGCAAGATAGTGACGCTAGCTCGTCAAATCATTGAGTTTTTGCAAATGCGCACCGTCTACTCTCCACAGAAGGCCGACTTCCAAACGAAGTACATGCTGAAGGAAGAGCTCCTTACCTTACGAGGACGTAGTACTTGAAGCAGTTGAAGAAGACCCAAGTACTTCGGTACGTGTAATCGAGGAAAGCACAGGAGTGCCTAAAAGTATAGCTCACCGAATTTTACAAAAGCATGAGCTCCAGAATTACGGAAGCAGTTGAATTTGTCAACAACGGAAGATTTGCCCGTCTGATAACCCGATCCTTTTTAAGAAGGTGTCGAACTTGTATTGCAGCTAAAGGAAGGCAGTTTGAATATCTTTTGTAAATAATGAATTTTAGCATCCACATAATTGGTGTTTAATTTTAAACTTAAGCAAAATTTATCCTAAATTTAACAAAAAGTTAGGATCTCTATCTTGAAAGCGTCACTATCTGAAGGAAATTTTATTTCACAAATATTTATCAAAAATATACCCTTTTTTATTGATTTTTTTACCAATTTGAGGTTATGGGACATATGTAATTGCATGCCACAAGGGTTTAATTACTAGTCACAAATAACCTAAATAAATTGATTATTAATAACTAATGAAACACTTCCTTTTCAGAATAAATTTTAATAAATATATTAAATTGTAAATTTTATTGTTTTTTGACATTTTGTGAAAAACATGTGCAAATCATGCTCAGACATTGAAATTTAAATAGAGTAATTGTTTAAGTGAAATAATTAATTGCGTAAGTAAATATTAATTTTCCTGTAGTAGGTATATAGTTAAATAGATAAGGCTTAAATTAGAATACACGTAGAATGAATTAAAAAACGCACGGGTTTTGTCATTGAATTAAAGAAATATATTTGAGTAATCAATTTTGAGTTGTGCTAAATTTAATATTAAGTATAGAATTAGTTATCGCTACTACAGAATTAAAATCTGTGAATTAAAGTGAATGATAACCAAACGATATCTTTCAAGCGATCGCTACACTGCCCACCACCATTTTGATTTTCAGAACAGCGTAAATTGTAGTTTGTAAACGCAACTCTACTACTAATGTTAATTATTTAAATTGACTGTTGACTTGGTTTATTTATGCAGCCCACTATATGTCAATTATAGTAATTGACATCAATTATACTAATTGATATCTAGTGCAAATTGGAGTTTGTTCGGTTAAACATGAATGAATGAGATGCGTAAATCATTATGAACGCAAGGTTTTGAACTTTTTAAGTTTTATATGGAAGGTGATATTGATGAATTTGAATGAATAATATCTAAATAAATACAACTCAGATTTATTTTCAAAATGTTGACTTTGTTGAACAATAGCCACAATTAATGGAGGGGCTGAGGGAATACATATGCTTAAATTACAATATATTATATATATTGTATATCATTCCGAAGTGCGGAGTCGTAGAGTGATTTATAAGATATAGAGGAAAAATTTGTAACTCTAACCATCAGGAGGAAAAATAATTTTAACCCTCACCCCTCTTATACTTCCTTCATCGAACAGCAATCGGTACCTTTTATCGCCTCCTACATTAACGAAAATCAACCATTATAGGGTGTTTCACGCATGCATTGATAAGCTGTGAGAGACGTAGAAAATTTTATTAGAAGGGGGGGGGGGTATTTCATGAGCTATCCTATAATTTATGAACAATACATTATATTATGGTGATTTCATATAGAGATAATAATTGGAGCCTATCAATGATCCAGAATTTTCTTCCTCCTTCTTCCCTCCGTGTCAAGTTATAATTTATACATATAGTTTATCAGATTTCTTATCTTTCAAAACATTTCGCCATCAATATCAGTGTTTAATATCAGGTTTAAGAAGCAGGTTAATCTCAGTAGTTTCTGGGATAGGTAAAAACGATAAGGTGAAGTCAATAAATGAAAATATTCTGTTGTAGCGGACCTCGAGTTATTATTATCAAAATTTTCAATACAATGTTTTGCTCACGATATGAGTGCTGAAATGCGACTGACTAAAATGACAATAGTTATTTTAACATGAAGTTGCAAGTGATTGATTAGTCACATTTGAAATTTGGCGCCATAATTAAAATTTTTTGAACCAAGTTCTGAAGTTCTCCTCAAAATAAATCGGCCGCCTTGAGAGCGTAAGCTCTCAATTAACAATCATTATCTCCCTTGTCGCCAGGTAGGGGATATATCTTTATAATAGCCCGCTTCACTTCACCCATAAGGGTTCGTAGCGTTACCACGCGCACATAACCATATGCTCATCAATGAAGCTCTTCGAGGCGGCCTAAAGACCACTTAAGAGGGGGAATGTTCTCATCCTACCGCAACATCAGCGTTCCTGTTTCAATATTAGGCTGTGTCGTTTTCCATTTAGCTCATCTTCGAAGTAATTGAAGGTAGTCTTTCTGCTATCGTGACTAGTAGATATGTAATTTCGCTTGAAGATGTTGCCACCGTGACAAAATTTTTGCGCCCACATCAACCAAACTGGGCTGCGGAATTGCTACCATTTGACCCTTTGTCAGGAAATGTCCAGGGGCGACAGGCTCCACATCTTGGACATTATTTGAGAGCGGAGTAAGTGGGCGAGAGTTTAATAAGGTTTCTATTTGAGACACTATACTCTCTGCAGCTCATCCAACGAGTACGCTTCAATACCAAGAACGTGACGAAGGTGACATTTAGCTTGATTTATTGCGACCAGAAGCCACCAAAGTGAGGGGAAAGAGGTGGAATAAATTTCCATTCAATACCATCTCTCTTGCCCATTTCTTTGACTATTTCGTGATGTTGTTGCGAGTTGAATAATGCCTTGAATTCCTTTAATTCTCGCGATCCTCCTACAAAGTTTGTAGCGTTATCTGAGTATATTATCGAAAAACGTGGACGCCGTTCTACGAATTTCAGCAACACAGAGAGAAAAGATTCGGTGAATAGGCTGTTAGCTACCTCCAGGTGGACCGCTTTAACAGAAAGACATATAGATTCGCAAAAATATGCCTTAGCAGAGGGATTTCTCACTGGATTTTTAATATAGAAAGGGCCGCAGAAATCGACTCCAATATGATGAAACACAGTCCTCGGTTGAACCAGCGAGCGTGGCAATTGACTCATAATTTGCTCCATCACCTTAGGATGTAATCGTACACAGCATCGTATGGCTTGCTTGACCATGCCTTTTCCACCAAGAGGCCAACAGTTGGTACGAATGATGCACGACAGAGCTTGGTAACCAGCATGAACGTATCTAAAACAAAACTCTTCGATTAAAGCTTAAGTAAATTGTGACTTTGGCAGCAATATTGAACGCTTAGCATCATATTCGAGGTTGGAGTTTCTTAACCCACCACCAACACGTATCAAACCGTCTGAGTCAACGAAAGGGTCATGGCATTTGAGTGCACTATTTGACCCTATGATCTTGCCTGATGTAAAGCGATTATATTCTTCGACGAATTTGGTTTTTTGCAGGAGGCAAAGGACGGATTTCTGAGCTAAGTCGACTTCACGAACAGTGAGCTGCCCACGCGCGTGTTCTGATGAGTCTTTTATTTTAGAGTTTGAGTAAAAGCGATAGGTGTAGGCACACGTGCGAATTAGCTTGCAATAAGAGTTGCTAAATTTGGAGCCCTCAATAAAATCAGTTGGCTCTCTGGTGACCAGAGGAAATCCAGATCTACGTCCCTCTTGCAATTCTTTCTTGACATTAGTTGGCTTTTTTAGACCACAGATGCGCTTGCAAACGAAGAAATTCTGGGCCATTAAACCACAATTCAGAATTTGAAAGTTTGGGTGGAGTTGCTCCTCTGCTTATCAAGTCTGCAGGATTGTTTTCCGATGAGACGTGCCTCCATTCAAAGTTGCTTGTTAGGTCCTTAATTTTTGCAATTCTATTACTCACGAATACATTCCATTCTGAGGGTGCAGATGAAATCCGGGCTAGCGCTATCGAGGAATCTGACCAACAATATACGTTTTGAAATGACGAGGTAAATATACTATTCACTTGGGATGTGAGCTGAGCAGAAAGAAGCGCAGTGCATAATTCTAACCTGGGAAATGATATAGTTTTTAGAGGAGCCAGCCACGATTTAGCTGTTAGTAGACTACAATTTGTATTTCCCTTATCAATAGAGCGTATGTAGACACAACCTCCATAAGCGGACATACTGGCATCTGGGAAACTATGAAGCTCCACATAACAATGCTGTGGCATAACATATCGAGAAAATTTTATATGACTTGTGAATTCAAGCTGGCTGTAAAACGAAATCCATTCTGCATGCCAAGCTTGAGGCAGCGATTCATCCCAAGACAACTTCAAACTCCACAACTGCTGACGTCGCAAGGTAAGATGCAGGGGAGATGCCATATGTGACAGTAAGTAATCGATTGGCTTCAAGGGGGCTCTGCGGTGAGTCTCGCTATAAAATGCACTGCCACTTGGTATCTTCCGGATGCAGTCGTACCTGTCTTTTGAAATGTATGCGGTGAGGGCATACTTATGAGTTCGAAAGCGAAGGAGAATGCTAAATAGCTCGTCCTGCACAACAGGCCCAACCATAAGAACATCGCTGAGCGAATATCCTGTGATCGTTTTACATGAGGAAATAGTGCTGGTTTGGGAGAAGCGAAAGGAGATTTTTTCCATGTGTCATGTAGCCGGATAGTTGTCCAGGAATTTTAGGTACTGCTGTTTCAACTCAGAGATCTCTGAAAGTCTATGTTCCAATCTGAAATATCGTTTTTTAGCAACCTCTAATGAATTTCCTAAACAATCAGGGCTTTTACAAAAGGGTAAACGTACCACGAGTCTACCAGAATGATCACGTTGAACGTGTTCCATAACGCGCCCTTCGCATGCTTTTTCCACAGGCGAACATATTTTTGAGGACGGCTTGTAATTTTCAACCTACCAACATTTTTGGACAAGTTGCTCATAGTTCTCTTCAGAGCTGCAGGCTTATGAACAATGACTAAACAATTTCCAAAAGATGTTGACCTACCTCCAGAAACGATCCAGTCCAGCACAGTTTTTCGCAAAATCGGACGTCCATTTGCTAAGCGAATTTGTCCCACCAAAAGGAGTTCAAAAAATAAACCCGCTCTAATAAGTACATATATATGCTGAGATGTATTAAATTCTGGATCTGCAAGCATAACATTTTTTTGGGATTTTCAATTCCTTAACATTCATAGTGAGAGCTGATTGATCACTTGTGATTTTTGGGAGGACTAATGCTTCGAAGGTGGTGCAATAGTCATTCACACGAGATGTGATAACAATCTGCACTTTGTGCTTGACAGAGGTAACGGACGAGCAGATACCAGTAACAATTATATTAACCCCTTCTCTATGTAAGCAAAGCTGCTGAACTAGACAAACAAAACAAAATGAACGAACAAAATGCAACGATGATTCTGACTCCAAAAGAGCCCTGTAGGGAAGTAGTTATTCCATTTTATTTTCTATATGAACGATCTCGGTAGCCAAACAACGACGGCGATATCTACACTGGGGTACTTAAAAGCTTTAGATTCCTTCAAATTTGATGTTAGCGCAGTTGTGCTAAGCGACAAAGTGTTATTGCTTGGAACCAGATGACGAATTAGCAGGAGTATGTCTATGCAACAAGGTATTGTGCTTGAAATTACAATAACGACACCGTTCAGCCTTGCAACGCTTCCTGTGTGACCTAAACAATTGATGCATATTTTTGCCGTTTTTACCTCATTGAATCTCTCAATAACTGTTTTAGTCACAGTGAGTCTTATCGGAGTTAAAGTCCGGAGTTTCGCCTATAGGCAGACGGAACGACATACGTTGTCCATACTCTGAATTCTCTTAGGCCTGACACCTTTTATCCAATTTATCAGAGTTCTGCTATCAATTATATTTCTAACCATTCGAAGAAGTAAACGGTCTGTAATTTACGCGGGATCAGCAATACTGTTTAATGCTCGAATGTGTGATTTAATTGTGTCACTTAGCGTTCTAAGCTGGGAAATGGAATTATTTTCAGCTGGCCTCAAATCAAGGAAATCCTTTATGCGACTTTGAAATATGAGGCGTTTGTTTTCGTCCCGTGTTTTTAAAAGATCAAGGGCATTTTTGAAACCATCCAAATCTAAACTTATATTATTTATAGTTTGCAAAGGGACATCATCTAATGCTTCTCGTAAATATGCCAACTTTTCAACATTGCTGAATTCTTCGTTCCCTTCTACTACAGCTTTAAATGTGGCGTAGAAATCAGGCCAATCTATGTAATTTCCAGAAAACTTTTTAGTTACAATTTTAGGTAGACTGGCTTTAGCTTTTTGAGGGAGAAGGGAAGCACCAAGATCTACAGCGAGTCAAGATGACCGAGGGCGTTTTTGTTCAATAAGATGTCAAATTTTAGCTTTTAACGAAATGTAAGAGACTTCGCACACCTGACACTGTTTACTCCTTCGGGATTTTCACACTCTAATTGCGATTGAATGTCATTAAAAGCGTTAAATAGTTTTCAAGCAAATCCAACCTCGTTTCTAACTCAGATAACGGCATCGATCTACCGGGGGTTTCTAGATAATTTTTCATCTTCGTTTGCTGCATGGTGACTGTACCACGAGGAACCCGCAAGTCTGCTATTCGCGACACTTTCATTATAATCATTTCCACCCATTATATCGAAAAGCTTTAACAATTTCAATTATTAAGTATAGATATATAATATGAAAGTCTATCTACAATTACAACACAATAGCCAGAAACGGTACGAAGCAGTTATCCAGTCCAAATGTTTGCAATTTATTCCATTATAAATATTCCGAATTTTGTGGTCAAAGATTAATATTTTCGTAGCTAAATTAATTTCCGAAGTATTCGCAGTTGTCACAATATTTTGCATACATAATTTCAATCTTGATTTCTTTTATTTTTATTTCATCAAAAATCAATCGAATAATACTCACAGCGAATCCAAATTTTACCAATAATTACCGCTGCATTGCAAATCCAAAAATTCCAGCAAATTCCTCAAGATTGTGCACAAAGACCATTGAATGCTATAGTGATAAGTTGCTTCTTGGTATATTTATTCAGCGTGAAAAAATAACTCGTTCTATATAAGTCCCTGCTCGGGCGCCAATGTTAATCTCAGTAGTTTCTGGCATAGGGAAAAACGATAAGGTGAAGTCTCAATCAATGAAACTATTCTGTTGTAGCGGTCCTCAATACAATTTTTTGTTAACGCTTTGAGTGCTGAAAGGGGACTGACTAAAGTAACAATAGTAATTTTAACATGAAGTTGCAAATGATTGATTAGTTACATTTGAATTTTGGCGCGATAATTTAAATTCATCGAATCAAGTTCTGAAATTCTCCTCAACAAAGCACATAAGTTTTGCTTAAGCACTAAAGAAAATGAAAATTTTTGCATTAATGTAGTCGTGGGATTTATACAGAAAGAAAGAAATTCTTTTTTTCCTAATTGGAAGATGTAATTTAATGGAATTTTAATCCGTAATAAGATAGAGTAGAGTTATCTGTTCCCACAAGTCAATTGATAAATGTCACCAATTACTAAATTACTAAATAACTGTAAAAATAACTTCCTACAAGTGGAAATTTATTCATTCTGAAGGTTGCATTTTGCTATGCAAATTGTTCTGTATCCTACTCTCGTTAAATCCGAGATTTATCCAACCAAACTGAAACGGCAAGCATTATAATATTTACGAAATGAAGTTTACCAACCAAGAAATGAGTTATTCTCTGGTACGAACATCTGTCAGGACTCTAAACACAATTAAATCTTCAAGAATCCGGTTACGGCTTCCAAGAATTGTTAAGATTTATTATGGACACACAAGGAATGCCACAAAATTTTATCATTTCCACTTAATGTACATAGCTGAATAGGAGTATAAAATCGTGTCTTCAACGAATTCTCTTATGAAATTGTAACTTGAATTCAATAAGCAGAGTAACTACAACTGCACTGGGATTTTAGAAGATTAAGATTCCGTTTCTCGGATGACTTAATACTATGCAATTGCATAGTCGTAAAGGAGATAAATTTAAGTCGAGAATTTAAAGTTGAATAAGTTAAGCGAACGTACCAGTTGGATACAAAAGATTTTTGGTATGGACTTCCTTTTAAAAAATTTTGTGTTTGATTTTTTTTTCTACGTGCCAACAAATTAGAAGAAGGGAACAAGACAAGGACAATAGGCTATGTGAAAATAAAAGTGAAGCAAATTTAAAGCCCAACGTTTTGTATGGCAATACCAAGAAGGGGTTACCCGATTTAGTAAATTTTTTTAATTTTCTTTACGATATTTATAAACACGCCTTGTCCGCTTATTCATTTTCGTACTTAAATCTAACCCGCAGATTACACAAGTCAGTAGAACTGACAATGACTGCGCTTGACACTTACACAGGCTCGTGTAAGCCCCTACTGACTACTCTTTTTTACTGACTACTCTGTATTCACAAGATCTCGGAGAAGTCAAATTTAAGCTTAAAAGTTTGTCCAATTGCGCTATAGAGACTGCAACTAAGTACACAATAGTTTGTGAATTAATTTTCGACAGGAAAGCTGGTAATAATATCTGGATTGGTACTTTGCAAATTGTCTCTTATATATATGGAATGTTGTGCGAGGAACTAAAAAAAACAAAAGGAAACATCTCCAACACTTATGACTAATTTTATATTTTCAAAGAAAAAATGCGATTTTATTGAATAATATTTTGAAGTTTAGAAGTATGAAAACTGTTTGGAGAAAGGTATTACAACGTGTTATTATTAATTTCAGCAATAAAGTCCATACATATTCGTAATTCTCAGAATAGCCGAAGTAAGTTTTCGAAAGAAGAGGTGCCTGAGGAAGACGAATCGTTTTTTTAAGAAAAATTTTCGTATGAGTAGGAAATCATTTACTATTTTATGTAAAAAATGAAATGAAATGGAAAAATTTGCTTCAAATTTTGAAAAAGCAATTCCCATCGATAAGAGAGCAGCTATCGATGTATATGCATTAGGATCGTCTGCCGAATGTAGAAGTATCGGATATATATTTGGAGTGTCAAAATCTACCGTATATTGCATTTTACTGTAATTTTGTCAGAAAGTATGGGAGAAAATACAACCTGACTATCTTAATAGTTTTCCACTTTCTTTAGAAGAAATAAAGGAAAATATAGAGGGCTTTAATATGCTAGGTTTCCCCCAGTGTATTGGAACAATTGGTAATTTAAACATTAATTAGCAGTAGCTTTGGTTAATTTTACTGTAACCTTTTAGACAGCTGTCAAGAAGTATGACCTAGGGCGGAAGATGCTACCGACTATTATAATTATAAAGGATGGTACTCCACTGCATTATTAGCTCTGGTTGAATACAGGTAATTGTTAAGAAGAAAATAGAGTAAATAACTTGTCCTTACTGTAATTATAGATATAGATTTATGTATGTAAACGTAGGATATCCTGGCCGTTAAAATGATTCCCGCATATTTGAAAAGCCTTCATTAAAACGCCATTTGCAAAACCCCATTTTAATAGATATAAAAAGAAATATTTGTGGAGTAAATGTACCCAGGCTTATAATTGGCGATTCGGCGTTTCGTTTTTCAGAAAGTCTAATGAAACCGTATTCGTTTTCCACTACATCAGACCCCAATCAAAGACATTGTAATTATGTTTTATCCAAATATAGAAGAATTGTGGAAAATGCCTTTGAACAGGGAAGATTTAGAAGAATAGGAAAAGGAATAGATAACATCATTTATAACGATCCGTGTATAATAAAATGTTGTTGCGTTTTGCACAATTTTTTAATATAGAAAATGACAAAATCAATAGTAAATGGATAAAACTGGCACAAGAAGAAAAAACCAAGGTAGACAAGAACCACAATTTAATAATATAGTGAATGATATCAATGCCGATGCAGAAAACGTACGAGCTGCAATTGCAGAATATTTAGGCAGTTAAAATAATTCATCAAGTAGCATTAATATACTTCATTTATTATGAGCTAGCAAATTTAATATAGCAGCTTGAAAATCTTTTGAATCTTTTGAACACTTTCCAATTCTTTTTGAATTAACTCGTTCGTCCTTTTAAATTTCTTTAAAAAATCTTCATTTAAATTTTTTGCTTTCCTTTTAGCACTCCTATTTCGTACAACTTTTGTATCTGTCGACGGGGCTGGCATACAGGGGATGGTGCTGAGGACGATGGTGTCGTTAACGATGGTGAAAACATTTGATTTGATGGATGGGGACCTCCGGAAGCGCCTATTACACTCTTTTCTTTCCTGAAATAGTACATATCGCTTTACATTTTGATATTATAGTATCAATTTATTTACCTATATTTATTTGTTAAATTGTGAAGCTTTACTTTTATTTCTTCAGCAGAAAAAAAACATGTTGTTACAGTCATTTCAGCTTCCATTTCTTTATAGACATGATTATTATTTTCGCCGAGCGTAGTTTCCCTATTTTTTGCTCCCACAGTTCAATTAATATTTCTTCCTGATTAGCACTCCAACACTTTCTTCTGTAGTTATCATATAGTTTTTACCCGCTCACAATGTCACAATATTAGCAGCAATCTATGTCAAAATAATTTATTGACAGCTTCTTACACTGAAAATTAAACACAGTGACATTGGAACATGGGTGCGTTCGAGCAAAATTTACTTGGCCACATCTACTATTTGGTTTCATTAGAGTTTTAATTAATGCAAGGGCCTCGTCGGCAACAATATGAAAAGGTATTAGTGATGACTGACCTGGTAATGCTTTTGGGGGAGGGCAGAAGCATTCAGAAGACAAATAAACATGAGGAGGAAAATTCGCCACTATACCAATGCTAATAAGATTGTGATATGAAAGCCTTTGTAATTATAGAACCTTCAAGGCAGTCTCACATCAAACACAAGAACCGAAAAAATGTGAACCGAAAAACTCAATTTATTCCACTGTAAAACAAGATTTTTGCTCCAACGATTAATAAAATCATGGGAAATAGGAATAACTAATAATTTTACTAATAAAATAAAATACGTATCTTAGAATTTTTAAGAAAACACAACTTTTATGATATATCGGACGAATTTTTCCGCCGAAAAAGTTTTTGGGTCGATAAAACCTAAGAGTTGTGTTTTTCTTCAAAATCTGAAATAAATATAACTAATTGCTCAGTAAAATTCTTTGTTTGGCCCATTTCTCTGGATTTTATTAATCATTGGAACAAAAATATTGTTTTAAAGTGTAATAAATTAAGTTTTTCGGTTTACATTTTTCTGTTCTTGTTTTTGATGTGAAAGTGCCTTTAGCCGGAGTTATTCGGTTGCTTTATACGAACGTGTTTTCCATCAAGTGCACCCAATGTATGTGGAAAATGCCACAATTTTTCAAATTTTGTGCTGATTGTTTCCCACTCCTCTTGATTTTGTGGAAACTAAAACAAAAAAAATTAAATATTTTTTAATTGTCTGTGTAGGAAGACGATTTAAAAATTTTTGCTAATGGAAATAATGATAGCAATCCCAATTTAAGTCACACTACACCCGAAAATGCACTAAAAAACCATTATTTAAAGACAAATATTTGAGTACAATAGAAAATGCACTGAAGTTCACATCGCAATAAAAAAAGAGAGCAGCTAGCAACGAAATTGACTCGTTCTGTCAATATTTAAACACATCCATCATGGAAATTTCCTGAAGAGGATGCTTTGCTGTTTATGCAGGAAATACAGCAAATGAATTGGAAATTGGATTTGGTTACAGCAAGCAAAAGGATAAAAATCATACCGAAACAACACATCTTTAGGCCGATATCAATATTAACAGCACCATCGGCAATATCAACGCGGATTTCATATCGTAAGTAAGTAAATTTACTTACGAAAAGCGAACGCACCCTTTAATATAACAGGCGTACACAAATTATTTTTAACTCGTCTGAGGGGAACTTTCGTTAAGTTTAAATATCCAATTTTCCGTAAATACAGTGCGCTAAGAATCGCTCATTCCATAAGAACGCGATGTGTTCAAACATATAATTATTACTAAATGATTAAAACTGCAATGTAAAAATTAAAATGGAGTAAAAATGGTACTGCGAATTAGTAGAAAGCACAAATATGGTGAGCAAGGAGAAGTTCTAGGCCAACCAACTCAATTCACAACCAGAAAAGAGGGCCATCCAACCCACCGCTTGTTAACTTCCACTAGTACAGGTGCACGCCGCAAGGAAGTAACCCAATGGAGGGGAGAGAGCGAATTGCATCAGATATCGACTACAATTTTTGCCAAAATCCGCTAATGCAGACAATTGTCTAAACGAGATCATCAGAAGACAAAGGGTGAGGTTGGAATCCTTGCGCCGCCTGCTGCAAGGAAATCCATCCAATCAACATCAATCACATTCTAGACAATTCTACGAATATAATAGAAATACTATTGAGAAATATTAGTCGCAAAGTTAGGCAACCAATAATTAAATTTGGGAGCTATCTGAAGAGCCGCCATCAGCAGGTTGCAATATACATGAATATTACAATTTCTAAGAGATGGTGCTTTCCAATAAATTAGATCAATGTTCCATGAACAACATAAACGATACTCCAAACAATAATGTATCGATGAAATAAATTGCCAAGGATTGTAATTCCAATATTCGATAGCGACTGTTTGAAGTGGCGCCAATTCTATAACTTGTTCGCGCAGATGGTACATAACCAGCCAATGAGCGAATGCCAGAAAATTTGGAACCTCAAAATCAACCTGAGAGGAGAATAATGGAAATTATACGACTGCATGGGAGATGTTGAAAGCCAGATATGATAATACCAGGTTGTTAGTGACAGTATTGTTAAACAAACGGTTGTCACAACAAAAATTGCTTTCACAGAACGCATCAACGCTTAAGTCACAATATGACCCAACGAAAGAAGCTATTCTAGGACTTGAGAACCTCAAGGTCAAGACAAATAGCTGGGACCTGTTGCTGCTACACATATTAGTAGGCGAATTAGACAGAATATCTCATGGTTTATATGAACAATTTCTCGACCCACTTGGAGCTTTGCAGTCACTGCATCATTTTCTGAACTTCCTGGAAACGAGGTTCCAGTCATTGGAAGCCTTGGGAAGCAAAGGCAAAGTGCAATTTGAGACTTATCGGAAGCCCAACCAGTTTTCTAGATGGGTTAACTGATTGGTATCAACAAATGCTTTAGAAACCAAATAGGCATCATGTAATGAGAACCATCAGCTTTTTGCAAATCAGGAATTTCTACAGCTAACACCCACCAATCGCTTGAAGGTTTGAGGAACAACAAGTTGTGTGTCAATTTTCTAAGAGCACGCCATACAGCAAACAACTGCACACTTATAGGATGTACGAATTTCTCAAAGAAACATAGTACATTGATGCATATACAAGACAGTTCTGATGGAAAGCCTCACACATATCACTCAGGATAAGTCCAGTCAAGTAACAAAGTACATCAAAGTGATCAATCGGTCACATTGACTGCAGGAAAGTCCAAACAGAATGAAAGCTATGTCCTTCTAGGCACAGTAACAGTGAAACTGACAACAGGTAAGGGTGATAATGGCAAGTGCAGGGCAATTCTTGAATCCGCATTCCAGGTTAATCTGGTAACACAAAGAATTGTCAAAAAATTCTCAACTAGATTGGTCCTAAAAAAATATCGGCACCACAGCTAAGTTAGAGTTTTGATTCATCAACATGGCTAACTCCACAAAACATAAAGTTGGCGGAACCAGTTTTTGACAAACTTGGCCGCATAGATCTACTACTATCAACTCTTCTCGGTGGGACAGATTAAACTTGGCAATGGGTTACTAACCCTCGAGAACACCGTGCTAGGAGGGGTACTAGCAGGAAAAATAGACGAGATGGCCAGCAATCAGAAAATATCCGGCATATTGTGCAAGGACCAACAATTAGATAAATTATGGCACTTCAAAAGAAGAGGATAAAGCCCTTACACTCGCAGAGAAACGATGTGAGGAGCATTTTAATCAAACTATGAATGAAAAATGAAAAAATGAATCAGCAAATGCTGATTGACGAGAAGTAAAGACAATTCTAACTAATGTATTGGAAGCGCGACCCAAGCCACTACTTAAGTGCTATCAGTTAAATACGGTGACATACGGAACAACGTCAACAACTTATTTAGTTACGAAGTGTTTGCAGAGACTACCCCAAGAAGAAGCAGCAAATTATCCCTTGCTTACTAAAAACTTCTTCGTAGGATCAGAAACTTGTCCACAGCACTGGAAGTGCAAACCAAACTAAAAGAATTACCCTCAAAAGGTTGATTTAAGTTTAGGAAGTGGTGCGCAAATCATCCACGTCTATTAAGGGATATCCACCCAGAAGATAGAGAGCCACAGCTAACATTTAATGAGGAACAATAAAAATCCTAGGTCAAACGTGGATACCAATATCCGATTCATTCAGCATCAAGACGGCATGGCTCAAAACGAACAAGATAACCAGACGAACAGTTTGTTCAGACGTTGCGTGGATTTTTGACCCACTTGGAATCAGGTCTCCAGTAGTAGTCACAGCCAAGATATTCCTGCAAGAAATATGGGCATTAAAGATGGATTGGGATGCATCGCTACCAATGAAGTTGGGTTTCCATTACGTTCAACTGTTTTCGCACTTCTTCCTCATGTCGAGGTAGATAGCGATATAATTTTGAATTAATCTGTTCATTTGTGATCGTTTTAATTTCATGTACAATACTATTTGTACTTGTCAATCTATCCCCTTCCCCATACAACAACTTCCTATGTTTTTCCAATAGACTCATAATTCCGTTTTTTTCTTCTTCATTTAAGTGACTTAAAGATATGTTTTTCAAATGACTTTCTTCTAACATATTCACTTCTACTTGGGCACTTTTATTTAAAAATGGTAACCTAACTTCGTTGTTTAATATTATTTCTTTATTTTCGATATCGATTCTTTTAGCATTATTCTCGATCCAATCCATTCTTATTAAAAAGTCATAACCCTTATCTAAATGAATTTTTATCCATCTCATTCTAGCATTAATTGGTTGTTTGAATTCGAATGGACATATTGTTTTGACATATTCTGTGTATCTCTTTACTGGTCCCTCAATGGTGTTAATTGGAATTTTGTTTCCTATGATTTTTTCATATATGTCACTTCCTACACTCTTTGAATTTAATAAACTTATCGTATATCCTGTATCAATCATAGCACAAAACTCTTTGCCATTTATTGTGATTGTAATAAATATTTTTCTTGTTTCCGAGGCTAATTTATAAAAAAATCGTTCTCCCCTAATTGATTTACCTCAGGATTAGTATTTATTGCATCAATCTCCATTGGCTGGGGTTGGTTATTATTACTTTGGAAATGATTTCTGGATTGTATACTATTATTATGAAAATTTCTTCGCGCTGGTTCAAAATTATTATTGAAATTATTGTTTCGATTTTGTCTAAAATTATTTTGTCGCGATTGGGGGGAATTATTATGCCAAATGTTAGTTCTAGGCTGGCCTGGATTATTTTGGAAATGATTGCTCCGAAATTGTTTGGAATTATTTTGAAAAAAACTAGCTTGTGTTGAGCTCGAATTATTATAACTTTCTCTGTTTGGTCTTGGTCCGTATTGTTTCTGTTGGTATCTGTCTCGTATTATTGGGTCTGATCTAAATGATTTTAAATTGTATTGATCTTGTCTTACATATTTATTAATTATCGATCTGATTTCTTCTAGACTAAATTTATTTATTAATTCTGCTGCTAATGACCCGGCTGTAATTTCTTTCACTTTTAAAATTAAAACACTACTTAAGTTGTTTACAATTTCATTTTGATATAGACTAAAAATAGCACATTCGGCAATGTCATTGACAATCATTCTAATTTTATCTGATAATTCTAAAATTGAACTGACCTTTAATACACTTATTTCCTTCATGATAAGTCCTTGGTCCTTAGTTGGCTTGTAGTGTAGTTTTAGCTTTTCTTTACATTCTTCCCACGATGCTGGGGGTGCTGTTTCTAGATAGTTCTTTGCAGCTCCTAAGATTTTCTCATGATAAATTACGGTATATACTAGGGGTGCCTGGTTTCCGTATTCTGCTACTACTCGATCCACAGCTGCAATAAATGCCGGTAAAGTTCCATCTCTTCCTTCAAAGGCTGGTAAAAATCGTAGTTCTTTCTCAATTCTGCTTCTTATAGATGGTTGTTAAGCCTGCCTGCCTAGGATCTCCGTCAATGCAACTAAACATTGCTCCATTATATTTGGTTGAGCCGGTAGTGCCATTCCTCTGTTGCGGTCAATCGCAAAGTTTCGATGATTTGTTCTCTCCAGAATTGTGTTAATTTAGTGGTCGTTTCTTCGTGATCCAGTAAATTTTGCCTTAGATCACTGCGTTTCACACTTTATTATTATTTATATTTAGTAAAAAAATTTTTTTTTTTTTTCATACACTGAAAACAAAATATTTTCGTAAATTTTTCGTTTACGTTCACTATAAACTTTTTCGTTTACGTTCACTATGAAATTTCGATAAGCTCGAATCACTGGATCCTTGTTCTACAGAAAAGGATCCTACCGACTGCGCCAGTTATTTTATCCGCTGAGCGGTAGTAGGAGAAAAAGAAAATTATTTAATCACAGAAACAACAATCACTTCCTTTAAAATAAAATTGAACTTTATTACTATTTAGTTTTAATAATATATAAAATCTTATTATCAACCTGGACTTAACCGATCTTAAAGTTACCGACAGACTGACTAACTAACTTTTTACAGTGCAGAAAATTATCTCTTTAATTCGTGTCGCCGAGTAAGCACTTTTATCATTCTTCACATAAGGGAAGACAACGTTTTGGTTTTCATAGAAAGAATCTTCTTTCTATGTTTATGCTGAGTGCATATATTTTTGAAGCATGAGAAAATTGACCACTTACCAAGCCATTGGCTTTGGTCGGGTTGGAATGTCTAATCGCTGGTCGTTTCTCAGGGTGTCATCTGTCTTGTCACGTTGCAAGTCGAGGTATGTATTTAGGTCACGTTGCATATCTGTATATGTAACTCCTCCCCGCTTTAGGTCAGAAGTCTCCGACTTCGAATTTATTATCGTAATTTTTTCTCTTTTCATTTTGCATGATAAATACAAGGCAATTCCCAAAAATCCTATGATCAGTATCATAAAAATGCTTACGCCGGTTCCGTACATAATTGTTTTATGGTATTTAAGTTCTTGAATTTCTTTTGTATTGTTTATATTTTCGAAAATTATCTGTTCAAAATTTATCGGCTTGACAAATATCTTTTTAATATCACTAGTTGGATAATAGAATTTTTCTGCAAAGACCATTTTCTTGTTGTGGAACTTCTTATCTCTTATTCCTAAAGAACAATTATTAAAACTTATTAAATAATTTCCGGTTAAATTAAATTTTCTCTTGTCGCAATTTTGCCACATAATGTCACTGTGCAGTTTTATTAACAATATAGTCTCATCATCTATGTCTTCAATACTTGTTATATTATTGTATACTAACGAACACTTTTTCTGGAAAATACAATGTTTACTTAGTTTTAGATCCTTCAATATTGCGTCTTTATCGTATTTATAATTTTTTCTCTGTATTTCAACAATAAGTTCTTCTTGTTCTTTAATTTCAAATCCTGACAAATTTGGAATTGGTTTGATTATTTGTAAATCGGCGATTACATAACTGATTGGAATTTTAATGCCAAATACAAGAAATTGGTTTTTGTACTTCGTTACCCCTGCTTTTAACAAACTTAATTTATGGAAATCTATGTCGTAAGAATCTAATTCTTCAAGAGTTAGCATACTTGGGTGGATTATATTATTTTTTGTAGCCATAATATTATCAAGAATTTCATTAACTTTATTTTCAATGTATCTTAGTTTAGTCTCTTGTTCCAAAAATAGTATTTTATAATTTAGTTCTGTTAAATGTTGGTTGGTTGAGTTAAATGAGTCTAAAATTTTGTTTCGATCATCCTCTATTAGTAATTTTAAATCTGATAAAGTTTTGTTAAAATGGTTGTTTATTTTTACTTGTTGATTTACATTCTGTATGATTTGGTGGTTGTTTTCCTCAATTATTCGTAAATGTTCAAGTATTTCTTGTCTGTCGTTATCGTCCATAGTCCCGAATAACCATTTGTTAAGTGTACCTACTATATTCAATAAACCTTTTTTCTGTCTATTATCATTTTGCTTTATTGGGTTTTGGATAGTTCGGAGTTTAGTTCTAACTAATTTAATTTCTGTTTCTAAAGCTTGCCTGTCTTCCAGCTTTAAATAGCCTATGTTAAGTTCTAGTTGATTTAAAATTAGTGATATTTCCTCTGGATTTATAATATGCACAATTGTGTTAGTGTCATTACATATTTCCACTTGCCTGAGCTTTATTCTTACATGTCCGTCCTCCTCGGGTATTGGCTGTACCTGCAGTAGCCCTTGAGCTGTACCTATCATCATCAATAGCAGTATTGCGGTTACCTGCAAATTTATACGATCTTTTAATGTTTGATAAATGTACATCTTTTAATAGGTATTTCCTGAAATATGGTTGGTCTTTATGTCTCAGCCTCTTATAATTTTTAATATACCCTTCTTGCCGTTTTTCGGTATAGATTTCTCTATGTTTGTTTAATTTGTTGATATACCTCTCTTTTTTTGTATGTACTTTCTTTACTAAGGCTGTATAGTCTGTTAGCTTATGGGCCTCTCTTGGACTCATTTCTATGGTTGAGTGATACCTATCATTATAGTTCCCTATTGCCTCTTGTAGTTTTTGTTCTAATGAAATGTTACCATCTACTGCTTGAATTTTTTCTATCAGTGTGGAGTGTAACCTTTCTATATCGGCATTGCCGGTATGGTTGTTTGGCTTCGTCCAATGCACTTCTATACCCTTCTTGATGAGATAATTTTTTACATGCTCAGACTTGAACTCGTTGTCCATAATGATTCTCTTAGGCTTCTCGAATGTTGCTAAATAACCCTCAAGGATGGCGATATTTTTCGTCCAATTCCTATCATTAATTAAATAAGCTATGGCGAATTTAGTTAATTTATCTATGATAGTTACGAACGTTTGTTTGCAATAATGAAACACATCTAAATGAATAATTTCGTTTTTGTTATTTGGTGTTTCTGTTACACTTAATACAGGGTTGATAGGCTTCCTGTCATATTTTATGCCTTGACACTTTTCGCAATTGTTAATAATCAATTGTATGTGCTCTTGTAGTTTTGGGTAATAAATTTTATCTTTCAAAGTTTTATAAGCTTCACTAATACCACTGTGTAATGATTCGCCTGAATGATAAAGTGAAATTTGCTTATGGCACTCTTCTTCGTTTTGTATCTCTTGTGCCCTTCTCGTTGATCTCATAAATTTTATTCTACGATCATTTGAAAACAGTTCAGTAATACACTGCTCCACTTTATTATAATCCTTGTCTTCTACTTCTGAATATATTCCTACATGACCCGATTTCATATATTTCTTCAGAATGTCTTTAATTATTTCTGTCTCAACTTGTGGGTTTATTTCTAGAATTCTTCTCCCATGTAATACCTGTATTTCTTTTGTTGGGCTATACGTTAATATTAATTGAGTTTTGTATTTATTAACAATCTCTTCTCTAATACCGATGTGATCTAAGATTCGCTCAGCCGTTGAATGAATAGTGTCAGACAGGTCCATGCTGGATTCACTGCTGTTTTCCTCATTGATATGGGGGCTGTTATTTATTCGACTTAAGAAATCTGCAACCTTGTTTTCTCTTCCTTTAAGATACTTAATGTCGAAATTATATTCTTGCAGCTTTAGAAGCCACCGTTGGTTCCTTTGAGAAAATTCTTTTCGTCTATATTTCGAGTTTAAATATTTTATAGGAGCATGGTCTGTAATAATTTTAAATTTATGACCATATAAGTACGGTCTGAAATAGTTTACTGTATAAAGAATAGCTAAAAACTCTTTGTCCGTCACACTATAATTTTTTTCGTGGTTATTCAATGTGCTTGACACATAGCAAATCGGATGGCCGCCTTGCGAGAGAACTGCTCCGATAGCATAATCACTTGCATCTGTGGATAAAGTAAATTCCTTTACATAATCAGGAAATTTTAAAACGGGGTGTGAGGATATTAACATTTTTAGTTTTTCGAAAGCCTCAATATATTGGGGGTCATTGATATTAATTTTAGCATCCTTATTTAGATATTTAACAAGGGGGTACGCTATTTTAGCATAGTCTTTCATGAATTTCCGGTAGAAACCAGTCATACCTAGGAAACTTCTCAATTGTTTTTCTGTTTTAGGCAGAATGACTTTGGCTATGTCCTCAATTTTGTCAGGATTGGGTTTGATTCCATCTTTTGTCAAGACGTGTCCTAAAAATTGTGTTTCCCTCTTCATGAAACTGCATTTATCGGCTTGGATTTTTAGCTGATGCTCTGTCAGTTTTTTGAAGATTTTTTCTAGGGAATTTAAATGCTCATCTAGTGTGGTTGAGAAAATTAAGGTGTCGTCTAGGTAGACAACACAAATTTTATTGATGTAATCTCTTAGTATATCATTGATTAACCTTTGGAATGTCGCAGGAGCATTCTTCAAACCGAATGGCATCCTGACATACTCGTATAAACCTGCTGGCGTTACAAAAGCCGTCTTTTCTATGTCTTTTTCCGCGACCAGAATTTGGTGATAACCTTTTGCAAGGTCTAGGGAACTAAAATATTGAGCTCTACCCAACTTGTCTAATATACTATCTATATTAGGAAGTGGGTACTTATCATCTATGGTGACGTGGTTTAACTTTCTGTAGTCCACTACAATTCTAAATTTTTTTTCTCCAGAGTTATACTTCTTCTTTGGAACAACAATTATTGGTGAACTATAGCGACTACTACTCTTCCTAATTATACCTTGGGTTTCCATTTCGTTCAACTGTTTTCGCACTTCTTCCTCATGTCGAGGTAGATAGCGATATAATTTTGAATTAATCTGTTCATTTGTGATCGTTTTAATTTCATGTACAATACTATTTGTACTTGTCAATCTATCCCCTTCCCCATACAACAACTTCCTATGTTTTTCCAATAGACTCATAATTCCGTTTTTTTCTTCTTCATTTAAGTGACTTAAAGATATGTTTTTCAAATTACTTTCTTCTAACATATTCACTTCTACTTGGGCACTTTTATTTAAAAATGGTAACCTAACTTCGTTGTTTAATATTATTTCTTTATTTTCGATATCGATTCTTTTAGCATTATTCTCGATCCAATCCATTCCTATTAAAAAGTCATAATCCTTATCTAAATGAAATTTTATCCATCTCATTCTAGCATTAATTGGTTGTTTGAATTCGAATGGACATTTTGTTTTGACATATTCTGTGTTTTACTGGTCCCTCAATGGTTTTAATTGGAATTTTGTTTCCTATCATTTTTTTCATATATGTCACTTCCTACACTCTTTGATTTTAATAAACTTATCGTATATCCTGTATCAATCATAGCACAAAACTCTTTGCCATTTATTGTGATTGTAATAAATATTTTTCTTGTTTCCGACGCTAATTTATAAAAAAATCGTTCTCCCCTAATTGATTTACCTCAGGATTAGTATTTATTGCATCAATCTCCATTGGCTGGGGTTGGTTATTATTACTTTGGAAATGATTTCTGGATTGTATACTATTATTATGAAAATTTCTTCGCGCTGGTTCAAAATTATTATTGAAATTATTGTTTCGATTTTGTCTAAAATTATTTTGTCGCGATTGGGGGGAATTATTATGCCAAATGTTAGTTCTAGGCTGGCCTGGATTATTTTGGAAATGATTGCTCCGAAATTGTTTGGAATTATTTTGAAAAAAACTAGCTTGTGTTGAGCTCGAATTATTATAACTTTCTCTGTTTGGTCTTGGTCCGTATTGTTTCTGTTGGTATCTGTCTCGTATTATTGGGTCTGATCTAAATGATTTTAAATTGTATTGATCTTGTCTTACATATTTATTAATTATCGATCTGATTTCTTCTAGACTAAATTTATTTATTAATTCTGCTGCTAATGACCCGGCTGTAATTTCTTTCACTTTTAAAATTAAAACACTACTTAAGTTGTTACAATTTCATTTTGATATAGACTAAAATAGCACATTCGGCAATGTCATTGACAATCATTCTAATTTTATCTGATAACTCTAAAATTGAACTGACCTTTAATACACTTATTTCCTTCATGATAAGTCCTTGGTCCTTGGTTGGCTTGTAGTGTAGTTTTAGCTTTTCTTTACATTCTTCCCACGATGCTGGGGGTGCTGTTTCTAGATAGTTCTTTGCAGCTCCTAAGATTTTCTCATGATAAATTACGGTATATACTAGGGGTGCCTGGTTTCCGTATTCTGCTGACTACTCGATCCACAGCTGCAATAAATGCGGTAAAGTTCCATCTCTTCCTTCAAAGGCTGGTAAAAATCGTAGTTCTTTCTCAATTCTGCTTCTTATAGATGGTTGTTAAGCCTGCCTGCCTAGGATCTCCGTCAATGCAACTAAACATTGCTCCATTATATTTGGTTGAGCCGGTAGTGCCATTCCTCTGTTGCGGTCAATCGCTAAGTTTCGATGATTTCTTCTCTCCAGAATTGTGTTAATTTAGTGGTCGTTTCTTCGTGATCCAGTAAATTTTGCCTTAGATCACTGCGTTTCACACTTTATTATTATTTATTTTTAGTAAAAAATTTTTTTTTTTCATACACTGAAAACAAAATAATTTCGTAAATTTTTCGTTTACGTTCACTATGAAATTTCGATAAGTTCGAATCACTGGATCCTTGTTCTACAGAAAAGGATCCTACCGACTGCGCCAGTTATTTTATCCGCTGAGCGGTAGTAGGAGAAAAAGAAAATTATTTAATCACAGAAACAACAATCACTTCCTTTAAAATAAAATTGAACTTTATTACTATTTAGTTTTAATAATAAATAAAATCTTATTATCAACCTGGACTTAACCGATCTTAAAGTTACGACAGGACTGACTAACTAACTTTTTACAGTGCAGAAAATTATCTCTTTAATTCGTGTCGCCGAGTAAGCACTTTTATCATTCTTCACATAAGGGAAGACAACGTTTTGGTTTTCATAGAAAGAATCTTCTTTCTATGTTTATGCTGAGTGCATATATTTTTGAAGCATGAGAAAATTGACCACTTACCAAGCCATTGGCTTTGGTCGGGTTGGAATGTCTAATCGCTGGTCGTTTCTCAGGGTGTCATCTGTCTTGTCACGTTGCAAGTCGAGGTATGTATTTAGGTCAGGTTGCATATCTGTATATGTAACTCGCGCGTGTTCTGATGAGTCTTTTATTTTAGAGTTTGAGTAAAAGCGATAGGTGTAGGCACACGTGCGAATTAGCGTGCAATAAGAGTTGCTAAATTTGGAGTCCTCAATAAAATCAGGTGGCTCTCTGGTGACCAGAGGAAATCCAGATCTACGTCCCTCTTGCAATTCTTTCTTGACATTAGTTGGCTTTTTAGGCCACAGATGCGCTTGCAAACGAAGAAATTCTGGGCCATTAAACCACAATTCAGAATTTGAAAGTTTGGATGGAGTGGCTCCTCTGCTTATCAAGTCTGCAGGATTGTTTTCCGATGAGACGTGCCTCCATTCAAAGTTGCTTGTTAGGTCCTTAATTTTTGCAATTCTATTACTCACGAATACATTCCATTCTGAGGGTGCAGATGAAATCCGGGCTAGCGCTATCGAGGAATCTGACCAACAATATACGTTTTGAAATGACGAGGTAAATATACTATTCACTTGGGATGTGAGCTGAGCAGAAAGAAGCGCAGTGCATAATTCTAACCTGGGAAATGATATAGTTTTTAGAGGAGCCAGCCACGATTTAGCTGTTAGTAGACTACAATTTGTATTTCCCTTATCAATAGAGCGTATGTAGACACAACCTCCATAAGCGGACATACTGGCATCTGGGAAACTATGAAGCTCCACATAACAATGCTGTGGCATAACAAATCGAGAAAATTTTATATGACTTGTGAATTCAAGCTGGCTGTAAAACGAAATCCATTCTGGATGCCAAGCTTGAGGCAGCGATTCATCCCAAGACAACTTCAAACTCCACAGCTGCTGAAGTCGCGAGGTAAGATGCAGGGGAGATGCGATATGTGACAGTAAGTAATCGATTGGCTCCAAGGGGGCTCTGCGGTGAGTCTCGCTATAAAATGCACTGCCACTTGGTATCTTCCGGATGCAGTCGTACCTGTCTTTTGAAATGTATGCGGTGAGGGCATACTTATGAGTTCGAAAGCGAAGGAGAATGCTAAATAGCTCGTCCTGCACAACAGGCCCAACCATAAGAACATCGCTGAGCGAATATCCTGTGATCGTTTTACATGAGGAAATAGTGCTGGTTTGGGAGAAGCGAAAGGAGATTTTTTCCATGTGTCATGTAGCCGGATAGTTGTCCAGGAATTTTAGGTACTGCTGTTTCAACTCAGAGATCTCTGAAAGTCTATGTTCCAATCCGAAATATCGTTTTTTAGCAACCTCTAATGAATTTCCTAAACAATCAGGGCTTTTACAAAAGGGTAAACGTACCACGAGTCTACCAGAATGATCACGTTGAACGTGTTTCCATAAAACGCTCTTCGCATGCTTTTTCCACAGGCGAACATGTTTTTGAGGACGGCTTGTAATTTTCAACCTACCAACATTTTTGGACAAATTGCTCATAGTTCTCTTCAGAGCTGCAGGCTTATGAACAATGACTAAACAATTTCCAAAAGATGTTGACCTACCTCCAGAAACGATCCAGTCCAGCACAGTTTTTCGCAAAATCGGACGTCCATTTGCTAAGCGAATTTGTCCCACCAAAAGGAGTTCAAAAATAAACCCGCTCTAATAAGTACATATATATGCTGAGATGTATTAAATTCTGGATCTGCAAGCATAACATTTTTTTGGGATTTTCAATTCCTTAACATTCATAGTGAGAGCTGATTGATCACTTGTGATTTTTGGGAGGACTAATGCTTCGAAGGTAGTGCAATAGTCATTCACACGAGATGTGATAACAATCTGCACTTTGTGCTTGACAGAGGTAACGGACGAGCAGATACCAGTAACAGTTATATTAACCCCTTCTCTATGTAAGCAAAGTTGCTGAACTAGACAAAAAAAGAAAATGAACGAACAAAATGCAACGATGATTCTGACTCCAAAAGAGCCCTGTAGGGAAGTAGTTATTCCATTTTATTTTCTATATGAACGATCGCGGTAGCCAAACAACGAGGGAGATATCTACACTGGGGTACTTAAAAGCTTTAGATTCCTTCAAATTTGATGTTAGCGCAGTTGTGCTAAGCGACAAAGTGTTATTGCTTGGAACCAGATGACGAATTAGCAGGAGTATGTCTATGCAACAAGGTATTGTGCTTGAAATTACAATAACGACACCGTTCAGCCTTGCAACGCTTCCTGTGTGACCTAAACATTATTGATGCATATTTCTTGCCGTTTTTTTTTACCTCATTGAATCTCTCAATAACTGTTTTAGTCACAGTGAGTCTTATCGGAGTTAAAGTCCGGAGTTTCGCCTATAGGCAGACGGAACGACATACGTTGTCCATACTCTGAATTCTCTTAGGCCTGACACCTTTTATCCAATTTATCAGAGTTCTGCTATCAATTTTATTTCTAACCATTCGAAGAAGTAAACGGTCTGTAATTTGCGCGGGATCAGCAATACTGTTTAATGCTCGAATGTGTGATTTAATTGTGTCACTTAGCGTTCTAAGCTGGGAAATGGAATTATTTTCAGCTGGCCTCAAATCAAGGAAATCCTTTATGCGACTTTGAAATATGAGGCGTTTGTTTGCGTCCCGTGTTTTTAAAAGATCAAGGGCATTTTTGAAACCATCCAAATCTAAACTTATATTATTTATAGTTTGCAAAGGGACATCATCTAATGCTTCTCGTAAATATGCCAACTTTTCAACATTGCTGAATTCTTCGTTCCCTTCTACTACAGCTTTAAATGTGGCGTAGAAATCAGGCCAATCTATGTAATTTCCAGAAAACTTTTTAGTTACAATTTTAGGTAGACTGGCTTTAGCTTTTTGAGGGAGAACGGAAGCACCAAGATCTACAGCGAGTCAAGATGACCGAGGGCGTTTTTGTTCAATAAGATGTCAAATTTTAGCTTTTAACGAAATGTAAGAGACTTCGCACACCTGACACTGTTTACTCCTTCGGGATTTTCACACTCTAATTGCGATTGAATGTCATTAAAAGCGTTAAATAGTTTTCAAGCAAATCCAACCTCGTTTCTAACTCAGATAACGGCATCGATCTACCGGGGGTTTCTAGATAATTTTTCATCTTCGTTTGCTGCATGGTGACTGTACCACGAGGAACCCGCAAGTCTGCTATTCGCGACACTTTCATTATAATCATTTCCACCCATTATATCGAAAAGCTTTAACAATTTCAATTATTAAGTATAGATATATAATATGAAAGTCTATCTACAATTACAACACAATAGCCAGAAACGGTACGAAGCAGTTATCCAGTCCAAATGTTTGCAATTTATTCCATTATAAATATTCCGAATTTTGTGGTCAAAGATTAATATTTTCGTAGCTAAATTAATTTCCGAAGTATTCGCAGTTGTCACAATATTTTGCATACATAATTTCAATCTTGATTTCTTTTATTTTTATTTCATCAAAAATCAATCGAATAATACTCACAGCGAATCCAAATTTTACCAATAATTACCGCTGCATTGCAAATCCAAAAATTCCAGCAAATTCCTCAAGACTGTGCACAAAGACCATTGAATGCTATAGTGATAAGTTGCTTCTTGGTATATTTATTCAGCGTGAAAAAATAACTCGTTCTATATAAGTCCCTGCTCGGGCGCCAATGTTAATCTCAGTAGTTTCTGGCATAGGGAAAAACGATAAGGTGAAGTCTCAATCAATGAAACTATTCTGTTGTAGCGGTCCTCAATACAATTTTTTGTTAACGCTTTGAGTGCTGAAAGGGGACTGACTAAAGTAACAATAGTAATTTTAACATGAAGTTGCAAATGATTGATTAGTTACATTTGAATTTTGGCGCGATAATTTAAATTCATCGAATCAAGTTCTGAAATTCTCCTCAACAAAGCACATAAGTTTTGCTTAAGAACTAAAGAAAATGAAAATTTTTGCATTAATGTAGTCGTGGGATTTATACAGAAAGAAAGAAATTCTTTTTTTCCTAATTGGAAGATGTAATTTAATGGAATTTTAATCCGTAATAAGATAGAGTAGAGTTATCTGTTCCCACAAGTCAATTGATAAATGTCACCAATTACTAAATTACTAAATAACTGTAAAAATAACTTCCTACAAGTAAAAATTTATTCATTCTGAAGGTTGCATTTTGCTATGCAAATTGTTCTGTATCCTAGTCTCGTTAAATCCGAGATTTATCCAACCAAACTGAAACCGCAAGCATTATAATATTTACGAAATGAAGTTTACCAACCAAAGAAATGAGTTATTCTCTGGTACGAACATCTGTCAGGACTCTAAACACAATTAAATCTTCAAGAATCCGGTTACGGCTTCCAAGAATTGTTAAGATTTATTATGGACACACAAGGAATGCCACAAAATTTTATCATTTCCACTTAATGTACATAGCTGAATAGGAGTATAAAATCGTGTCTTCAACGAATTCTCATATGAAATTGTAACTTGAATTCAATAAGCAGAGTAACTACAACTGCACTGGGATTTTAGAAGATTAAGATTCCGTTTCTCGGATGACTTAATACTATGCAATTGCATAGTCGTAAAGGAGATAAATTTAAGTCGAGAATTTAAAGTTGAATAAGTTAAGCGAACATACCAGTTGGATACAAAAGATTTTTGGTATGGACTTCCTTTTAAAAAATTTGTGTTTGATTTTTTTTTCTACGTGCCAACAAATTAGAAGAAGGGAACAAGACAAGGACAATAGGCTATGTGAAAATAAAAGTGAAGCAAATTTAAAGCCCAAAGTTTTGTATGGCAATACCAAGAAGGGGTTACCCGATTTAGTCCATTTTTTTAATTTTCTTTACGATATTTATAAACACGCCTTGTCCGCTTATTCATTTTCGTACTTAAATCTAACCCGCAGATTACACAAGTCAGTAGAACTGACAATGACTGCGCTTGACACTTACACAGGCTCGTCTGAGCCCCTACTGACTACTCTTTTTTACTGACTACTCTGTATTTACAAGATCTCGGAGAAGTCAAATTTAAGCTTAAAAGTTTGTCCAATTGCGCTATAGAGACTGCAACTAAGTACACAATAGTTTGTGACTTAATTTTCAACAGGAAAGCTGGTAATAATATCTGGATTGGTACTTTGCAAATTGTCTCTTATATATATGGAATGTTGTGCGAGGAACTAAAAAAAACAAAAGGAAACATCTCCAACACTTATGACTAATTTTATATTTTCAAAGAAAAAATGCGATTTTATTGAATAATATTTTGAAGTTTAGAAGTATGAAAACTGTTTGGAGAAAGGTATTACAACGTGTTATTATTAATTTCAGCAATAAAGTCCATACATATTCGTAATTCTCAGAATAGCCGAAGTAAGTTTTCGAAAGAAGAGGTGCCTGAGGAAGACGAATCGTTTTTTAAGAAAAATTTTCGTATGAGTAGGAAATCATTTACTATTTTATGTAAAAAATGAAATGAAATGGAAAAATTTGCTTCAAATTTTGAAAAAGCAATTCCCATCGATAAGAGAGTAGCTATCGATGTATATGCATTAGGATCGTCTGCCGAATGTAGAAGTATCGGATATATATTTGGAGTGTCAAAATCTACCGTATATTGCATTTTACTGTAATTTTGTCAGAAAGTATGGGAGAAAATACAACCTGACTATCTTAATAGTTTTCCACTTTCTTTAGAAGAAATAAAGGAAAATATAGAGGGCTTTAATATGCTAGGTTTCCCCCAGTGTATTGGAACAATTGGTAATTTAAACATTAATTAGCAGTAGCTTTGGTTAATTTTACTGTAACCTTTTAGACAGCTGTCAAGAAGTATGACCTAGGGCGGAAGATGCTACCGACTATTATAATTATAAAGGATGGTACTCCACTGCATTATTAGCTCTGGTTGAATACAGGAAATTGTTAAGAAGGAAATAAAGTAAATAACTTGTCCTTACTGTAATTATAGATATAGATTTATGTATGTAAACGTAGGATATCCTGGCCGTTAAAATGATTCCCGCATATTTGAAAAGCCTTCATTAAAACGCCTTTTAGACAGCTGTCAAGAAGTATGACCTAGGGCGGAAGATGCTACCGACTATTATAATTATAAAGGATGGTACTCCACTGCATTATTAGCTCTGGTTGATTACAGGTAATTGTTAAGAAGAAAATAAAGTAAATAACTTGTCCTTACTGTAATTATAGATATAGATTTATGTATGTAAACGTAGGATATCCTGGCCGTTAAAATGATTCCCGCATATTTGAAAAGCCTTCATTAAAACGCCATTTGCAAAACCCCATTTTAATAGATATAAAAAGAAATATTTGTGGAGTAAATGTACCCAGGCTTATAATTGGCGATTCGGCGTTTCGTTTTTCAGAAAGTCTAATGAAACCGTATCCGTTTTCCACTACATCAGACCCCAATCAAAGACATTGTAATTATGTTTTATCCAAATATAGAAGAATTGTGGAAAATGCCTTTGAACAGGGAAGATTTAGAAGAATAGGAAAAGGAATAGATAACATCATTTATAACGATCCGTGTATAATAAAATGTTGTTGCGTTTTGCACAATTTTTTAATATAGAAAATGACAAAATCAATAGTAAATGGATAAAACTGGCACAAGAAGAAAAAACCAAGGTAGACAAGAACCACAATTTAATAATATAGTGAATGATATCAATGCCGATGCAGAAAACGTACGAGCTGCAATTGCAGAATATTTAGGCAGTTAAAATAATTCATCAAGTAGCATTAATATACTTCATTTATTATGAGCTAGCAAATTTAATATAGCAGCTTGAAAATCTTTTGAATCTTTTGAACACTTTCCAATTCTTTTTGAATTAACTCGTTCGTCCTTTTAAATTTCTTTAAAAAATCTTCATTTAAATTTTTTGCTTTCCTTTTAGCACTCCTATTTCGTACAACTTTTGTATCTGTCGACGGGGCTGGCATACAGGGGATGGTGCTGAGGACGATGGTGTAGTTAACGATGGTGAAAACATTTGATTTGATGGATAGGGACCTCCGGAAGCGCCTATTACACTCTTTTCTTTCCTGAAATAGTACATATCGCTTTACATTTTGATATTATAGTATCAATTTATTTACCTATATTTATTTGTTAAATTGTGAAGCTTTACTTTTATTTCTTCAGCAGAAAAAAACATGTTGTTACAGTCATTTCAGCTTCCATTTCTTTATAGACATGATTATTATTTTCGCCGAGCGTAGTTTCCCTATTTATTGCTCCCACAGTTCAATTAATATTTCTTCCTGATTAGCACTCCAACACTTTCTTCTGTAGTTATCATATAGTTTTTACCCGCTCACAATGTCACAATATTAGCAGCAATCTATGTCAAAATAATTTATTGACAGCTTCTTACACTGAAAATTAAACACAGTGACATTGGAACATGGGTGCGTTCGAGCAAAATTTACTTGGCCACATCTACTATTTGGTTTCATTAGAGTTTTAATTAATGCAAGGGCCTCGTCGGCAACAATATGAAAAGGTATTAGTGATGACTGACCTGGTAATGCTTTTGGGGGAGGGCAGCAGCATTCAGAAGACAAATAAACATGAGGAGGAAAATTCGCCACTATACCAATGCTAATAAGATTGTGATATGAAAGCCTTTGTAATTATAGAACCTTCAAGGCAGTCTCACATCAAACACAAGAACCGAAAAAATGTGAACCGAAAAACTCAATTTATTCCACTGTAAAACAAGATTTTTGCTCCAACGATTAATAAAATCATGGGAAATAATAATTTTACTAATAATTTTACTAATAAAATAAAATACGTATCTTAGAATTTTTAAGAAAACACAACTTTTATGATATATCGGACGAATTTTTCGCCGAAAAAGTTTTTGGGTCGATAAAACCTAAGAGTTGTGTTTTTCTTCAAAATCTGAAATAAATATAACTAATTGCTCAGTAAAATTCTTTGTTTGGCCCATTTCTCTGGATTTTATTAATCATTGGAACAAAAATATTGTTTTAAAGTGTAATAAATTAAGTTTTTCGGTTTACATTTTTCTGTTCTTGTTTTTGATGTGAAAGTGCCTTTAGCCGGAGTTATTCGGTTGCTTTATACGAACGTGTTTTCCATCAAGTGCACCCAATGTATGTGGAAAATGCCACAATTTTTCAAATTCTGTGCTGATTGTTTCCCACTCCTCTTGATTTTGTGGAAACTAAAACAAAAAAAAATAAATATTTTTTAATTGTCTGTGTAGGAAGACGATTTAAAAATTTTTGCTAATGGAAATAATGATAGCAATCCCAATTTAAGTCACACTACACCCGAAAATGCACTAAAAACCATTATTTAAAGACAAATATTTGAGTACAATAGAAAATGCACTGAAGTTCACATCGCAATAAAAAAAGAGAGCAGCTAGCAACGAAATTGACTCTTTCTGTCAATATTTAAACACATCCATCATGGAAATTTCCTGAAGAGGATGCTTTGCTGTTTATGCAGGAAATACAGCAAATGAATTGGAAATTGGATTTGGTTACAGCAAGCAAAAGGATAAAAATCATACCGAAACAACACATCTTTAGGCCGATATCAATATTAACAGCACCATCGGCAATATCAACGCGGATTTCATATCGTAAGTAAGTAAATTTACTTACGAAAAGCGAACACACCCTTTAATTTAACAGGCGTACACAAATTATTTTTAACTCGTCTGAGGGGAACTTTCGTTAAGTTTAAATATCCAATTTTCCGTAAATACAGTGCGCTAAGAATCGCTCATTCCGTAAGAACGCGATGTGTTCAAACATATAATTATTACTAAATGATTAAAACTGCAATGTAAAAATTAAAATGGAGTAAAAATGGTACTGCGAATTAGTAGAAAGCACAAATATGGTGAGCAAGGAGAAGTTCTAGGCCAACCAACTCAATTCACAACCAGAAAAGAGGGCCATCCAACCCACCGCTTGTTAACTTCCACTAGTACAGGTGCACGCCGCAAGGAAGTAACCCAATGGAGGGGAGAGAGCGAATTGCATCAGATATCGACTACAATTTTTGCCAAAATCCGCTAATGCAGACAATTGTCTAAACGAGATCATCAGAAGACAAAGGGTGAGGTTGGAATCCTTGCGCCGCCTGCTGCAAGGAAATCGATCCAATCAACATCAATCACATTCTAGACAATTCTACGAATATAATAGAAATACTATTGAGAAATATTAGTCGCAAAGTTAGGCAACCAATAATGAAATTTGGGAGCTATCTGAAGAGCCGCCATCAGCAGGTTGCAATATACATGAATATTACAATTTCTAAGAGATGGTGCTTTCCAATAAATTAGATCAATGTTCCATGAACAACATAAACGATACTCCAAACAATAATGTATCGATGAAATAAATTGCCAAGGATTGTAATTCCAACATTCGATAGCGACTGTTTGAAGTGGCGCCAATTCTATAACTTGTTCGCGCAGATGGTACATAACCAGCCAATGAGCGAATGCCAGAAAATTTGGAACCTCAAAATCAACCTGAGAGGAGAATAATGGAAGTTATACGACTGCATGGGATATGTTGAAAGCCAGATATGATAATACCAGGTTGTTAGTGACAGTATTGTTAAACAAACGGTTGTCACAACAAAAATTGCTTTCACAGAACGCATCAACGCTTAAGTCACAATATGACCCAACGAAAGAAGCTATTCTAGGACTTGAGAACCTCAAGGTCAAGACAAATAGCTGGGACCTGTTGCTGCTACACATATTAGTAGGCGAATTAGACAGAATATCTCATGGTTTATATGAACAATTTCTCGACCCACTTGGAGCTTTGCAGTCACTGCATCATTTTTTGAACTTCCTGGAAACGAGGTTCCAGTCATTGGAAGCCTTGGGAAGCAAAGGCAAAGTGCAATTTGAGACTTATCGGAAGCCCAACCAGTTTTCTAGATGGGTTAACTGATTGGTATCAACAAATGCTTTAGAAATCAAATAGGCATCATGTAATGAGAACCATCAGCATTTTGCAAGTCAGGAATTTCTACAGCTAACACCCATCAATCGCTTGAAGGTTTGAGGAACAACAAGTTGTGTGTCAATTGCCTAAGAGCACGCCATACAGCAAGCAACTGCACACTTATAGGATGTACGAATTTCTCAAAAAAACATAGTACATTGATGCATATACAAGACAGTTCTGATGGAAAGCCTCACACATATCACTCAGGATAAGTCCAGTCAAGTAACAAAGTACATCAAAGTGATCAATCGGTCACATTGACTGCAGGAAAGTCCAAACAGAATGAAATCTATGTCCTTCTAGGCACAGTAACAGTGAAACTGACAACAGGTAAGGGTGATAATGGCGAGTGCAGGGCAATTCTTTAATCCGCATTCCAGGTTAATCTGGTAACACAAAGAATTGTCAAAAAATTCTCAACTAGATTGGTCCTAAAAAAATATCGGCACCACAGCTAAGTTAGAGTTTTGATTCATCAACATGGCTAACTCCACAAAACATAAAGTTGGCGGAACCAGTTTTTGACAAACCTGGCCGCATAGATCTACTACTATCAACTCTTCTCGGTGGGACAGATTAAACTTGGCAATGGGTTACTAACCCTCGAGAACACCGTGCTAGGAGGGGTACTAGCAGGAAAAATAGACGAGATGGCCAGCAATCAGAAAATATCCGGCATATTGTGCAAGGACCAACAATTAGATAAATTATGGCACTTCAAAAGAAGAGGATAAAGCCCTTACACTCGCAGAGAAACGATGTGAGGAGCATTTTAATCAAACTATGAGAAGATACCAATCGGGACGATTTATATTTAGGCTGCCCCTTTTTGACGACACACATAAGTTGGGGGAGTCGAAGGAAATTGCATCGCACAGATTTTTAGATAAAAGCTCGCCAAAAATAATGAGCTTCGATCCCAATACATTGCTTTTATGGAGGAATATTGACGCCATGGTCATATGAAAGAGATAAATTTTAAGGAAATTTGAGTTACGTATTTCCTCAACCCACATCATTGCATCAGCAAACCAGAGAGTACACCAACCAAGTTTAGAGTTGTCTTTAATGTTTTCTGCAAAACATCATCAAATCTGTCGTTAAATGATATAATGGCTGCCGGCCCCACTCTTCAGGACAAGCTATATTCAATATTACTTCATTTTCGACAGCCATTTTTGGGTTCACCGCTGATATTGAAAAAATGAATCAGCAAATGCTGATTGACGAGATCTAAAGACAATTCTAACTAATGTATTGGAACGCGACCCAAGCCACTACTTAAGTGCTATCAGTTAAATACGGTGACATACGGAACAACGTCAACAACTTATTTAGCTACGAAGTGTTTGCAGAGACTACCCCAAGAAGAAGCAGCAAATTATCCCTTGCTTACTAAAAACTTCTTCGTAGGATCAGAAACTTGTCCACAGCACTGGAAGTGCAAACCAAACTAAAATAATTACTCTCAAAAGGTTGATTTAAGTTTAGGAAGTGGTGCGCAAATCATCCACGTCTATTAAGGGATATCCACCCAGAAGATAGAGAGCCACAGCTAACATTTAATGAGGAACAATAAAAATCCTAGGTCAAACGTGGATACCAATATCCGATTCATTCAGCATCAAGACGGCATGGATCAAAACGAACAAGATAACCAAACGAACAGTTTGTTCAGACGTTGCGTGGATTTTTGACCCACTTGGAAACAGGTCTCCAGTAGTAGTCACAGCCAAGATATTCCTGCAAGAACTATGGGCATTAAAGATGGATTGGGATGCATCGCTACCAATGAAGTTGGTCACAAAATGGGTTCATTATCGAGAAGCCCTCCAGTCTCTGAACGACATACCATTTCAAAGACAAGTACCCTCTGAACACCCATCAAAAAATGTACAAATTCACATATTCGTTGATAATTTTCAAAGAGCATACGGAGCCGCAGTCTACATCCGAACTACGAGCACGGAAAAACAGATCGTAGAAAGATTTCAGTGTGCATAGTCAAAGGTAGCACCGTTGAAACAAATTTCCCTACCACTCCTCGAGCTGTGTGCCGCAAAACTTGCCGCTGAACTCACTAACCGTGTTAAGAACGTTCTGAACTTCAAAAACTAGCCTACGTACTATTGGACAGATTCGGAGATTGTGCTTGGGTAGTTAAACTCGCCATCCTCTTCATACCAAAGATTTGTTGCGAATCGAGTATCAAGTATTCGCAGCTTATCTAATCCTGAGCAATGGCGTCATGACAGTTCTGAGGCCACTGTTTCTATACAGCACAGAAACTTGTTGGCCACAACCATATGTCAAGAAGTTAGAATGTAACGTAGAGAAAAGCGACTTGCGCTTCCTCTAATAAGATGTGAAATTTCAACAAATTTGTCCAGAATATTGACCTTAAAATTTCATTCAGCAAGCTGAAACGGATCACAGGATACATTATTGTCTTCGTAGACAAGCTAAAAGATCGTAGACAAAAAATTAAGCTGAGGAGACAGTATTTACTGCACAAGAGCTCCAGGAAGTACTTATGATAAAAAGGTGATACAGCAAGATCAGTTCAAAGAAGAGCGCAAGCAACTAAATCAGCATAAAGAACTAGCCAGATATAGTCAACTAAACACTTTAGACGAAAGAGGCATTATGCGAGTTGGAGCACGACTACAGCAAACGTATCGTATGATACTAAACATCCCGTCTTGCTACCATACTCACATCAGTTGACCAAACTATTAATGACAAATTTCCATAATCAAAACCTCCACGTTGGCCCGCAAACCTTGCTCTCTATTACAAGGCAACAATTCTGGCCGATAAAGGGAAACACCTTTGCTAGGTCAATAGTCCAACATTGCGTACAGTGTTACAGTGCTAGAGCAAAACCAAACATGTTGTCAAAAATGATGGGAAACTTACCACCACAGTATGTTCAACCTGCGAGTTACGTCAGCAAAAACTGATAGTAACCCTGAAAACGGTGAAGTTGCAAATACCATGCACTTAACCGAAACAAGACAAAACAAAGGATCGCATTACATCTCATACGACGTTTGAGAGAATGCAATCCTCCACTTTCCCACACAAGCTACCTACCTACAAAAGATAAAAGAAAATAAGAATGTAAGAATTGTTTGTTTTAGATTAAGACAGTTTAAGTTTAGCTCGAGGAATCTTAAGATCATCGTTGTAACAGTAAAGCTCGGAATTAAAATTTATTAAAATAAATAGTTAGAAATTAAAATTTCTAGTGTTTTAATTCTTTTTATTCTTATTTTTGATTTTTGCTCGTTTTTCCCTTAATTGGTAAAGAAAAAGAATATAACTGGCGCAGTCGGTATAAACTATCCTTCCAAAGAAGCGATATTCAACGAATTTTAGTTAGTTCAATTAGTGTTGTTCGGTCCAAACTCGAATAGTACTAGTAGCTTACAGTGGTTCATAATAAGTTAAACTGAAGAAAATAAGATAGTGAAATAAAAATAGAAAACAAATCAGTGATAGGCAAACAAAGGTCTGATGCCAAAAGTGAAAAAAGATAAATGAAGATATTAAATAAATTCTGATACAGAAAGTGACAACGAAGGCCCAGTAAATAACCAAGGTACGATGACGGAACAACAAGATCCAGCAGGAAACATAGTGCAATCACCACAGTTGGGGCAGCAAACCCAAACAACTCAACCAACACCACCCACTCTGGAGCTCAGCGTAAATGAGATTTTAAAAGATGCACAAAGGATCCATGAAATTAGAGGAGATGGACAAGTGGCCCTTACTTCTTTTATACGAGAAGTTGACTCCATTCTGCAATATCTGGAGAAGCATCCCCTGGCACAGCGACATGTATACACTAGAGTCATCCTAAACAAAATTCAAGGACCGGCACTGGACGTAGCTCGTACCTTAGGCACAAACACAACTTGGAATAATATAAAATCAACTCTAATAAGCAACTTTGGCGTAAAGGAAACATACCACCAAATATACCAGAATGCTTTGTCACTCAGGAATTATCAAGTAAGCGAGTATTTTATTAAATTGAGAGAAATTCTTTCAAAACTAAATGAAAAATACGAATGCGACGCAGCAAAACCAATCGAATTTTCCCCTACGGTAAATGAGTCGATTATATTAAAAACCTTTTTAAATAACATAGATGCTAATTTAGCTTCAGTGATTTTGAACAAAAATGCAACTACATTAAGAGGAGCATACGATTTATTAGATAATTGTGGTTTAATTAGAAACAAAATAAGAGATAACTATAATAGAAGTCAGAACGATCGTACACGTAGAAATAATCGGGATCATTTTAATTATAACAGTAATCTTAATAGTCGCAATAATTTTAACAATAATAGCAATGGTCTGCTGTTGAGACAAAATTCAAACAACGAATACAGACAAAACTCAAACAACGAATACAGACAAAACTCAAACAACGAGTACAGACAAAACTCAGGACAATTTATACAGATCCACCAACCACAAAACAGACAAGAACGATCTTATTCAGGTCAACATAGAAATTATTATAGTTCAGGACAATCTAGAAATTACATTAATTCTAACCAATCTAGAACTTATCAGAACAATTTTCCTAATAATTCCCAAAATCGGACACAAATCAGACCAGAACCCATGGATGTCGATCACATCCAAGAGGTAGAACAGGAAGCAAATTTTCTATTAACGCCTCGAAAGTACACCTACCAATAGTAGAATTGACTGTTGGTAATGATAAAATCAAATGTCTTATAGATACCGGATCCTCCACCTCTTTATTGGATGAAGAGAAACTACCCCAGTACAAGAGAAAATATTTAAGACAACCCATAAAATGTAATACTTTAAATACTAAGACAATTATAAATAAAGAAATAAAAACTGATCTTCCAGTTGCGTTCAAAGTAGATGCCTACATGCTATGGAAACTAACTAAGTTCCATAACAAATGTTTTGATGCCATAATAGGCCAGAACCTATTAAAGCCTCTAGGTGCTGTTATTAATATGGAAGAGGGAAACTTAACCATAAATAACATGCAAATAAAATTTCTAACAAATTTTCCATATAGGAGTGAAGAAATTCATCAATTAGAATATTCAGAAATCAATGAGAGTGTCAAAGAAAATCTTCTCAAGGGCTTAAACTCTCAAGAGAAAGCACTGCTTGAAGACTTACTGAAGTCACACAAAGACTCATTTTTTAAAGAGGCGGAAACGTTAACATGTACTCATAACATAACCCATCAAATTGTCACTACGACAAATAGGCCAATTTACCCAGATAGGCGAAATGTTGAATAATGGAATTATCCAAGAAAGCAATTCACCATATAATAGTTCATTATGGATCGTTCCAAAAAAACTGGATAACTCAGGGAAGAAAAAATGGAGAATCATCGTGGACTATCGTAAATTAAACGAAGTCACGATAGACGATAAATTTCCAGTCCCAAACATTGACAGTATATTGGATAAATTGGGAAGAGCCCAATATTTTAGTACAATCGACCTGGCAAAAGGCTTTCACCAGATATTGGTCAACGAAAATGACCGCCCTAAAACGGCCTTTTCAACCCCCATGGTCATTATGAATTTATTCGAATGCCGTTTGGTCTCAAAAACGGCCCAGCGACATTCCAGCGATTAATGAATTCAATCATAAGAGATCTCATCTTCTCTACTTCCCTAACGGAACACATCGATGACGCTAAGAAAGTGATTAACAATCTAAGGGAAGCAAACTTAAAAACCCTAGTGGATAAATGTAAATTCTTGGCAAAGGAAACAGAATATTTGGGTCATATTTTGACACCTGAAGGAGTCAAACCCAACCCAAAAAAATCAACGATATTTTAAAATTAAAGCTTCCAGAAACACATAAACAGATAAAATCCTTCCTCTGAATTACAAGCTACTATAGGAAATTGATTAAAACTATGCAAGAGTAGCCCACCCAATGACCAAATATTTGAAAAAGAATACTAAGATCAACCGTAGTGATCCAAACTACATAAATTCATTCGAAAAACTAAAAAGAATTATCACCGAAGCCCCCGTTCTAAAGTACCCAGACTTCAATAAAAATTTCAAATTAGTTACAGACGCTAGCACTTTTGCCATAGGAGCAGTTCTACAACAGGTAAACCACCCAATATACTACGCTAGCAGAACTCTAAACGAACATGAATGGAACTACTCAACAACCGAAAAGGAACTTCTTGCAATTGTGTGGGCCACAGGCTATTTTAGGCCTTATCTGTATGGCACCAATTTCGATTTATTAACCGACCACCAACCGCTTAAGTGGTTATACACCAAAACAAGGGGCAATGATGTCAATCCTAGATTATATAGATGGTTACTTAAATTAGGTGAATATAACATGAACATCGAATATATTAAAGGAAGAGATAATAAACTGGCAGATTTTCTAAGTCGTATAAGAGCCGAAACCAACGAGATAAATACGATCGACTGGATGGAACAAAACAGTGTGAAGGAAACGATCGAGACGTCCACTCCAGCAGAGCGAGGGTACATACATGCAAACGAAATCAACGCAGCTGAGACAAATGAAGAGGGCGAAAACCTGTCTCAAGTCTCAATGCAGAATAATGCGGAAACCATTGAAACAATCCATTTTCAAGAGGAGAATTTATATAATCATATTCCCATCCTAGATACAGTAGTCAATGGATTCAAAACCCAAATCATTTTAACAAATAATAAATCAGTTCGAAATAATTCATAAAAATAGGGTAATATACATAGACACAGAAGACCTAGAAAACAATTTGCTAGATATCTTACGACGATATATAAAACCCGGCAAAACAGGCAGCTACACGGAATTAAGCGACAATGATTACAATAGATTACAACAGAAGATAATAGAACTCTTTGACAATATTGGCAACATGAAATTTACCAGATGCTCTTACTATGCAAAGAATATGAACAGTGAAGAAGAAACCTATGATCAAATACAAAAATATCATAAAAATGGAACAGGGCTTACAGGAATCAATGAAAATTACAAGGGATTGAAAAGACGCCGTTCTTAGATAAATTCTCCAAATTTGCTTCGGAATTCTATCTCGAAGATAGAAATAATCAAACCAATATAGAAAAAATTAGGGAATATAAATTACAAAGAGGTCACTTCAATAGGTTAGTCACAGACAATGAGTTTAGAAGCATAAATATCAAGGAATATCTGAGAAACGAGAAAATAGATCTCCACTTAGTTAAATTAAACCTAATAACCACACGGGAAATTCCGATGTAGAGCGTTTACACAACACCTAAAGTGAAAAAATAAGAACGTTAGGGATCGAAGGAAAACAGCTTAACATCAAGGAAAAGATGTGTAAGCCCATTGAGTGGAGCTGGGGTGGTCAGGGAATAAAAAAAATATGGGTGAACTTTTTTTGGTATTCTCTACAAACTGTGAAAGTTTCATCCAAATCGGAGATGGTCCAGGCCAAAACAAGCACCTTTTGATCGTTTTCGTGTGGATGGGCTGTTATATAAGAAATCAAAATAAAACCAATGGAAACGGTTTTTTATTTTAATATCTCAAGTTATAAGAAATAATACAAAAGAAAGATATAGTGGTGTAAGTTGATACTTGTACACTAAATGAATTGCAATAACAATAAAACGTTCTTCAGTGCGCCACATCCAAATGTGAGGTATGCTGCTGCTGCGTCTATTGGCTTTCCTATGTATGCTTCAGGGGAACTAGCTCCATAAAATTTTTCACAAACTGATTGCTGAACACAATACAATTTGCTGATTAAGCTGATGGGCTTCTGGTCATTCAGGAATCAATGTTTTCAATCAGTTCTTTGATCCTTCGCCCCATATATTTACTATATAATTTATGTAGCCAACACAGTCACCTAGGGACGCCGTCTAATGTATCGGTAAAACCAAAACCACAGCCTTATTTATTGTGGGAGTTGAGAGTGAGCATTAGTAGTATATTTCATTTCATTTAATTTAATTATATATATTATAACTCTATTTGGCAAATTAAAGGCAATATGAATTCTGTGACGGCAACATGAATCGGGGTATTATCAGGACTTTGACGACTTTCAGTTTGACGCTACAGCTTAAAATCTGGGTAGAAGTCCATTATCGCCGTAATCTACCATAAATTTTGGTAATCACGAACAATAAGTGATCAACACAGCTCAATCTTGAATTGATCTTTATCAACAAATCTTTAGCCTGCTCAACATAAGGTAACACACGGCCGTCGAGAAAGACGTGGGATTATATGCTTCTAAGAAGTCATGGCGTATTACAAGGCATTCAGACTTATCTGGATAAATCACAAGGTTGCTATTTACTGCCCAGCTATAATATCTTCCCAAGTCGTCGCTTAGACATGTCTACGAGGACAATTGGTCTGCTGGTGTACAACTGAACATCGTCGGCATATATGTGAACGTTACTATCACGTACGGCATCTGTCAGATCATTAATAAATAAGCTAAATAATAGCGGACACAGAACAGAACCCTGAAGTACACCGAAAAACAAAATAAGCATTTCGGAAAACATTTCATTAAGGCGAACTTGCTGAGATGTCCAGAGACGAAGCTAGAGACTAAATTAATAGCCGAGGGGTAAAAAGAAAAATTCGGTTATAATTTATTTACCCTTAAGTAGGCGCCTGGATCAGAGCAATTTTAACCGCGGAAAAAAATTAGAACGCATACTCTTTCTAGCTTTCGTCTTCCAGTAACTTTTCATCGTTTAACACTATTTTGAAATAAGTCGTACTCTAGCCGCTGCAACGTGCACACGCTTTTGTTCTATAGAGAAAAGTGACAATGTGAGAATGTGACAATCGACGGGACTCTTATTAGATTCAGAGGCTAAGTTTATATGCCAAAGAAACCCAATAAATATGGCATAAAAGCTCAAACCATGGTTGACGCGCGTACGTTTTATTTGCACTCTTTTGACATCTACAGAGGGAAACAAACTTGTGGTCCTTACAGTGTTTCCGACAGCCCTAACGAAAAAGTGAAACGATTAGTGAGTAAAATCAAGGGTTCTGGAATGAACATCAACACTGACAATTGCTACAAAAGTTGCAAATTGCATTGGATTTGATGATACCTGAATACAATATATCTGTGGTCGTAACACTCAATAAAAATAAGCCCGAATCCAAAAGATTGCTTTCCTAATAAAAACAGGCCGCAACTGGGTCCCTGTTTGTATTCACCACCACCAATATGACCATGGGATCGTATGTCCAAAAAAAAGAAAAGCTATTGTCCTTTTGTCGACAATGCACAACGATGCTGTAATAGATAAATATAGTGGTGACAACCGGAGTCCTGAAATAGTTACATCTTACAGCTCGACAAAGTGCGGCGTCGATGTGCTGGACCAGATGTACTCTACATATAATATGGGACGAAGAACAAGAAGATGGCCAATGGCAATTTTCTTTCATTTGGTAAACGTAGCAGCACTAAATGCTTACATTATTCATATAGCCATTACTGAAAGTTGCGAAACACACATACGAAGAAAATGTCTAAGGGAACTGGCAATTTAACTTGTCGAGCCTGAACAAAAACCCCGTGTGGATGACAAGGCTACACCACAGAAATTGAGAAAGAAGATCAAATTGACTCATGGTGTAGTAGAACCGGGGACGTTGTCCCCTATGTCGTCGAATAGACGACAAAAAAAATACTTTTCAGTGCTTCACATGCCGAAATTTTGTTTGTAACGAAAACAGTCTAGTCTCATGTTATGAATGTGACAGGAGCGATTCCTTAGAATAGTGGATATTATTAATATTTTTTTTTACTTTTCTAAAAAGAGAAGTTCCGCAGCATGTAATATAATAAAATGGGTATTTTATTTTTGTGTTAACTTAAAGAGAATTTATTTGTTTGTCGGTTTCTGTTAAAATAATATACTTTAGTTATCAAACTGAATTGTTTTATTTTTGAATATCTTGTGGTTTACTTAAATTTTTAGAAAGAAATTGGTCAGCAGGGACCCCATACGCTCACTTGTGTGACTTTGCTAGTGCATCTACTTAAGGGTTAATTAGCTTAAAGCGATTAACACAATCGAAAGCTTTGGTAAAATCTAACATTACAAGAACACCACCTTTACCCCCGTCCAGGCTGTATCTAAGGTCTGTGGTGACCTTTAGCAGATTAGTTTCACAGGTATTTTCGAGCGGAAACCACACTGCCAGAGACAAGATCAGATAAGACCACAAAGCGATTTTGCGAATCTCGCAAGTTACTTCTTATTCTTCATAAATTGACTCTAAAAGTCATCATAATTATTATGAGTCTGGAAACCTCTGGAAATTTATAAATGTCTATAAAATCCAGAATACTGTTGAATAAACTCGCACCATTTGCACAAATAATCACGTACCCACCTTAATGAAATTTTCAAAAGAATTTATTGTGAGCAAATGCATGATTGGTGAAGCTCTCATGATTTTTTTACTCCGTGTCACCATGTCCGGCCATATAGGTGATGTTCAAAAAAGAGCACGGGATTTGTATCCAAAAGCCATATTTTTCTATTCTGCAAATCATCAATTAAATGTTGTAATAAATGACACAAACGCAGTAATTGAAATCAAACACGTAGGAACTGCAAAAGATATAATAAAAATCTTCAGGGATTCTAGTTTAAGAAGAAATATGGTTCCAAATAGTCCTTTATTATGCGAAATTCGCTGGTCAGCAAACATAAGGCAATACATAAATTTCCCACAAGTATGAACTCCCAAATAGGACAAAAGGCGCACCATATTTACGTTGCAGCAGCTAATGGTAATTTTTTTGTAGTTCTATACATAATTGCAAACTATTCATCTCCACTAGAACCCATCACTAATCAGATGCAGGGAATACAACTTAACTTGCAATCTCTAAATAAAGAAATTGGAAACTTTAATTTTTAATTGCCCAGAGAAAAGTCAAAAGAACGATTTGACCTAATTCTTCAGCAAATTTCCACTTGTTGCGAGTTATTGAATATTGATCTGGTATTGCCCCGCTCAGTGAAGCGATGACACTCAAGTCAACTCAACGAGCATATTTTGTGGAAGAATATTATAGAAGATCAATATTCATGCCATATTTAGATTCTGTGTGTTATGTCATTGAACGAACGTTTTTCTGAAAACCATACTATACCTTTTACGCTCCTGCAGCTTCACTAACGCGAAATGAAACTGTTAACAAAGCAAGAGTTCATTAAAGTTGTTTAAAAATAAAGCACTTCTATGGAACATCTTTGTTGGAAAACTTTGTTGTTGAATTTACAACATGGTATGCAACTGGGGCCCAAAAAAACTTAGATACATCACAAATTGAATAGATTAATTTATTGGAAAACACCAAAGGTTTTATCCATCAGTTTTGCAAGCTATTAAAATTGGCCTTATACTTCTTATATCAACATGTACGGTGGAATGCTCATTTAGCACAATGAAAATTACAATTATTATTTAAAAAAATTAAGAAAAACATAAAAAAAAATTGTGTTGTTTAAATCTTTAATGTTTCACTAAATAAATAGATGCACATTTTTATCGAGCAAGTGCAGTTGCACCACCCTGCACCATACTGCCGGCAGGGTAGGTACCATTAATTAGGAAATAAAACCTAACATCTCACATGACTAACAGATGTGTTAAATAAATTCAAAGAAGTGAAAGAATTAAATATATAGGTACATATGTATATAAAGCATGCATAAAATATATCCAGAAGGGACAACGAAGAAAACTCACTCTAACTCTAATATGGAGCTCTAACACTTTCGTCTTGAAATATTCTTGTCATGCAAGTAATTCAACCTTTTCCTCAATTCTCGTGTACCCAAACAAAGTTTTCTGTTTTAGGTCTGCATCGAACAGAATAATATGTCTTGCTTATAGACTCTGATTCTGGTAATTTATACAACTCATATGAAAGTGTTTTGAAACTTTCTTCCGCAGGCATTAGAAAACCCCGAACTACTTAAAATTCGATCGAAACTGAGATGTTGTGCCGGTTGGAATTGTTTCACCATGAATTTGATCCCCTCGTCAGCGATTTTAGCGGAAATTTATATGTCGTCTAGGGTACGACATGTAAAATTTACATGTTAGCCAATCTGTGTCACTACAGAGCGCTAAATAAGTAGAAATAGCAGTTTTAAGGATGTTTTTCCTTCGATAAGAAATTTGTGTTCAACGTAAATATGTTCGATAAAAGCAAAAAGCATTCCAAAATTGTTGAAGGTCTTCTGTTCTCTGGATTAAACTACAGCTTGACAATACCAAAAGGGGCTTATTACTTTCTTGCCTTTTGTATACTACAAAAGAAAATCTTTGAAATAAGAATTTCTCCTTTTACCAGATATAAGATCTTGTTCGTGACAATATTTTCTGAAATTAATTCGAGAATATGTAGGTTTATGTGTCCCTTTTCATTCTCTTCTTTGTGAAAGTTAATAAAACTCCTGAATTTACTGAAATCCTAAGGAATAGAGCCATTCCAAGAAATCTTAATGAAAATCTTAATCCCCTCTTTCTTTCGCTTCAGACAGGCCTTCTAGACATTTTCTTTTGCTTAGGTTTATTTAAATAATACCATCCATTCGAAAATTATCCTTTTGTTCAGGTTGATATCAATTCCCTAGAAAATATCCTTTTTCTCTAGTTGAAATAACTTGTGAAAAGCTGTAGTTGGGGACTGTTTGAGTAAAGTGCTGAAAGCTTATTTTCGAGTGCGATTAATGCAAAACTTTTTCAGACACTATTGTTTATTATAACCTCGTTTGGAGATGGTGGAATAATAATTTTGGGGAATTTTATTTAGACATAACTTCATCTTGGATACTATGACAATTAAATAGTGGTTTCGGTTTTTGTTTTTTTACTTCAAAAGGCGGGTAAATGTATTGGAAAGATAACAAAACTAAGACCTATTGAATGCATCGAACTAAGATGGTGAATAAATTAAGCAGAATTCATGCACATTTTTTATGCTCTATGAAAGAGTCACCAATCCAGTTCATCAAACCATGACTTCAGACTGCTCGTCGGAAATGACTTGTATATTTTTCACTACCAGATATACATACATTCCTACAAAATTAAAGACGCGATAAGGTCTCATCCTGACAGACGTGTACTTGACTTTAAATACAGTTTTCAATAAGTAGGGGAAGGTGCTGTACCTTGGTACCTTTGTTGAAATAGTCTTTTTTTTTTTTACAAAACTGATGGAACAAATCTTAAGCAACCGATTATTATAGATTGTCTAACCCATAACCTTTCCAAAAATTGTCGAATATGCAGTTACAAATTTATATTTTAGGGTAAATGAAAGGAAATATGAGGGTTCTTCTTTCTGTCCAAGGTACAACAAGCAGCTGTACCATGGACAGTGGGGTATTGTGCCTTGGACATTTATAATTTACTAAGAAGAAATGATGGTATATCAATAGAGTTAAATTAAATAACACTCCTTATTCAACCAAGAATAACAATATTTGCAACGCCATTTACTAAACAAAATGTTGTTATAGACATACGTCTTTAATTTATTTTTTAACTAAAGGCCGATTTATGGCTTTTTTCAACATGACCGTGGTGCAAATGTTTGAAGTGTCCAAGGTACATACCACTTGCAAAAGAAACAAAACTGCCTGTGAAATATTTTAAGACGCACAATTCACCACATGATGCACGATTTATAATAGTACATATACACTAGTTTAACTTTAGCTGGAATCCAAAGATATAGAAAGAATAGAACTCCAACACTTTCAATTCTTAATCACTGGAAAATATTTACTTTTTTCACGATTTTTTTTTAAAACGCAATAACTGCACATTTTTCCGATAAACTACTTCCCAGAATAGAATAAGTGTCATCTGTTGATTAGTAAAATCGGATTAAAGTGAGTTTATGTAGGTGGTAGCTACAATCCGTGTGGAAATTGAAATGACCAAGGTACACACATGTCCAAGGTACAGCTTCTTCGCCTAATCGTAAAAGCCGGTGTAAAATCCATACCAAAAATATTTGTACAATTTTTCATCCGCATGTAGGTGAACTATTTGCATCAATTTGCATCATTTGAGTGCGATTATTTTGTGATGTAGTTCACACATCTGTAAAAGAATATATACATATCATTTGTAATATAATATACTCATCTGTACAAATATATATACATACAAAATCTAAAAATAAAATTGGCCAAGTGCGAGTTGGACTCGCACACGAAGGGTTCCATACCATCGTACAAAATGTAACACTGTATGCTTTTTATTTATTTTTTTCAAATTAGATAGGCGTCATTTAATCATTAATCATTTAATTTTTTTTTATATTTGTTATTATAGCGGCAATGGAAATACCCACTTTGTGAAAATTTTAACTGTCTACATTTTACGGTGCATGCGATACAGCAGCCCGGTGACAAACAGACGGACGGACATCGGACATTCCCGTTTTTACCCTTTGGGAACACAACCCTAAAAATCATAGCTTAAAACAGCATAAGTAAAATAACAAGTAAGCACATTCATGTACATACATATATTATTGTGCAAGTATCATATTATTTGTGAACATGCAATATGACACATTAGCATGATTTGTAAAAAGAAAATAAATTCAATACTTCCAACAAGCTAATAAATTAAAATCAATTAAAAAGAAGCACCCATTTTGTACAAATTAGTATCCTATTTTATTACCGTAGATGAGATCTAAAGGGTATACTAATTTCGTCATTCTGTTTGTAACACTTAGAGATAGTGCTAGTAGAGAACAAGTAAAAAGCTAGAATTGGTCTAAGACCAATTCTTATGATACCCTAGATGAATGCCCGTATTAAATTTCGTATGGTCACCGATATATTCAAGTTTGATTTTTGAAGAAGTTTTTAGTACAATAAAAATATCTTGGACTGATCGTTTTCAACGTATACGTAAAAAACCTAATTTTTTATATGGCAACACCAAGAAGGAGTTCCCCAATTTAGTCCATTTTGAACTTTTATTTGCTAATGTGGTAAAAACACCATGTACGAAATTTCAGCATTCTACGTCGACGCGTTCTCAGGCAGTGTTCAAATATATAGCGGAAAACGAAAGTTTTATATGGCAACCGCACGAAGGATTTCTCTCATTTTCGAACTAAATTTTACTTTTTTTTTAAAGTCCGTGTACAAAATTTCAGCCCTCTAAGTATATGCGTTCTCGAGTTATCGTGCTCACGGACAAACGGACGGACATGCAAAAATCAAAATAACTTATAATATTATACTTGGGTGTCCAATCCATTTTGCTCTACCATCATTAATTCGAGGTGTTACAAACGGAATGACAAATTTAGTATACCCCTATAGATTTCATCTAGGGTATAAAAATGGGTTGGACACCAACGTATAATATTAAAAGTTATTTGGATTTTTGCATGTCCGTCTGTCCGTTCGTCTGCCTGTCTGTCCATCGTCTGTCCGTCTCCGTATCTCCAGAACGCGTTTACTTTTAAAAAGACGTAAACTTAGGTTTGAAAATAGGACAAATCGGGGGTTGACATACAAAAATTTCTTTTTTTACTATATATTTGGACAGTGCCGGACAACTCGCCGACGTAGAGTGCTGAAATGTTGCACAGAGATGTAAAAAAAAATGCAAATTGGAGTTCGAAAATGGGAAGAATCGGGCAGCTCCTTCGTAGGGTTGCCATACAAAAATTTCGTTTTTGATATATATGAACACTGCCTGAGGACGCGTCGACATAAGAAGCTGAAATTGTGTACACTGTGTTTTCGTAGTAATAGTAAGGAAAGCTTCAAAAATAGATTAAATCGCAATCGCGCAAACCATCCTTGGTGTTGCCAGAAAAAATTTTAAGTGTCTTACATACAATATAAAAGAAAATCACGTGATGACCAAAGGACACTTGTTTTAATTTATCCCGTCTCCATTAGCAGCCAAGGGTTAGGAGCCCGAGTTACGCCATTTCAAAGTCAACGTAACACCATCTGGAAATCTAGGAATAATGTTGTATTGATTTTTTTTTAACAATTCCGTAGCCGTTCACTTCCGCTTTAACTAATAATAATAATTTTTTTTATGTGTATAATTACTCTTTTTTTGTTGGCTCATTGACTCTTTTAAAAATTCCTTAAAAATAGGTGGCAAAAGGCTCTACAAAGTGTAAAAAAAGACGCTAGCTAAACTAAAGTTGTAAAAGTCAATAGGGACAAGTAAAACAATTAAACTAAACAAATGACATAAAACTAAAACAAAATGACACAAAAAGTAAAACAAATTCAAGCAAAATGCTCAAAAGAGTCTATAAACGGTCACGAGAATTTTGAAAAAAAATCTAATTAATAACCAAAAATTTAAAACCAGTCCCAATTTTGACAATTAGGTAAGTGGCAGATCCAAGCAGTTCCAAAATTCCAAAATGATCTAATAAAAATAATGACCTAAACGAGCGAACTTTCAACAGAAATTTTTTAATTTAGCACCGAGACCGAAACCGAATTAGAAATAAGAGAAATCGAACGAGCGAAAAATTTACGCGATACCGTTATAGAATCCCGCGAAGGCAGCCTGTAGTATCGTAGTGTTGCAAATGCTGTGGCCTGCTATCACCAGCGAAAGACAAGAGCTCCGTCCTGCACCGACGATATTGGCTGCCATGTGCAGTTGAATGTGTCAGCGTTCATTGGCAGATGTTCAAGACGTAAACGTCTCTTTAACCTGTCAACGAAGTGGCGCTTAAGTGCGTGTGCGTGGTGTTGTGGGTCAGTGTTCTGATTTCCATCTTCGACTGTAGATTTGGCCAATGTCAACGCAAAGCTAATCAGACAATTCCCCCGACTGCAAACCTTTGGTCCCCATACAAACGATGTTCTAGTAATGCTGAATTGCTGAGATTAGATCCTGTGGCCAGTCACGAGGATAAGGTGGTCGAACAGAGAGTAGGTAGTAATACTCCCCTATGCCGATCCCTCGCAGTACATTCACCCACAGTTGAGAAATCAAGCTGTCTCTCTGGCAAAACACTCTTTAGAATGCACGCACTTGGAGACACCTTGATTTCACAACCAAGTTAGTGAGACCCAATCCACCTATCTTGACTGGCAGACAGAGCGTGCTTTCAGCAACCCATCGTCTTCCGCACCAAAAGTTGTCTATCGCTTTTGCTTGAAGAAGACCTACGAAGCCTTCATCAAACGTCTCAGACTTTAGCAGATGAATGATGGACGAGGTAATCAAATAGTTTATCACGACTGACCTACCCATTAAGGATAATATAAACAGTCGACTATGCCATGAGTTTACAGCTCTAGAGATTTCTCAAGAGCGATGCGGGCTATTATTTGATTTACTCTCGCGTCCGATATACACACCTAAATACTTCAGGCAAGTACTAATCGATTGGATGTTCAGTGGAGTATCTGTACGATCTCTCCACCTTCCACACCACAAGCCTTGACTCTTAATAAGGTTAATTTTAGCGCCCGCTATTCATTCGAACTGTTCGAAAACAGCACGAGCGACCGTAAAAGCTTCATCTCCTGTCACGAAAATAGACAGATCATCCGCATACGTCAACATAAGAGGCCTCACATTGGTATATGGGAGACGAACCGCATACTGTCCGAGCATTCGACGAAGATTCACCAGTACGGCTCCAACGAAATATCATAAAGCATACCTGAGAATGGACAGCCCTGTCTGAGACCTCGATGAAATGAGATAGGAGCCAGAACTTGTCCTTGATGCTTAATCAAAATCGCTGAATCTCTATACAGTTTCCCGACGATATCGAGCCACCTGGGCGGAAACCCAAATGTCTCGAGAGCAGGCAAGAGATACTCGTGCGAGACACTATCAAAAGCCTTTTGCTGGTCAAGTGAAATCATGGCTATTTGTGCACCTGTCTGTTCATGGTAGGCAAACAAGTGCTTGGCTATGGCGATTTTGTCATAGATACTACGACCAGGTACACAATAGGACTGTTCCGGGTGTATTACCGAAGCAATCACTGAGCGGAGTATCGCCCCTAATGCTTTGCAGACGATTTTGTAGTCTACATTGCATAGGGTTACTGCCTCCAGTTCCCCATCCTCTGCAAATCTCCCTTCTTTGGAATCAAGCGCATAACAGAACTGGTCCAACTAGAAGGAAAGTCTGAATGTGTCTCAACCGCCGAATTGAAGACTTCCAAAAGGTCAGGAATTAATAAATCCCTGAAACGTATGAAGAATTCTGGAGTCAAGCCGTCATAACCAGGTGAAGTGTGTCGCCTTAGATCTTTTGTCGCAGCAATCATATCCTCCAATGTGATTACTGTATCCAGGAGCTCCTTACTGTCTTCAGAGAAAGTTTGAATATTATCAAGAGATTCATGAGTGATCGAGGATGTTGTCGACGTCGATTCAGAGTAGAGACTACTGTAGTAGTCTCGAATATATTCTGATAGCTGTTGTCCGTTGAGGACTTGCCCAGATTCATCAATTATCGATTCGACCTCACAAGACGCAGTACGACGTCAAGTCGCCTGAAAGAACTACTCGGTTGGAGAATCGCCTTCTCTCAGCCAGCGCTATTGGCCGAGCAGCACAAACACCAAGCTGTGCTTGTAAGTCTGTGTCGCCAAGCGTTCCTTTGTTAAATTGAAATAAAGAATCAACCCCGGCTGAGTTGGGAGAAGAGCTGCCACCCGAGAGACCTCGGCCAACAAGCTAGAAGCTTGATAGACACTTCGATTGAAACTCGTCTCGACAATAGACCGAATCTGGAGCTTTCCAACATCCCACCATTGACTAAGAAAAGGAAAGTCAACTTTCCTCTCTTGCCAATCGTGCCAGAAATCAATGAACGCATTGATGAACTGCTCGGAATTCAACAAATAGTGGTTGAATATCCAGTATGCAGTTCGTCTTTCAACTAGAGTGCTGGTCAAAACTACAAGAAGATGATCACTAATCGAACACACTTCATGAGTGACACCAACGAAATGTTCTGGTATTCCAGGTGAGACGTAAATTATATCAATTCTGGAGCCTGCGAGACTTCCATGGATATTTCGCGAGACCCTCGTATATGATCTAGTCGTAGGATGCATCCACAGATAGATATGCACGAGTCTGAAAACACCGACAAAATTCATCAATCGAGTAGCATTGACAGAGTTGAGCTCAACTCCAGAGTGCCGATCAATTGAGGGATTCAGAGTGCAGTTGAAATCACCTACGAGGATAGTTGCACCGCTAAAATTTACCAGACAGGACTGAACACTATCAAGAACTTGTCTTGTAATGTCCTGGTCATGAGGAAGGTACACGCTTACTACCTTGATATTTTTGTCTTGAATGAAAAATTCCAAGGAAGAAGCGAAGCCTGGGAAGATATCTGTATAGACAGGAGACGATATTGTAAATTTGTTGGATACAATGATTGCCACCCCTGAGCCTCGGCGAGGCGCAGGTGTGGCAAACATTGCATAGTCAGTGTGTAAATAAGCATAGCGCTCAAGTTGTGTATACGTGTCTTGAGTGAAATTCGTCTCCTGCAGAAGTGTAATGTCTATATCGAACAATTTGACATGTTCGATAGTACTGTGTAGTCTTGTATGAGCACTTAAACCCCCGGTGTTAAGAGAGCCTATCTTACACATTCAAAGAGATAAGAAGCTCAAACGATGATGGTACGACGTCTACGGAAGAGGAGAATCGGCCAAGCCATGCTCCTGAATCAGGTCCTCCACCCTCCCCAGCGAGCTACATCGTTGTACTCCCCCCTCTTCTTCGACTCCTGTTGTAAGAGTAGAAGCTGAGGAAGTAACAACTCTGGCCTCTCCAGGTCCCGTACAAGAATACTCCAGTTTTACCTGAATTCTTCTTGTACTGGAGATGGCCAAGAATGCTGCGAATTTTCTCCCTAGGAAGGGTTTCCATCCCCTTCGAGACCTCAAATTGGCTACCAGTCGAACTGGCGCTACCACACGACTCGTAGCCACTGAAGCTCGAGAGATCAGTTTCATCCAACCCGGTCATATCAGAGTCCGAAAGCTGTTCGAGAGATGCTTCCGCCACCCACACAACAACCTTCCAACCGCGAGCTCCACTATCGTCCTCCTCCGAGTGGGGCCATTTTGGAGCGACTGGCTTTGCTGGCTCTGGAGGAGACATCATGGCCCGGTCCACCTTCGTCTTCCTCCTCCTCGCCCTCTTTTTCTTACCTAAATGGCTACTCGACTCTTCGTCAGAAGTAGCCGTGTTTTCATGTGCCGACGTGGCTCCGTTTAGAACCATTATTATTTTTGCCTCAAGGAAAACTTCAGGCACCTTAATCACTGGCTGCTCCGAAACAGCAGGTTGAGTGGCGGCCGAAGGCTCCTTCTCCAGATCCACTAATGTAGTAGTGGCTTCCTTCGAGGGAACCCTCGGTTCAGCCTTCTTCCCCGTTCTTCTGGGGCAGTCAGCAATAAAATGTCCACCCAAATGGCAAGCATGGCATTTCGCTTCGGTGTCCACGTCTGTCCAGTGCCTCGAGCCGGATAAGCTCAGGTTAAAGCCCCTTAAAAGAGTGCATCCCTTACTCAAGGTAATGGACGCCTCCCGGCTGGTACCGAATATACCCCGCCCGAGACCCTCGTCCCAATTTTCAAGGGAATGGCACGAACGTAGCCATGAACTTTCCCAAATCTTCCCAAGAAATTTAGGAGGTCTTCATGGCAAGCTCGCATAGGGACCCGTGCAAACATGACTCTTGTGGGCTTTTCCCTGAGTGGGAACGGCACAAGGTGTCAACTATCCAACTCGATGCCCTAAAGCATAAGCTTGGTAGCACTCTCGAGGGTCGTGGTGTACACCTCAACCATTCTCCCAGTTATTATCCCCATGGAAAATAGCTGATCACGGGAGATGACCTGGAAGATCGCTTTTAGTTATGCGCTCTGAGGACATCTATTGATGTGCTCGAGCTGCGTACCGTAGCTCTCATCCTGCCACCTCCCGTCGAAAAAAGCTTGCAGACCCGCACCGGTCTTAGGCCGAGGCTTACCTGCGTCCGATGGGGCTGGACGAGGAGTGATGCCCTTTCCTAAAATTTCAATAGTGGAACTATTCTGGGAACTGCCACTTACCTGAGCATATGAGATCCCTGACACTAACTGGGGATCGTGGTGCTGCTGGTGGATGACTTTTTCCTATTGTCACCTTCGCTAATGAAAGCGGTGGCCGCATTATGGTAGTGAACGTCTTGGGCGCGGAGGCTGAAGCTGCTTTTACCACATCTGGCAGTTTTGGACTTGACGCTGATGCTACTGAAGATGCTGCTGTTGCAGCCATTTCCGGCTCTACTTCCGTTGCTGTAATAGCAACGGCAATTATGGGAACTGTATCCGGCATCTTAAGAGCAGCAAGTGCTGCTTTGGTGGTGCCAATTAAAGCTACTTGGCCAGATTTTGCTGCCTCATGGCCTGATTTCACGTTGCTGGAAGAAGATGCCACATCATTCTTCTTTATAGCCTCTTGACTTGGGCCCTGAATGACCTTTTCAGTGGGCGCTTTTAGGTTGCTTTTGGAAGAAGAAGAAGACGTATTCATGCTCCTGTTCTTCTTTCCTTTTAATTTAAGGGGATCATCTGGCCCCCCAGAATCACTACTGCTCGAGCTCATTGTGAGCCCGGCAGTGTAAATTTTTTAAATTTAAATTTATTTTTCAATTTGTGTCCCAAATTGCTTATCGAAGTAATCACGATTTAATTTTTACTGCTGCCACGTTGTCATGGCAACGACCAAAATTAAATTAAAATAAATGTTCCAAATGTTCGAATTTTCAAAGTTCAAGATTTTTTATGCTTTTTTATTGGTTTTCTAAATTAAATTAAATTTTCACAAAATTTCTCGTTGAAAACACACTCACTCACTGTTCTGTATTTGCTGCTGTTTTTTTTTAAAGACTATAACTACACTTTTTTCGGCTGTACTTTTTTGGAGCTAAAACTGACGCGTCCGCTCTCTGTGGCAATAATAATAATAATAATCTGGGGCAGTGCAAACTGCTACCAGACGGGTCTCCAGGTGGTGGATAGGAGAACACCCTCCAGATATGGGGGGCAGCTGCGAATAATATGGTGATGAATAAGTAGTCCCGGACCAACTTGCGGCAGAACCATGGAAACATACTTGGGTAGCTGGTGGCGCAGGTTTCCCTTTAAAAAAAAAGCATAAGTTGGTGAAGGGTTCTGTGTCATGGCGAGTACATGCCGCCATTATAAATAAGTATGGCCAAAACTCGGGAGCGTCTGTTTTCCCATATTGGACGGCTTCTCGGTCAGCGTCTGTTCCTGTTAGGGGCGGCTGCTTTATCAACCTGGTAGTTAGGTATAAAATACAACCAAAACAAAACTAAAAAATGAATAATATAAATTTAATTGCCTCGGACCCGATTGAAACCACCAATGACGGACCGGCGCGAACTGGAACTCCTACAGACCACCCTCCGGAATCAGCCCAGACAGGAAGTGGCCTAAACTCATCTGGGAACAATAGCCAATTTAATAATCAGCCTGTTGATGTTTTGCGAGCGCCCGCAGGTGCAACAACCACTCAGGCTGGAAGACCAAGACAGCGCATGATATGGACTATTGAACTCAACCAATCATTACTTACCGCCTACTGTCAAGTCACTAGTTTAGAAACTGATATGACTGGTTACCGTACCAGACTAAATAAAATCTTCACCACACAATACCCAAGCATAGCTGTTAGTGAAAAAAGGCTGTCAGACCAAGTACGAGCGATTTCAAGAAGAATCTTAATTTCTCCCGAAAACATACAATTAATTAAGGATAACGTTGTTGCGGATTTAGTAGCTACTGAAACAGCAGTACATAATTATCCAGGAACTACCGAGTTACCAAACACAGAAATACTAGTAGTTGAAAACTTGCATGAACCACAGCAGCAGAGCAATGATGACCTACAACAACAGCAAATAGATCAACCAATAGGTCCCAATATACTTGAGACCGATAGCCCATAGCTCAACAGATTTGGAAGTAGTAAGAGAACACTTCAACTATTTCTATACTATCTACAATGGAACTGATCAACTCTGGCGTCTAACCATCCCGCGAATTCAAACCTCACAAAAAACCAGCAATATCATCGAACTCTTGAGCACCGAAATCCTGCCGACACTGTTAAATGAGCAGGTTAACTTAGAAGACGTACATACATACGTGTACTGTGCTGCATTAACTGTAACTAAGATGATGGGAGTATACAGAGAATCAAATCAAACTGGAGAGAGTACTACCCCACGAAGACTTACACGTCATAGCGAACCACCTTGGCTGCGCAGGATTAATGTCCAAATCGAAGATTATAGAGACAAACTTAGTATACTAACTGCATACCTTTAAGGGAATAATCCATCCAACATATTAGCAAACAAAGTCCGCAGAATATGTCACAAATATAATCGGCATTCTCGGTATGCGATGAACCAAGAAATTAAACGTAGAGTACTGGATACCCTGAAGCAGAGGTTATCGGAGAGTGTGGCTCGGAAGCGAAAGTACACTACGGCTGTAGAACGAAAAAGAAACAACAAACTTTTCAATACCACCGAAAAACGATTCTATAGACAATTGGCATCTAGAGGAAATGACGAGAAGAGAGACACACCCGAAAGGCAGGATTTTCAGGACTACTGGCAAGGAACATGGTCTACACCTTGAAACCATAACAATCAAGCAACATGGATACAAAATATCAGGCAAAAATATAATGATCTTCCAATCATGAACTCCTTCGAAGTAACAATACAACAGCTGCAAATAGTGCTTAAAAGGTTGCATAACTGGAAAGCACCTGGCCCCGACAAAATCTAAAATTTTTGGTACAAACGGCTAACATCATTACACACTCATTTAATAGTCCTTCTTACCACTTCTATCTTGGATCCAGAGGCTATTCCTCAGTTTCTTATGCATGGAATTACATATATTATTCCCAAAGGTAATCATAGTAAAGATCCTGCGAAATATAGACTAATTACTTGCCTCAGTACTCTGTAAAAAATTATTGTGGCATGCGTAAACGAAGCTGTATTTAATCACTGCGAAGCCAACGAAATTATGGCTGAAGAGCAAAAAGGCTGTATGAGAAAAACCAGAGGATGCAAGGAGCAATTAGTAATAGATTCTGTAATATTGGGTCAAGCGACCAGTAACACAAGACATCTACACGCGGCATACATAGACTATCGCAAAGCTTTCGACAGTGTTCCTCACACCTGGCTCCTAGAGATACTTGTTTTATATAAGGTAGACCCAGCCATTGTCGCATTCTTTCGACATACTATGACAAGATGGAACACGAAGATCATCTTACATAACGGACGAAACAAATTAAAAGTGGAATTTTTCAAGGTGATCGGTTCAGCGCATTCCGGTTCTGCCTAGCTATAAATCCGTTAAGTGACATCCTCAACAATACGCAGTATGGCTTCTCGAATAGACAGAGCAACAACAATATCCACAAGATAAATCATCTGCTATACGTAGACCTGAAGCGGCAAAAAAGTAGCAATTAGACCAACTTTTAAACATAGTAATCTCGTTCTCTGGTGACATAGGTATGGCACTAGGTGTAGACAAATGCAGAACTATTCACTTGTACAGAGGCAAAATTACAACGACTGGAAGCACACAAGCCGTTACATCCATTCAACAGATGGAATGCTCTGAGCTTTACAAATACCTCGGCATGATGCACAGCAGAAGAATAGATCACAAGACAGTAAGGCAACAGCTACGTGGAGAGTTTAAAAGCAGGCTTCATCAATTATTGTGAGCACAACTATCGGGAAGAAATTTAATTAAAGCAATTAACACCTATGCAATTCCGATCTTAACATACAGCTTTGGAATAATACACTGGTCTGTAATAGAATTACATGATATTCAGAGAAATCAGAACGACAATGACCAAATATAATGCTGATCATCCGAAGTCATGCGTCGAAAGAATGACAATACCACGACGAATGTTGACATAAATGCGTCAAACTTATGGCTGACTCGCGGCGACATCTATCGTGAGACAGAAGGTTTCATGCTTGCCATCCAAGACGAAGTACTTCCCAGAAGAAACTATCTGAAATACATCATTAAAGATACAGCTGCTCCTCCAGGTAATTGTCATAGATGTGGCGCGAGAGGTAAAACTATAGATGTTTGTTTTTAGTGATTTATTTAAGGCTTCCATATATGGTAAATATGCTTAAAATTAACGGCGCAGTTCTAGAAGTCAATTAAGTTGGGACCGCCATTTCATGGTAGAAAAGATTTGAATACATCAAAATTTAGGGCTCAATTAGGGCTAGTTTAATACCACTTCCACGAATTTAATGCTCTAGTACTTTTTAAAAAAATCCATGGATATTGCAACTTTATTAAAAGTTAGGACCACCACTACTGAGAATATGTTGAATAGTATTGTTACAATAGTGTGCATTACATAGTATTTTAGGGCTCAATTAGCGCTAATTTAATGCCACTTCCTCGAATTTAATGCTCTAGTACTTTAAAAAAAAACCCATGGATAATCCAACTTTATTAAAAGTTAGGACCACCACTACTGAGAATAGGTTGAATAGTATTGTTTCAATAGTGTGCACTGTATAATATTTTAGGGCTTAATTAGGGCTAATTTAATGCCACTTCCCCGAATTTTAAGCTCTAGTACTTTTAAAAAAATCAGTGGATAATCCAACTTATTAAAAGTGGTATTAAATTAGTCCTAATTGAGCCCTAAAATATTATGTAGTGCACACTATTGTAGCAATGCTATTTAACCTGTTCTCAGTGGTGGTGGTCCTAACTTTTAAGAAAGTTGGATTATCCATGGATTTTTTTGAAAAATAGAAGAGCATTTAATTCGTAGAAGTGGCATTGAATTAGCCCTAATTGAGCCTTAAATCTTGACGTATTCAATCTTTTCTACCATAAAATGGCGGTCCCTACTTAATTGGCGTCAGTTCTAGTTCTACTCCAAAAAATCTATAAGCGAGATATCCAATCGTCAATGTAACTGGACTTTCTTTTAAAATGTCGGCGCTTTACTTTGGTTCTTAAGCCTCCCATTTCGACGTGAAGTGTTTGACTGAAGCTTGGCTCTATCGAAGGATTACTGATAAACTTTCCTATTTACGATTCACTATTCCTGACTGCAATCTCACTGCTCTTGATGTTTCTGTTGGAGGCAGTGTTCTTCATGCTGTTCCTTGCTAGGTTTTCTGTATATAATTGTCGATATTGCTGATTCTAGTTACTTTAAGCTCTTGCTACTAACTACTGTTTAAATTCAATGTGTTCTCATCGCCTTTGGTTGTGCTATGTTTCTATAATGATTTAAGTAGGTAGTTAACTTATCTTAAATCTAAAGAGCTTGTGTTCGAAAATACGGCTATTTTATTTAATGGCAATCATTTTAGTTTCTTTTAAATTCAGATTTTGTCTGACTTATTTTTTATATCCTTTATTTAATTCATTATTTGTGGTTGTATTTTCCCGAAACTCTGCATTTTTTTTTTGTATTATGAAAGGTATGTCGACTTCTACTAACTTATGATTGTGAAAGTTATATACTGGAAGTGGAGGTCGTTTACTCTATTTGATCTTAGACCAGTGATACTAAAATTTCCATAATGTAATACCGAAGAAAATGGGCCTGCAAAAATACTTGTGCAACTAGTGTACAATACAAATTTGGATGCGCAATTTTTTTCTGAACAAATTATTGCAAGCGATATCGAATGCATATTAGATTTTTATTACATCTATACAGGTGCATCGATTATAATAGAGAGACAAATTAAATTTGGCTTGAATTTATTTACTACAAAATGGCTTATTGAAAATTCAGCTTAAAACCGGCATTTAAAAATCGACTCTCAGTACTTATTGCCCACAAAAGTCAATTTAAAACCATACAGGATGAATATTGTAAAATTATTCTAAAAATATTTGCGTGCCTGTTTCCTAGCAATTACGTTAACGAGTTCGGAAGCCTTTGAGCATGTTGAGCAATAATTATTCTGCAAACAAAAATTAAGTTTGCATATAGCGCTGCAGTTTCTATCGTCCTTTCTTGAATTTCATTATAATAAACGTGCTGTTGGTTTGCATAATTTTCCCAGAGACTTTTTAATAAAGTCTTTCCTAGAATATATTTTTTAATGCTTATTAATGTTGAGTAAATTAGTTTTAGGAGCTACGTCCACTGAGAAATTATGTAGGATGTACATACCGGGAGAAGAAATGTAAAGTAATTAAAGTATTTGCTTTATCCACAGTCAAATTACGTGAAATGAATGGACCTTAGTATGCTCATATTTCCGCAAAGTCAAAAGGAAAAACATGGAGCTGTCTAATCACTGAAGCTAATTACTAATGGAATCGATTAATATTACAAAGATTGAGAAATTCAGAACCGGAAAAGAAAGAAAAAACTTTCCTAGGATAACAATCTACCAATCTGCCAGTCCATGTTTGTATATTTAGTTTGTGCGACCGAGGTGAAAAATGAACGATTAGTCGAAATATTTTGACATGAATCATAATCAGAATTAACAGAGTGCGCTATAGACGTAATATGCATTTCTTTCTAGCATAAATCAATAGTCCATGGATGATTTATTCGTTGTCGCCATTAATAAAAGTTGATTTCCCTCCCTTCGCATTACAGCATGAATAATTATTTACTTCGCTAGCTGTAATTATGTTCCCTTATAATTAGGCTGTATGAAGGCTATCGGAGGGGAAAGCGATTTTCTCCCTTAATTAGTAATAGCTATTGAAATATTTGCAAATTGCTTTGCTACCTATACTTGCAGTTTTTCAGATAACTGTATGTAGACCATCAGGCGAATAGGCTGGATCGTGCTATTATTGTTATTATTAAATAATTAACGAGAAGGTTAGCGGTTGATTATTAATTTATCGTAAAGGTAGGTAAAGGATTTTTAATGAACTGTTTCTTCCATAGTTAATTTTTAAAAAACATAAGAATCTATTAGATTTAAAAAAGACTGAGGCTTGACCTTAGGTCACTAGATATTAGGCCCGTTGTTCACTCTTAAGATTTACAAATGGTAGCTCATAAATATCATATGAAGCTATGAAAGCTTTCCCAGCCTTGGCCAAGACAGTATGTATCTCTTAAAAGAAAACGCTAGATAATGACACTGTAAATGTCTCACTGTATCGGTCTCATCGTACCACCTACCTAAATAACCTAAATATATAGTAAAACCCGGCAAAGTCTCTAAGATATTAGCATTTGAATTGCCAGCAAGAATAGGTTCAGCTATGAAATGAATACCGTATATGTTTAGCAGAAAGATATACAGAGAGATTTGTAAAGAAGTGTTCCAACTTGTGCCACTCGATTCCTTACAGTGTTGCGATCAGCGTTCACGATGAGCAATTTTTTCGTAAAACCATTCATCGACCCTTTTTTAAACGGATAAAAATATTTGGATATTTTTCATAGATCACCCTGTAACTTCTAAACGCTACACCTATGATGATGATTTTTTGCAATTTTTCTTAAGAATATCCAATGAAAATGGCTGAAAAACTCATTTCCAAAAATAATTGCCTACTTCTGGGACTTTTTGACCTTTTTCGCTGCATTTTCCTAAGAAAAAGTACAAATACCCTTTCACATTTCGGGCACAGAGTGAGTGTGATGCTTCGTTTTAAAGCTAAGCTTTTCAGCGTTTTAAATCCAATATGAAAAATTGGTGTTGATGACTTGTTCTTTTTTTATAAAAATAGCAGCTAAATAAGAAAGAACTGAGCTAAAATTCTGAAACTTAGTTTTTGTTGAGCCATAGCTTCAAAAGCGAGAGGAGGAGGCGTAAAACTCACAGAATTGTCTATGAAGGTCCATCATCCATCATCATAGAGTGTAAAGTTTAAAAGTTTCAGGGTGATCAATATCCAAATATTTTTATCCATTCAAAAAGGGGTGAAGGACTGAACACTGTCAGAAATCGATTGGCACATGTTGGAACACTTCTTTAAAAATCACCCTGAATAGAGGAAGAAATGTCAAGATATGTTTTGTTCAGCTATCATGAGACAGTGCCTCTTTTATTAGACAAATGACGGAAATGCATTTAAGCTCCATACAATGACATCTGGAGAAACTGTGTAAACGATGATAAAGCTGAAAGCATTCAAGATCTGCTACCACAAGTTTGTCAAATGTATAAGAAACACACTACGCAATTTCTTTTTCTGTATTTCCCGGAAGAGTTAGGGGACATAGTAAAGATCATGAACTCTTCTGGCTAGATAGATAGATAGGTTAGGCAATCTTTTCAATAAGCTGGTATCACAATGGACCATGTATGGTGATAATATACACCAGTGTTTCTAAGGAGATTTATTCAACCTTAAACGCTCCTTCTATTAGTTGTTTTTAGTTTTTTTTTTTTTAGGTTTATATCCCTAGATCTTTGGTTCCTCTGTTCTGTCCATGGGGACATTGATTTCGCTGCTAATTGTTGGAAGCCATAATGCGGGAAGTTAGATATTTTAGAACAACGCGGATAACCCTCTGAAGTCACTTCAAGCTGTGCTAGTACATCCACATTTTCGCAATCTGGAATATTGTTATGATCCGGCGACCGAAGCACAAATACTTGGTTGTAATATGAAACGGAGATCAGGCTAATTTAGTATTCCATTAATATTTAGATAAGAGTTCTTGTTATAAGTCCTTTGATATTATACAGTGGAAACTTGTCTTCTAACCTTCAATAGGTTAACTAACTAGCTAGCTGCACTGTTGAAATGTAAATATAAAATGCAATCATATGAAATGCTGCTTAGAGTTTGCTGTGCTATTGCTTAGATTTTAAAGCATCAGTCAGTACTTGCACAGCTTTCAATAGCATGATTACAATTACAATAGCACAGCAAACAGAGCAGTTACCTCAGCACATCACTTCGGTCTTCAAAAGCACTAGTATGTATATGCAGATACCTCAAGTACAGTACAAATCCAAAAGAATTTACTGGGTTTCTTTCATATCTTGAGTTTCCTTGTTTTACAGTAATTGGCAGCCTAGCATTGCTTTGCAAAGCATGCTACAGCAACAGCAAAGCTAAACGAACCTCCAACAGTACAGCAAGACAGCGGTCATTCTGATCTGAAAGTGACACTTTACAAATTCAAAATATTATTTCGAATTAAAGCAGTTATATCGCTCTGAATGGGTGTAAAATATCCATTTACAATAATTTTCTAATTTGTCGTACTTTTAGGCGTGTATTCTGACATTAATTCATTGCAAATTCATTTTAGCTTATTTTGTGGTTGATAAAAAGGGTAAATTAAAATGAATATGGTGAATATAAAAGTACGACAAATTTGAGATGAAATGTCTAAATATGTGACTAAAATATACGCCTCAGTTACGATAAAATCAAAATATCATGAACACAGTACAGGACGATCTCATCAGGACAGCAATGAACCTCTGAACTGCCTGTTGTCTACACTACAGTGAACTCAGATGCCCAATGATTGGGGGTGGATATATAAAGATTTATTTAAAAATCTAAATATGAATCAATTTAAGGAAAATGGCAGCAGGCAATTCACTGTTTCATTGCTGTCCTAATGAGATCGCCCTGTACTGTAATCGAACCATACAGTATACTCTCAAAATGTCTTTATGATATTTTAATTTACAGTTTTAATTTACATTTAAAAACATTGAGAGGAATTAGATTGATAGAAATATTTGCAAGATTTTATTGATGGACTTCCCTAGCTTTTTTCGCCACAAGCTAGTTTATAATATTCTCCTGTCCTGTTATTTATTTTTCGGTTTACAAAATAGCTGGATTCGACAATCTTTCTTGACCCGTTGTAGATCAGAGGTAATTTTTTATTAACTTCATTTTACTGAAACTTCGTTCACATGAAGCTATCGTCATTGGCAAGGACAGAAAAGCTCATAGCCAGATTTCAACATTTAGATATGAGTCTTAGAGATTATAGTCGTGAATTAATTGAAGCGAATTCAAAAGCGGCTTTTCTATCGCCGTCCATTTTGCTAAAAATATCGCCAGAAAGGAATACAAAATGTTCGGTAGCTTGTTCCATTCGTAACTCCGCGTCAGTCAGAATAGAAGGCCATCAAACCATTCAAAAATTGGTATACCTGTACGAAACTTTTATTTTGTCGCAATACTGGGGCCATCATCTTGTTATTCAAATCGTTCGAAAAGCTTCTTTTTTTTTGTTCCTGCATCTTTAATGTTTGCTCGTATATCCAAATTTTCAGAAAATTTTGTAGCAAAAAGCTCTACGATGTCAAGTGGGCAAATTCAAATCGAGAACAAAAAATTTGTTTAAATAACTCGAAAATAATTTACTATATTTCTCAAAGGCAAACTTCGTTAATATTATTGTTTTCGGCACTTCAAGCGCTACATCACTTGCTTCAGTCTTGTTACAGCTCTGCTTCACGAGTAAATTTGATGGTGTGTCGGATACTCTGTCCACCGAGAAACCCTTTTTAATTTTAATTTTAGGTGTGAAAGGACTAACCAGTCTTACACATATACACATTTTTTTGTATATGGCATTTAACATTCATAGAAAACGTTGTCTTACTCTCCTTGTGCTCGATTCGAAGGAAATCAGCCTAATGATTTGGTTTGTTTACATCTTATGAAAAAGTCATTTTTGAAGAACCTTGGGGGCTGGTTTGTCGTCATTTGCCCGGCCCGATTTGAAGTCCCAGTCTGGCCATGACTGTGAGTACAGGATGCTTTATGTTATTAGTTGTAAAATTACGAGAATCATTCTTCTGCGTTACATAAATCAGCATCAGCAAACTACGAGTGGACTTAGTGTGACATATCTACATAGGTACCAACTTAGATTATCCACTAAGCTTTTCGTATTTGATAAACAGTTCGATTAATAATTAAAAATTTCATAAGTCGGCAAATCTTTTAACTACAATCTTTAACACATCATTTGTGCACCACCAAACCTCGCGAATACTTCACAAGCCATGAAACAGACTCCCTCCCTACCTCATGAGAGGCCCATCAGGGTCCTTACATTCTAAAATATTTGCAGTGTTCTTATGTAAAACTGACAAAAGTTTGATTTGATTAGCTCCTCCGCCCTAAACTACTATTCATACAGAAAAATGGTGTTATAAAAATCTTAAGCTTGCTTTCTTAACTTCCGAATCGAAATAAATTTTTCATACCTTTCCTAACAAAATTATTTAAAAAAATTTACCTGAACCAAATGACTACGATTCCTCAAACAAAATTCTTAGCTGAGTAATCACTGTAATGTCGCTGTGCCGTCATGGGATGCCGTAGGCCAAGGATGTCAAACTCAAAGGCTAAGTTGGGCCAAACAAACAAGTTTTATCTTTAGGTGGGCCGCAAAAGAAAAATCAATATTCAGAAAAACGTAGGTTTATTTTGAATAATACATTATAATAAACATATATATATAAAAAAAAACAAGAAAAATTTAATGTTTAGGTCCTGACACTTGACATATCTTCTCTGCTACTATCTTTCCTATTTCGGGAGAAATTTGGTTCGCAGTGATTACTTTCAACACAGACCGAAGATGGGCGTCATTAATACTGTTTCTAACAGGAGACTTATTTCCTTTCATAACTGAAAATAACTGCTCGCACCGATAAGTACTTCCAAACATGGAAATAATTTCATATACGAATTTTCGATAATTTCAAATCTGGCTGGTAAATATTTGTAAAATTCAAGCACACCGACTGCAATAAATTTTGCCGTCAAATTTGAGTCGCACTGAATCTCTATCACCTGCATTTGCATATCACTGGGTACTTAGTCTATATTTATTGAGAAAATCGAAGAAAACAAACAAAATTTGTCTTCCAAAAAATTAAAATCCTTAAATCTTGTTTCAAACTCAGTTCTAAGATTTGAAATTTTTTCTGCGTATTTTTGATACGATGCAGTATCATCTAAATTTACTTTGTTCATGTTGCACGTCGGGAAGTGCGATAAATCTTCATTTTTCAGTTGCTTTTCCCAAAGAACTAGCTTACATTTGAATGCTTTAATTATGTCAAATATGTTCGTAATGATCTGATCTTTTCCTTGTAACGATATATTAAAATCGGTTAAGTGTTTGCGTCTTGATTTTTAGTTTTAAAAAACGGACATACTTCTTCTTTCAAATCCCAGAATTGTTTGACAAAACATTCTCCATGTTTATTACCTTCGTGCATAGTACTTTTTGATGTATAATACAATGCGTATGATGAATTTTTGAATTAAATATATCTTGTCCTGTAGTAGTACCACGCATCGATATTAGTTTCAATAATTCCTCAAAAATGTTCAAATCCGTGTCGCAAGCACGAAGAAACACAGCTAATTGAGCTATGTCACCAATGTCCGTACTCTCGTCACAGGCAATGGAAAAACTTTTAGATGATTTTGCTTTGATCTGATCACTTAAATTGGCTGCCAAGTCAGTAACTCTCTCCGCAACTGTATTTCGAGACAAAGAAATTGTTTGAAAAGCCTTCAAATTTACAGGACAAACAATTTCTCCAGCTTTAATGCTTCAGTAAAAGGCTTCGAGTGTTTAGCTATCAACTCGGACAAGACGTAGCTTGCATGTACTGCCGCTTCACTTTCTTGCAATACTTTACTAAACATTAGCTGTTGTTTTTTCACACCTAAGCTCTCTTTATGAGAGTAAAATCTGACAACTCCATTTTTCATTTATTTACGGAAATGAGTCATTTTCCATTCTGTTTCTTTGCATGTAATCTGCGCTTTCACAGTTTTTATTCATTATATATTATTGTGTGCCGATATATTGGCCGGGCCGCAAAAGTTTTCATTGCGGGCCGCGAGTTTGACACCCCTGCCGTAGGCTGATGATATCGAATGTAGCTGCCTATAGATTCGGACTCTGGCTGCACATACGTTTTTTCACACCTAAGCTCTCTTTATGAGAGTAAAATCTGACAACTCCATTTTTCATTTATTTACGGAAATGAGTCATTTTCCATTCTGTTTCTTTGCATGTAATCTGCGCTTTCACAGTTTTTATTTATTATATATTATTGTGTGCCGATATATTGGCCGGGCCGCAAAAGTTTTCATTGCGGGCCGCGAGTTTGACACCCCTGCCGTAGGCTGATGATATCGAATGTAGCTGCCTATAGATTCGGACTCTGGCTGCACATACACACATGCACTTATCACTCAGCTGAGAGGTATTGAGCGTGAAATGAGAAGGTTATTTTGTAATCGAAACTATTTTATTATTTTGTTAAGTAAGGTATATATTAAGTGTAGCCTTTGGGAATGTAAGGAACCAAGCTTTAAATTACTAGAAGACTATTTTCCTGTATGGATAGTTGTTTAGGCTCTATAGCATGTGAATATTTGGAACTTTTCCATAAGTATCACTATAGAACATTTTAGAGAACGGACTCCGAACGCACACATATAGATTTCTGTTTCATGGCTTGGGAAGTATTCTTGAGGGTTTTGGCACCACCAGTGCAGATAAATTCTTTTCCAAACGAAAAAGCACACTACTCGCAATTTGCTAAATATGCCACGTTATACGTTATAAATAAGAAATTATACTTTGATGAAAGTGAAAAACAAACGGAAATGAATCTCTGGAAGACTCTTGAAACACTTATAAAAATATAAAGACAAGCAACGTTTATTTCTTAAGGATTATTGTCGTGATCGGATCTCATTTGCATATAAGAGTCTCCTTTGTTAGCATTATTGATATCGTTGTAGAGGATGACCTTGATAATAATCACGTAGATAACAAGGTCCCACAGTGCATTTCAATACAGCATAATAATTTGTTGGCTTCTGATCAATTTAATTGTCAGCTGGGAAATTTATACATGTAATATTTTTCGTATTTATTTTATTCAAACATAACTTGCCACTTGTAGGTAAGAACCCGCCATTGTGCCCTTTGCGGAGATTTGCCCTGAAGCCTTGGGTCAGTCTCTTATTCAACCAATTTCACTAATAATGATCACTCGGAGCACTGCTCAATGCCAACTGCACTGTTCCTCTGATCAACTACTTCTAATCCTGACGCTTCAAAACACTCTCGGCCACAACGACGGGCTACCACACCAATACAGGTTTGGCTGGCAGATTTATGTTAGAATGCCTGGGTACATAGGGATTTTCAGGAACCCGTAAAACTAACGCTTATATACAGATTTTCGTATTATGATAGCCCCAGGAATGTGAAAATGGCACATTGAGGCATTTAAGTGTACAAAAAAAAATGGTTTGATTTTGATGGCAATTGTTTTCTACACATTTAAATCCTTTCATTGAAAAAATATTTCTAAACATTGATAACTGGTTTCATGTAAGAGATTAATTTAAGAAACTGTTTCAGATAAAGATGGGAGAATTTTCTTAGTGTGAGAATTATCTTAATTCATTAAAATGTTATGCTGAAGGAAAACTATTTTTAACTTTCGTGAAAAACTTGGACAATATTTGTCTTCCGGACGCTGCAGATATGTACTCCATTTTTAGACTGTTTAAATAATAAATTTTTATTATCAATTTAATTTTTCTTGGAGATATTCGGCTTTGGTGCATAATTATCTTATTTGCAATATTTGTTAATCATTTTACCACAATCTGGACCAACCTGGACTCTTGAGCTTAATTGTAGGGTTGAGATTATTTGTTTAGAAAATAGAACCAATGTCATAGATTGCTGAATAACTGCTTGAGAGCACATTGACGTAGAGAGTTGAAAGTTGAGACATTGTGGTTTCATAGCAATTGTAAGTAAAATTTGAAAAATGGTGTTCCCAATTATGGTTTTTTACGTATACTGTAAAAACAGCAAATCCAAGACATTTTTATTGTACAGAAAAGTTGTTTACAATATGAAATCCTATGAAATTGGTTACAATTGGTTTTACTGTCTGAAGAACCATTTCAAAAATATATTCGAAGCTCCATTTCAAAAATAAAATTAAACTTGCACAGATTGGTGACCATACGAAATTATATATATATATTCATGTAGGGTATAATAAAAATTGGTCTTAGACCAATTCTAGCTTTTTTACTTGTTCATTTGATTTTACTACTGCCTGAAGATTTTCGTTTACGCAGTGATTTTAATATTGTACTGTCCGTTAGTAGAACGTACACGCGAATTTGATTAAGTGAATGAAATGAATGCACTGGTAAATTTGGATCAAGATCAGTGGTCTATTTCCTAACAACAAATCAACAGCGTTCACTTTCTTTTACTTTCAAGAAACTACTGCATTTATTTTTTAGAATTTCCCACAATTAAGATCATATTGTGTATAAAAGTTTTCAGGTCAACGATTCAAACGTATGGGGAAACACATAGGATTGTTAATAATAGATATATAAATAGATAGTTATGCTGGCAACACTGTTTTGTGTACCGGAAAGTGTAGACTTTTGAATTTTAATGCATATCTTCAGAAGGAAATGGCGTAGAGAACTGAAATAAATTTTGTTTACTAACAATATCTTTCACTTTGAGAACACATATTGCCCATTCATTCGGTGTGGATACTTTCGAAATAAAAAATATCAAAGTGGGACTTGTGTCTTTTGTTTTACAAATTCTTATTTTGGGAGCGATGTACTCAAAATTTCTAATAAACTTTTTTTTTTAATTACTTGGTAGCTTATACGATTCCCTTTCCAACAATATGTAACTCAATGATATATCTAGAGAGTTTCATAAAATAATGTTCAATAATCTTTCAAGCGGGATTCATACCGCAAAAATTATTCATTTTAGGGTTTATTTGAGTGGCTTTTATTACGGTCACTTGGTGACAAAAACAAGTTTTCTGATGAGTCATGCTCATTAGCCTATTCAGGGTATACGAAAATACTCAGTTGCTTTCGAGGAATGCCCTATTTATACTCAGGTAATAAAATAATATAAAACGTGAACATCTGGAGATCTCGCTGGCCATGTTATTGGTCCACCTCGGCCTATCCATCTATCAGGAAAGTTTTGATTCAGCCAATCTTGCACCGTTCGAGTAGAGTCAGGAGGTGCTCCATCATGTTGAAAAATCATAATCCGCCTTATGCTCAAAAGCTCGTCCTCCATCAATTCCGGTAGCACATCCTCCAAAAAATTGAAATAAGCCTCTCCGGATAAATTATGGCGAAAGATATAAGACCCAATGAAATTCTGAGCCGGGATTGCTGCCCAAACATTCAGCCTGAATCTATGTTGGGAGTGTGATTCCCTGCTTGCGTGAGGGTTTCTTTCAGCCCACCTATGTATATTGTGGAAGCTAACCACTCCATCCTTTTTAAAGTTGGACTCATCAGTCCACTACACGTTGCTTAGAAAACGGGGATCAGTCCTATCCTTTTCAAGCATAAGCCTGCAGAAGTCAATGCGGCTTTGAAGGTCCTTGGCAGAAGTTCCTGAACGGGCGTTAAATGATGAAGACATTCATTCCTCAAAGTCCGCCACACAAAGGTATGGTCTAAATTAAGTTGCACTACCAGAGCCCTAGTACTTAAGGAGTCATCTTACTGAATCTTGTCCATAATGTTTTCGATGTCCTCCAATATCTAAAAGTAAAATTCTATTTATAAGAAATTTTAATTTGAAGATAAAAATATTATTTACACGTCTAGGCCTGCCTGAAGTTTCTCGTCGACTGATAAGGGTTCCTTCCGTGATTAATCTATTAAAAAGAATAGAAAAAAGCCTTGAAGAGGGACGAGGTCTCTCAGGGAATCTTCTAACATACTCCGTCGTGGCTGCACGCGCATTTCCACGACAATACCCGTAAAAATACACCATATGCGCTAAGTCGCGTAATTCATGTCTGCCTTCTCCAGCTGCATAAATTTTGTATTTAATTAAATTTCTTGGCTATGATTGATGAAACGGTGTTTATCAATAAGGCGATAAAACTAGAGAAATTTCATTTTATGCAAAATTTTCAGGTAAAATTGACTTCTTATTGCATGCAGTAACAGAATATTTGGTTTTTGGTGCATCTGCTGACACTGCATCGAGTGTCTAAGTACCCGAACGTAAGCTTTTGTTTATTTCTGTTTAATACCTGCAGTTTGCACAAACTTAACATTCTTGAACAAAGTCCAATGTTGTAACTTTACCTGAGTTTAAATAGGGCATTCCTCGAAAGCAAGTGAAAATTTTCATATACTCTGAATAGGCTAATGAGCATGACTCATCAGAAAACTTGTTTTATGTCACCAAGTCACCATAATAAAAGGTACTCAAATAAACCCTAAAATGAATAATTTTTGTGGTATGAATCCCGCTTGAAAGATTATTGAATATTATTTTATGAAACTCTCTAGATACATCATTGAGTTACATATTGTTGGAAAGGGAATCGTATAAGCTACCAAATATTTAAAAAAAAAAAAGTTTATTAGAAATTTTGCGTAAATCGCAATTTGATATTTTTTTATTTCGAAAGTATCGATACTGAATGAATGGGCAATATGTGTCCTTAAAATGAATGATGTTGTTCTCTACGCCATTTCCTTCTTAAGATATGCATTAAAATTCAAAAGTCTACACTCTCCGGTACACAAAACAGTGTTGCCAGCATAACTCGGAAACAACGCAATGTGGGGCAAAACTTTATTAGGATTTTTTCTTAGCTCGGTCACAGCTACCTAAATTTAGCGTATGTAACCATATTTTTGCAACACCCGTATATGGTTAATATAGAGCAAAGTTAGAATAACTTAATTTCAAAACACTGGCGCACTTACTTAGCTTAAATATCTTGAGCAATCGTATTACGACAGGATTATATAAACTGTTGGGTCAGAGATCAACATACACTAGAAAACGCACTATTTGACACCGATTTTTGATGCACAATTTTCAGAAATAGATATGTTGAGACAAATCTTCTTCAACAGATTCAGCGTAGCCTTGATTAGGTGAAGGGGGCCACTCTGCCAATTCTCTCCCCAATCTCCAAGGTTCCTCCAACTCCTTTTCAATATCCCGTCCCGGGGTGACAGGCAACTCGTCTCCATAATTAATTTGGTGGTTTGGTGTACTCATTTTGAAATCAATTCGTCAACTGATAATTGCATTGAATTCGTAATCGTATTTAATATTTATAGTAACATAACGGATTTTTTTTTGCTTCAGTCTTACCTGCTTGATTGTATGCAATGCAAAACTTGTAAAATGTGCTGCCGCTACACATTTTACAAGTTTTGCATTGCAGACAACAACAAAACTGACAAAACTGACACCAAAATTAATTTTGTGTTTGATACATAACGGTGTATGATTGCATTTGGTTAAAATTGCATTGTTATTTTACTGTTAAGAAATTTGTTATAGAGGCAAGAGTGTGTATTTGGATGTAGCCGTTCGATTTGACAATTGTTGCCTCGCAATAATCTTTTGATTGGTATGTTCGGGAATATGAGCGTATTTATGATAGTATGCCTTTTCAAAATATGAGCGACTATTGCGTGCAATTTTCTGCTGGAAACTTTAATTTATGATGCATTTTATTGTGTATTATATAATTTTTTTTTTATATATTGCATTTAATTGTCATGTATAGGCAAGATACATTTTTTGGATATTGGTCGTTTTACACGACCATTTTTCGTTTTTATGCTGACTATACGAATGTAGTTGGACTTCAATTACCCGTCCAAATAACCTACGGCGCGCTACCAGATTCGCTTCTTTGATAATAGCTAAATCTCCTATTTTAGGATTTGATATTGGAGTCTGCCATTTAGGTCTATTTTGTAGGGAATTAAGATAACCGTGAGATCATTTATGCCAAAACTGTTGTTGCAACAGTTGGTGATGTTTCCATTTGGTGAGTTATGAAACCTTATTTTTTAATACAGGTTCTGGTGGTAATAATAAGGAAGTGCCAATTAATAAATGTCCCGGAGTTAGAACATTGAGATCGTCTGGATCTTCTGTGATAGGTCATAGAGGCCTAGAATTTAGCCAGGCTTCAATTTGTGTCAAAACAGTTGCGAATCCTTCAAATGTCAATGAAGAATTCCCAAAAATTCGCTTTAAATGGAATTATATGGTTTTCACTCCGGCTTCACGGCTTCATGGATAATACCAGTTGCGGACCTCCATGCAAAGTCTTTAAATGGAAGTGGTCGATTATTAAAGTTGTTAACTTACTCTCCCTTGGCAGAATTATTGGATGTATTTGGCTGAAATGAATGGTAGGATTTCTTAATCGCCCACCTATTCGAATTAACCCATTGTTATCTAAGAATGGGTTTAGAGAGATAAGATTTTGCTTTGAACTGGAAGTGGATTCTGTTCATGTAAACATTTAATTTCAGTACCGAAAGCGGCATTCTGTGCTACTTTAGTCAGTCGAATTTTTGCTTGAGCGATTTCTGTTGGATGAAGTAACTTTGGATCCATTGGTTGTTCTTCTGTGGATTTCGCCGATGCCATTTTGCACTTATTGATGAACTTGATACAATATGCGACGATTCGTTGTAATAGGGCAAAACTGGAGAATTTTCCAAACAAATCATCGATATTTTAATGAGCTATTGTAAAATGAGTTACTCGTCTTTGTTCAGTTTTAGGCTCATTAGCTGGAGTTGGTTTAAATTCCGGCCAATTATTTTCACTGTCCTGCAACCAATGAGGTCCATGCCACCATAACTCATGATCAATCAATAAGGAGGACTTAATTCCTCTGGAACTCCAGTCGGCGGGATTGTCAGCAGACTTTACATGATGCCATGCCTTAATGTCGATCCAGTTTTGAATTTCCGCCACCCTATCAGCCAATATGATTTATACTTATTAGGGTGACTACGAATCCAGGCTAATACAATAGTCGAATCTGTCCACGCAAACGTGTGAACTTGATCGAATTGTAGATCTGTTTTAATGCGATTGATGGCTCGTGCCAATAGTACTGCACCGCACAATTCAAGGCATGGGAGAGATACAGATTTGACGGGCGCTACCTTCGACTTTGTAAGTTAACTTGACCAACTCCTTCATCATCAACAACTCTAATGTAAACGGCAGCAGAAAACGCTTGATTAGAAGCATCTGAGAATCCGTGCATTTGGCAGGTGGAGAAGTTACTTGTAGTATGTAACCAACGTGTATGTTGATGCTACTAATCTGATTTAATTTTGTCCACTGCTTATCAATGGGTGCCGGTATTGGTTCACCCCGTGAACATCCTTCAAGCCATAAAATTTGCATCAATATCTTAGCAGTAATTATAATGGGCGATATCCAGCCAAGTGGATCGAAAAGCGTCGCAATTTCTGAAAGAATTGACCGCTTTATAAAGAGGTAATCTGCATCCTTCCTATATTGTAGAGTGAAGCAGTCAGCTCCTGGATACCAATGAATGCCTAAAGTATTTGCAGATTCACCACTTGCGAATCGCAATGGAAGTACAACTTCTCTGTATGGTTCGGGGATCGTAGATAGTAAATCTGAAGAATTCCTAACACATTTCCTCAAATTAAACTCACCGGAAGATAACATATTGCTGAGCTGATTTATTTATTTATTTCGCTAAATGCTAGCTACAATGGTCGCAGGACACAATACTTGAATTAAGCTAAAGTACAGAGCAATTATTGAGGATTTTTCTTAATTGAGTTTTATTAATGTTAAAATCTATCGAATGAAAATTCAAATCAAAAGTACAGCACATTCTAGTCATAGTCTCATAGTGCCCATAGTTGGTTCGATGGGAACACAAATAAATGAAGTCATTAGATCGCAAGTGTCGAGATCGTGAATTGAAATTAATTTTCTGAAGCATCAAAGGCATGTCGATGTCACCCTTCACAAGTTAAATATATAACACTAATGTCAAAAAATTGTCTACGAGTCTCAAAAGTAGGAAGGTATATTAAATTTAATTTTTTCGTTATAAGGAGGAAGATGAAGTCTATCCCTCCATTCAAGACCTCTTAGAGCAAAAAGTAAAAATCTCCTCTGCACGCTCTCAATACGATCGGAGTGATTTTTGTAAGACGGAGACCAGACAGGACTGGCATATTCCAAAATGGGTCTAACAAGAGTGGTAAAAAGAAGTTTAGTAATGTATATATCATCTAATTGTTTTGCCCAACGCTTTACAAAGCCTAACATTGAGTTTGCCCTTTTAACTGAGTGAGGCAGGATGGATCTAGGCTAAAGGTCTTGGATATATCCTGAGTTTCCCAAGAAAAGCAGGATAAATCCACGGCTTGAAGGGTTATCTCATGAGGTCTAGGGGCACAATGGACCCGTTGGAGGTATAAGTGAGGCTGGCTGGTTGTCCAGCGGCACCCCTCTTATCTAACCTAACCTTGCCCTATTAACGATGTGATCTATGTGAAAGTTAAAGTTGAGTTTCGAGACAAACAATATCCCTAAGTCACATATTTTATCAACTTTTTAAAGTAATAACCCATTCATAGCATAGACAACATTTGAAGGGACTCGCTTACGAGAAAAAATGGTTACCTTACATTTATCAACGTTTAAAACGAGGGAACTCTTTTCACACCATTCAGCAAGTCTGTCCAGGTCATCCTGCAAATTGAGACAGTCGCAATGCGAGTCGACAGATTTATATAGATATAGATCATCTGCGTATATTAGCAAATCAGATTTAGTAACTACATAGGAAACGTCATTTATGAATAATATGAAGAGAAGGGGCCCTAAGTGACTACCCTGTGGAGCACTGAAGTAAGCCGTTATTTCTTCAGACATGGCAGATCGGAACTGAATCCTAAGTTTGCGATCCTTAAGGTAGGATGATAACCAGTTCAATAGCCAAATTGGTAAACTTAAAGATCTCAGTTTAAATAACAAAACAGAGTGAGGAAGCTTGTCAAAACCCTTGTTGAAGTCTGTATAAATACAGTTAGTTTCGCAACCACGCTCAAACGATACGCGACAGGTAGATGTAAACTGAAGCAAGTTTGTTGTTGTTGACTTTCCCTTCATAAAACCATGCTGATGACCATTAAGAGCTCCACTACAATGAAAATACAAAAATTCATATAATGAAGCTTCAAAGAGTTTGGAAATACAAGAAAGATTAACAATAGGACGATAGTTGGTAACAAGCTCCCTTTTACCCGACTTAAAAATTGGGACAATAAACGACCCTTTCCATAACTTAGGAAATTTACCAAGCCGCAGTGATAAATTAAACAAAAATGTTAACGGGTAAGAAAGCATTCCACTGCAGTTCTTTAAGACAATCAGGCCCACCAGAACAACAAGAGTCCAGCTTGGACATGGAATCTTCAACAGTTTTCTGATCAATAGTGAAGAATGGGATATCAACTTTAGTAAGCGTCGTTAAGTAATTAAAATAAGCAAAATCCATTTGAGCGTCATATGATAAAAATGATTCACTAAAGTAATCAGCAAAGAGATTAGAAATCACAGACGGATCATGACTAGAATTATTATTAAATACTAACACAGGAGGAAAATTATTAGATTCCTTTTTGGTATTTACAAAACGGCAAAATTACTTAGGATCAGATCGTATTACATTTCTCATCCTAAACAGGTACGTATCATAGGCATGCAGAAGAGCATTACGAAATTCGCTCCTCAAAAACAAAAATTGTTTTAAGTCATCATTAGACTGGGAGAGGTGAAACTTTCGCCAAGCCTTATTTTTTAAGTTGCTCAATCGTTTAAGCTCAGCATCGTACCAAGGAAGACACGAAGAGCCATTCTTGATACAAGACAATGGAATACAATCATTGAAACAGTTAAACATAACATTATAAAATCGTGCTGTAAGTTCATCTACATCATTATTGCTAAACAGAAAGGACCAGTTAGTAGAAGATAAATTAAAGTTAAGTAGATCAAAATTAGCTTTTTTTAAATTAAAGGTGGGAGAGTTTCCAATCAACATACCAGTACTCTCGCAATCAATGCCCACTATCACGTCCAAAGTTCGATGGTATGAGTCAATAGGAACCAATGACATGTCACACGGACGAACCATACATTTCGTAGCATCGGAGGTAAAGACCAAATCCAAGCATTATTACGGTTGTTCTTAATATCATTTACCTGCGAAAGACCCATTGCACCAATAGTATCCAGGAAGATATGCGCATTTCCCGAAGATGTACTGGGGACCAAAGAGTCCTCATCATCAGAAACCTGTCATTAAACAGTAGGAAAATTGAAATCACCAAGGAATATAATATCATCCGAGTCCCGCGCCAGCTCGAACATATACTCCACAGCAGCAGCAACGGCATCGTATGAAGCAGACGGACTGCCAGGAGTAATGTATGCAGCTAGAATATACAGTATTTTTGTCCCAATTGTTATACTGATGCATATGAATTCAGACAGGGATGCATTGGGAGTATCTATCTTGTAGCAGCCGTAAGAAATCTTTACCGCGATTAGAATACCACCTCCGAGCACAGAAATGTCATCAGGATTTCGATCACGTCGAAAAACTTGCAAGTCGTTGTACAGTAATTCAGCTTCCGAAAAGGAATTGTTAAGCCGTCTCCGTTAAAATAATAACATCTTGAGGAATATTAAAAGAGTTCAAGTAGAGCTGACGTGTTTTTGACCGTAGACCACGAAAATTTTGGTAATAAACTACCAAGTCTTTAATCTGCGATTTTTCCATCGCCCCGTCTAATTCATTCGGTGTTTTGGTGCATCCCGGATCGGACGACATACAAACGTTTTACCAATAAACTATGAGGCCAGAATTTTGAGTCCAATAGCAACGTCTCGAGGTCATAGGGAACTAGCAGTTTGAAAGACGACACTACACGACTGGGAAGGCCCGCTGGTGTCAAACTGAAGCATTTAATGCCTGAATCCTTAGGACACATTTTTGAGTTTACATAGCTGACGATAGATTGCGCAGAAGTCCCATATTTTAGACGTGACAGAAAATAGCCTTGGGAGAAGTAACAGCCTCTAGGATAATGATGTCCGACTGCCCAGAATTTTGTTGTTGTTGGAATTGTTGCGCATTCCGCTGCTTAGGCAGCTGTTGTGGCTGCAGTTATTTTTGTTGTGTCTGCTGTTGTTGTTGCATCTGCTGCTGTTGTTGTTTTTGTTGTTGTTGATGCTGATGCTGCTGTTGTGCCATCTTTTGCAGCTGTTGTGCCATATTTTGCAGCTGTTGTGCTTGCTGCTGATGTTGATTTAGATGTCGTTGTTGTTGTTCATATTGATGCCGCTGTTGTTCCTGCTGCTGGTGTTGCTGCTGCTGCTGCTGCTGATGCTGCTGCCCTTTATGTAGTTGCTGTTGCTGTTGACGCTCCTTTTTATGAATATCCGTCGCCTGAGAGCAGGTCGGTTTGTTAGATAGAGGAGTTAAATTTCTTACATCAACTACAATGGAGGTTATAAGCCTAGAATTCTCAGTAACAGCTGACGAACAAAATCCTATATCGCCTTCAAGTCGCTTTATACTGCGTCAAACGTCATCGATGAGAGGCATGAGTAAGGCGCCATCAGCACTTGAAGCACAGGTTGAGCCATCGTGCACAAAGAGAGACTGAAGATCCTCCATAGAGTTGGACAAAGTCGGTACTTTTGATGTAAGTGCATGAGATTTTTCAAGCAATGTAGTCGAATTCTGGCTCAGCGTTTCCATTAGATCAATAATTCGATCTGACTTACCATTTAGAGAACTCAAGTCATCAGAAATCAGATCTAGTATTTGTAAGAATGTCATCAACATAGAATTCACGAGACTCTATCTTCGGGGCTTCGGGGAGTTTGTCAGCTTCATCAATGGCTAGTTGATCGAGCGTTTTTATTGCGAGATAGGGAGCTGACGTGGTGCCAAAGGTTACAGTGGTTAATTTATAATCTTTAATAGGTTCATTTTGATTATTCCTCCAAACTATTCTTTGCTTTCTGGACTAGTTCCTTCTTGAAATTTTTTATGAGTGGTTCTGGGAGTAATGCGAGGAGTCTCTCCCACTGACTTATAAAAATGGACGGAGCCTATTATCATTTTCTTATAGGAAAGATTAGCACAAATTTTATAGTTTTCTCCTGCGCGCTATGGCTGAGTTGGAGCTACCATTATTATGTTGGCTGAAGATGCAATCACCGCAGGAGGAATAAGGTAAAGATAGTGTTTATCATACTCCGTTTCTCTTGCCCATACGCAGGATTCAGGTTAGAATAACCGTTTGCAAATTATAGTCGCAATGAGTTTAATTTCTTATAGAGTGCTTACAAGCGATTAAAATATCACTTGAACACAGTAGAAATATATTTTTCTACCCTAGATGAAATCTATAGGGTATACTAAGTTTGTCATTCCGTTTGTAATTCACAGAAATAATGATGGTAGAGCAAAATGCATTGGCACCCACGAATAATATTAGTTTTTATTTTATTTATTTTGATTTTTGCATGTCCGTCCGTCTGTCCGTGCGCACAATAACTCTAGAACGCGTTCACTTAGAAAGCTGAAATTTTGTACATGAATTAAAAAAAAAGTACAATTAATTTCGAAAATAAGACAGATCGGGTAACTGCTTCGTGGGGTTTCCATACAAAAATTTCGGTTTCCACTACATATTTGTACACTGCCTGAGAACGCGGCGACATAAAGAGTTGAAATTTTGTACATGGTGGTTTTATAGTAATAACAAATAAAATTTTAAAAATGGAATAAATCGGGCAACCCGTTCTTGGTGGAGCCATATAAAAATTTAGGTTTTTTACATATACTGCGAAGACGATCAATCCTACACATTTTTATTGAAGCAAAAACTTCTTCAGAATACGAAATCCTATAAATTTGGTTATTATCAATTTTTCTGTCCGACGAACCTTCTAGAAGTATATGCGAAAAACCACTTCAAAAATCGAACTTGCATAGATCGGTGACCATACGAAATTTTATACGGCCATTCATCTAGGGTATCACAAGAACTGGTCTTAAACCAATTCTAAGGTTTTTTACTTGTTTTAATTTAATTCGATTTTCGGGTAAAAAATTTCATCTATTTGGTTGTGTTTTATATATTTTTATGTAATAAATATTTTAAAGGGGTTTCAAGCTCTGACATACAGAAACACAATATTTTTTGTGCCACATGAAATAGCAACTCGCTCAGTCCATTGTTATAAGTCAGTGGTCTCGCCTAACTGCTGCCTTATTTTAACCGCCTTTCATCCTCTCGGTCTCTTCGTCTTTTTGTTCTACAATGACGACTTTATTCAAAGTGGTTGTGAGCCTGCTTAAGGGTTGGTTCGTTTCTTTTTTTCTTTTTCTAGAGCTGATGCGTTCAGCCTATATTCCTCCAGTGTAATCTTCCTGCATTTGGCCGTATTTGTAGGCTGATATGTCACGGTCGCCATTTAATGTTTCTTCGTGGGTAGCACTAAGAAAATTGATGAATCGTACTCTGCTTTTGGCTAGGTTTAAAATGCCGCTATATTATCTGCGAGCTGTGAAGAGTCCTCTGTGCTATGTAAGAAAGCAAGGCGAGGATATATTCCGCTTTATTGACGCTGGACGTGTTAATCTAATCGGATTTTATTCTGATACTCTTCGTCTTTATATACAATTAAAATACATTGCTTCTTATGTAAAGTTATTCCAGTAGCAAATAATAACAATATCACTGTTTTCCTACTTATAGAATGACCTTTCACAATACCGACCGTATTTGTTTATTGTGACACATATTTTCTGTTATTCAAAAATACTTTGCGTCAGTTGATTTACTGCTAGATTGTATAAAATTGCTGATTCTTATAGTCCGGGAGGTAGCGTTTCATTTTAGGTAGTGTTTCATTTTAGGTAGTGTTTTTATGCCGATCGACTGTTATCTTTTCGATAGATCTGGTACGTCTAATAAGTGAATCAAGCGTCAGCTGCGAAAGTGGTAATTTTTTTTTTTTTTTTTTTTTAAGTAATAGTATATCAGCTGAAACTTTTTTTTTGTAAACAGTTGACATCATAGTGAGTTGATAAAAAAACGTCAGCTGCATCGCGGAGGATGGATGTTGCGTCAGCAGCTCACAAGAACATGTAAAAATTTTTTTTTTAAAATAATGTAACAGTAATAGCCTGAGAGCGCGTGAATGTAGAGAACTCAAATTCGGTACAAGGTGTTTTCATAGTAATTGTAAATGAAATTTAAAAAATGGACTAAATCGGGCAGCCATATAAAAATGTTGGTTTTTTACGTATATATTGTAAAAACAATAGTCACGATTTATTGTACTCTCATTTTTACTGTCCGACGAACCGTTCTAGAAACATATGCGCTGTTATATATATAAAACCTAGATTAAGATATGGATATATGTATATGTAAATATATGTATAACTATAAACTTGAATTAAAAGAAATTAATTGAAAATAGGATAATCTCATAAACCTATTAACCTGAAAAACCTAAAATTGGGCATATAAAATCAAAAATTATAAAATTCGATAAACTAATCATACATAAAACATGATTAGTTTATCTTCCCAAAAGGGTGAAGAAAAATTGCATCAGCAATTTTTTTCACATTCCACATAATTTATAAAATACTTCTCATAAAACAACTTGGGAAAAACAAAAGTTTCAGTTTACAACCCAAGTCGTTTTACTTAAAAATTTGTCACTTCAACAATTTAATTAAAAAATAAATCAAAAAGCAAATCGTACCTTCAGTACAATTTGCCGGGAAAAAATTCAATATGTATGTATGTACATAAGTACATACATATTGTGTAAAAGCTTTCACGATAAGAAACTCGCGCCGCATAAATACATTGTATGTATGTATATGCGCGTCGCGATTTCAAACGGTGGCTGATGTTTTAAAAAGTGTAAGATTACATTTTTGAAGCGATTTGTCCAACGCGAATAATTCTGGACATGTTTGAACAGTTCCAGAATTGAAAGAGTAAAATTTTCTCAGGATAAGAAAATGCAATTTAGCATTTTCTATCCTGAACAGCGGCTCTTGATCACGACTAAGGTGACCAAGAGTTGAGTTTTATGATTTAGCTAAAAGGAGTCGGGTCGAGAGTCGGTTCTTTTAAGAGTTGGGTTTTTGAGTTCGAATACGATGAATGAAAAAAGATCGGTGTTAAGAAAACATAATTAAGTTTTTCGAAGTTTTACAATATATGTTAAAATCGGTGTTAAGAAAACATAATTAAGTTTTTCGGAGTTTTACAATATATGTTAAAATCGGTGTTAATAAAACAGAATTAAGTTGTTCGGGGTTTTCCAATGTATGTTAATATTGCTGTTGAGAAGATATAATTAAGTTTTAAGTTTCCTGAAGTTAAGTCCACAATAAAGGCAACGTGTGTAAAGTTAATAAAAGTTTTCGAAACAAGAGCAACTGAAGGTGGTTTTACTCGTGTATAACCCAAAGAATAAATCCAGTTGGATTATTACATTCCAAGGTGAGCGAAGATTAATAACACATAACAGCGCAAAACCACTTCAACATTCAAACTTGCTTGAAAAGTCACTATACGAAGTTACATATTCATCTAGGGTATCATAAGAATTGGTCAGACATGGAAATTTGTACCATAATGCTCGGCAATATGAGTACTCTTCAGAACGATTTCAAAATTTCAATGCACATTGGTTCCGGGAATTTCCAAAGATTCGTCAATATTACAATGTTATATGAAGATGTAAAAAAGCTAGAATTGGCCTAAGATAAATTCATACGATACCCTAGATGAATGCCCGTATATTATTTCTTATGGTCAGTCACATCTCTGCACAAGTTTGAAGGTTGAAGTGGATTTTCGCATTCAATATTTGCTTCGAAATTGCTTTCAGGGGAGCACTTATTTGGAGGCATATCTGTATCCTGCTACAAGTGCTTCGAATCTGCTTTTTGTCGAAGCGCTTTCAATTTTTACCGCTGGGTAGGCTTTTATATGCCTGTTAATATGTGGCTATTTGTTGTTATATTTAGGAACTTGTTGGGAACTTGTTTAGGGAAGTTCGTCCACATATACAGGGTGTCCCAGACTAATATGACACTATTTAGCGAATGACTCCTCTTGTCCGTGCAAGTAAAAAATTGAATGGCAGGGGGACAATGGCACACAATCGATTTACAGGGTGATTAGAAAATATGTCCTTTTTTAATTAAACATCATATATCTTCAAAGGTACACCCTGTACGGTATATCTTAAGACGGCATTGCATGTAGAGCTTCATTGTCTTTCCAACGAGTGCTGAACCACTTCTGTGCCGGTCCCCACTCTAGTATTATGACGCTTCAAATTCAAAATTTCAGTTTTTAAATTTTGTGTTTTGTTTTATTTTCTGTTATTTTTTTTAAAATACGCCTATTAACATCACATTTTTCACAAAATTGCGAAAGCCCAGAGTCTCTGCTTTAATTTATGTATTTATATCTAATATATATAATATATGTTGTATCTGTGATGGTTAAGGAGTTATTAGCTCTTAACCTATTCAGGAGATACCGAAATTAGACGATATTTTTTTTAATTTACGTGTTTTCAGTTACTAAGGGGACAAATTATCTGTGACTTGAATCGGCTAACAGCCAATAACTCCATAACCGTCACTGACAGAACATAAGTGTACTAGGTTAAATTAAAGACGAGACTCTGTGCTGTCGAAATTTTGTAGCAAAGATGTATGTTAGTGGGGATATTTTTAAAAAAAATTACGCAATATAAACAAAATTTATAAACCGAAATTTTGAATTTGAAGCGTCATAACTCTGGAATGTGGAGGCCTACGTGGTGTTTTACCATTTATAGGAAAGATCTGACGGTTTTTCATACAAGTCTTAAAATAGATAAAGTGGTTACTTTTGAAGATATAAGGTATTTAATGAAAAAAGAACATATTTTACGAATCACCCTGTAACTCAACAGGACATTTTGCCCCACTTCCTACCATACAATTTTTTACTTGTATGAAAGAGAGGAATCATTTGGTAAAATGCAGTCATATTAGTCTGGGACACCTGTATAACAATGTGGCAACCCTTCCTGAGTGGTAAGTTGATGGGTTCTGTATAGACCTGGCACTACTATCCAATTTTTCAATCCTGCCAGTACATGTCTGCATGTGGTATATGTATGTCAAAAAACTTAAGCAGCAGCTTCAGGAAATTTCAAAGGAGCATTGAGTGAGGTAATTTATGGGAACTGAAAGTGATTATATATATGATATCAGACCTGCATCCTTTATCCTTTCATGTTGTGAGCCAGTACCTGGACTCTAAAACAAACGAAGAGCATTGGCACATTCACTATACATATTTGAATATAAAATTACGACATATATACCTGTATAAGTTTGCTAATATTCTCTAGGGAGTTTATAATTATGAATACCGTAGGTAGTAAACTTATTCAAAAGAAATGTAAATATAGCAAGTCTTCATATGTAGTAAAGTTAGTACTTTCGAATGTAAAGTTGTTCTGCTTAGTAAGTAATCCAATATATGTATAGTGCGTTCCTTAACTAGAGCTTAATATGTACAGTAGTTTTAGTGATACTAGGATTAGGACATCAGCTGTATTCTTTATTCACTGACCTGTACTTGCTCAGCTTAACTTTCAAAAGGAACTGAATAATTAACGAAATAGAAATATGGAATTTTCCAAAATTATAACTGCCAAATTTGGCTATAATTAAATTCACTATTAATTTTGACAATATAACTAATAGCACAGATCTTTTTACAACACGAAATTGAATGAATAATTTCTACTAGGCATTATATGATACAGCGACGAGAGATAACATAACTGTGATTTAGAGACAAGAATTGAATAGTATGCAAGGAATTAACAATGACAATATGATTAATAACTACAAGTAAATGATACAAATGAAACTACTGATATATGAGCATATTAATACAAATCAAGTTTGGCTTAAGTCTACTCTCTTTTAAATGATCAAACCCGTAATTGTACAATAGTACAGCTCGTTAATTTCTGCAATGCGCAACCTATGCGTGTACTTGAAATGAATATATTGTTACAAAACTTTCGTCTTCCTCGTGGTCCGTAACTTGCACCTTGGACCGTTAAGTTCGTTGCCTGGTACAAAACGTGGTCCGTAACTCGAACCATGGACCGTTAGGTTAGTTCCCTGGCCGAGCGGACTTTTTTTTTCTGTTTAATAAAATTCTGTTTAATAAAACTCGGTCTTCTTACAACATTGACAAACTTCTTCTCTCTTTTAGCGCTTAAATAGAACAGAACAGTCTAGAGCATAAATACAAAATTCATCAACTTTCTTGCACCTACGTGACTTACTCTACTACATTTTACTCTCTTCCTATCTTATTTAGGGACATCTGTTTATACAAGTTTACATCTACTAAATTATTGTCTATTAATTCTTATAGCTAATATGAATTTCTTCCCTATTTTCAATTCAACCATATGTCAAAGTTGATTTTAATTATTTTCACATTTTCAATGCAAGTTTCGCAACGACTTTTTAGGCACATTTTTAACATTATTCTTTATTACTTTTATCTGTAATGCAATTTCATCGTTTATTTCGTGTACTTTAATTTCTGAGGTTAGAAAAGCCCGTTGGTTTTCTCTTTTAACGATTATTTCAATTTGACTTATTCTTCTTCCGCTTTTTTGGGTTGGAAATGTCAATTTATTTTGCAATTCAATAGCCTGGACACCACACGAGCCAGTAGAACTGACACTTGTACAGCCTCGTGTAAACCCCTACTGCCCAGTCTTTTCTACTGACCAGTCAGTACCCAAACGCAAGACGTTTGTAGTAAGTAAAATTGGTATATAAAATCAGGACTGTCCGTCAGCTCCACTGACTCGTGTAATCGCCGAGTAAGTGTCCATTTATTTATTGGGTTTTTATTTTCTATGTTTGTTAGTTTTTATTTATTTTTATTTTGTTTTGAAAGTCAGCTTATTTCTTGGTTTTTTTTTCCTTGAATTTCCTACATTTGTCAGATTGGTTTATTTGTAAAAATTCCATAAATGGCCAAAATTTTGGACGGGATGGTACCGATGGACTTGGGTTGAGCCCTTACTTTGCTTAGGGGCTGCACTATTGTTCGATATCTGTTTTCTGTTTCCCGATATGGCACAGCTGACCGACTGAGATGTTAAATCCAGATTTTTTTAATTCTTTATTGTTTACCCTTCAGTGTTTTATTTCTATTTTTAATAAGAGTACCTACTGGATAAAGACCTTAATTTGCATTAAATGGATACAGGAGAGTATTGTAACGTTCATGCAACTTCTAATCAGGAATATGAAAACACCAGTCAGCCGAAACCAGTAAAATTAAAGAAAATCTCTTTGTCGAAAGCGGGAGAATTTCATAATTTCATACAATTGCAATTGGTGACAGAAGAACCATTTATACCTTCCGAAATCAAAATTCAACAAAAAAAAAAATCGTTCCATCTACGGAGGACCTGGCGCAAACATTGTCGTACTCAGGTTTCCTCAAATTTAACGAAAATACAGGAGCTACTTTTACTGGAATGATGATTTAGACAAATGAGGTAAGTCGTTCTGTAATAATATTATTACAGAAGAACTTACTTCATTCGCCTTAATCGTCAGAATGTGCCAATCGAGTTATTTACAATTAATCTCTTATCCCGGGATAAGAATTAGCTCCGTTGCGTTTCCCGCACAGTATTTTCCAAAACTACCGTGCCAGACGTCGTCATTCCTTTATATGTTGCTCCTGTATCTTCATTAAATTTAAGGAAATACGAGTAAGACAGCGCTATATCCTCCGTAGATGAAACGATTTTTCTTCTTTTGATTGTGTTGAATTTTAAAAACACTTCAAGCGTCATAAATGGATCTTCTTATAACAATTACATTAAATAACGATATTTGAAAGATTCGCATAGCCAAATTAAAATAACATTTGAGTTTGTATGGAATTATCAAATTCCCGCTATCTACGACGAAAATTCTTTGAATTTACTAGTTTCTGTTAACTCGTTTCCTCATATTCTTGGGTAGAAGTTAAATTACACAATACTCTGCTATATCCATTACATGTAAATTAAAGACAATTTCCAGTACTATGTAGCAGTTACGCTATGGGGATTCTGGCCCACTTTTTCCATACAAAAAGTGCAAGGTAGATTCCAACTATTTTGGTAGCTATGCACTGTGGTTCTGGGCCACTGAGAAGGATTCCATCTAGTGGTCTACGTCACAAGGCCTGCCTGGAGAATTCCTTTCCTACCGTCTGTTGGTTGAATTTGCAAATATGATTGTTTACATGAATGCATACATGAAAATGTGAAAATTTGTTTACATTACAATGAAACGTTTCGATCAGCAACATTCTTGGAACAATAAAATTTTTGGCTGCCTACAGGAAGTGTGGGCATCAAATTACGTGAAAAGAATAAATGTGCTGATATTGCTTAAATTTGTTTACACAGGTGTGCATGACTCATTCAGCTAAAATGCGAATATTTTAAACAGGAAGTTTACACAGGTGTGTATGAACCATTCAGCTTAAATGCGAATTTGTTTACAGCGGTGATATCAAATTACATCATAAACAGGGGAAGCATGCCTAATATTTAGTTTGATGCCCAGAACCCCACTGCCCCAGAACGCCTATAGAATGTCATCCGGAACTTTTGATATCTACAAATTCCTCACTAAGAAATATTCAAGTAAGAAAACAGCAAATCCAAGGTGACATTATGCTGATATCTACAACTCCCCAAAGTAACTTGAATTATTAGTAATATTGAATGGAAATATCGCTAATATCTCGAAAACCACAGTCCGTAGAGGATTTCTGATGAAAATGTTGTCCCCCAACAGTACCAATACCCTATCCACTGGCACCTCCTAGAATCTATTGGTATGAAAAAGAATAGCATAGGGTTAACTTGAATTATTACTTATATTAACTATATCTAAAAAGGTAAAATCGCTAATATCTCGAGAACCATAGCCCGTAGAGGGTTTCTGATGAAAATTTTGTCTCCCAACAGTACCAATACCCTATCCACTGGCACCTCCTAGAATCTATTGGTCTGAAAAAGAATAGCATAGGGTTAACTTGAATTATTACTAAAATTAACTATATCTAAAAAGGTAAAATCGCTAATATCTCGAGAACCATAGCCCGTAGAGGATTTCTGATAAAAATTTTGTCCCCCAACAGTATCAATAACCTATCCGCTGGCACCTTCTAGAATCTATTGGTATGAAAAAGAATAGCATAGCGTTAACTTTAATTATTACTAATATTAGTTCAAAACCAAAAGCCCACATTTAGGCGCAACACTTGAAAACAGCAAAATCATAATAAAAAAGCTTACATTTAGGCGCAGCACACCATGAGCAAAAAAATAAAACTTGAATTATTACTAAAAAAGTTAATGTCATCTCCTGGTCAGCCAGACGGTAGGAAAGGAATTCTCCAGGCAGGCCTTGTGACGTAGACCACTAGACGGAATCCCTCTCAGTGGCCCAGAACCACAGTCCATAGCTACCAAAATAGTTGGAATCTACCTTGAACTTTTTGTATGGAAAAAGTGGGCCAGAATATGGGGATTACTACTCTATGTTTCTAAAAATATAAAATGAAACACAGCAACTGTAAAGTATTAAGAATCGGAGCTTTACATCTCAGTCGGTCAGCTGTTCAATGTCGGAAAATAGACATCCAGCAATTGTGTAAGGCCTAACCAAAGTAAGGACGCGACCCAAGTCCTCCGGTACCATTCCATCCAAAATTTTAGCCATCTATTGAATTTTACAAATAAACCAATCTGACAAATATAGGAAAGTTAAAGACCAAGAAATAAGTTTACTCGTAATGATTTTTAAAAATAAAACAATCTAACAAACATTGAAATATAAAAACCAGAAGAACAGCTCTGATTTTGCCTTCCAATTTTACTGACTACAAATATTGAGCGTTCTAGTGCTGACTAGTCAGTAAAAAATACTAGTCGGTAGAGGCTTACACGAGTCGTTGTAAGTGTCAGTTCTACTGGCTCGTGTAGTCCCCAGATTATTTAATTGCAAAATAAAGTGCCACTTTCAACCCAAAAAGCAGAAGATGAATAAGGCAAAGTGAAATAATCGTAAAAAACGAACGGGAATTTTTAACCTCAGTGCATGAAATAAACGAAGAAATTTATATTCAGAAATGAGAAAAACCAACTTTGGCAGATGATTGAACTAAAAATAGATAAGCAATTTGTATTAGAGATAAAAATATATAATGTAACAGATTTGAACTTATACAAATTGATGTCGCCAAATACGCTTAGGCTACAGAAGGAGTGTAAAATGTAATAAAGTAGACAATGTAGCCTCAAAAAGTTTGTGAGCTGACGCATTTGGAATTTTTCTAGACTGCTCTATCTAAGTTCTCGAACAAATGAGATTGTTAATTTTTTTTTTTGTAATTGTAAGTAGAGTTCACTGACATGTATATAAATGGACTGACGGATCTCCTGTTTCATGTGGCACCAGTTTTGATTCCCGAAAGTATGGTAACAATAGTCGTACACTGGCGCTATATTTAAATTATTTTGGAATTTACATGTCAGAATTTATCACAAAAGTATTTGAGACTATATGTATTGTTAAAATTTTTAATATGTGACGAAGGAAGTGTTTTTTACAAGGCTGTTTTGGCAGGTAAGTCTTGATTACAAAGTTGCCAGTTCTGGAAATACCGCTGAACTTCAAATAGTTTCCCAATCGCCAGAGTTCAGTTGCAAAGCAAACTCTCACGGAAAGAGACAGGAATGTAAAAGTGTTGCCATTTGTTATCATGAATTTTTTTGGGTTCAACGAGCAGTCCATTTATATACATGTCAATGGAAGGACTGAGTTTTTTTTTTCTTATTTTATAAAAAAGTTTGAAAACCTCTCATAAAGAAGAAGTCCTAGTTTTATTCTACAGAAACAGTCCGAGTTTTAATATAAAAGGAAAAGTGCGAGTTCAAGTCGGAGTCTTGCGTGATTCTTTGGACGCTACATAACGTGAAAAGAAAAACGACGTGCAGCCTCCTACGAAGCAACGAAGGAGTAGAAACCCGCTATTAAGGGAAAAAGAAGTTCTTTTATTTTGATGCGTTTCTTCAACCAATTTCCAGCTGACTGGGGGAAGAAGAATTATATTTTAATGGGAGCCCGGTGCAGGAATCCACCTCAGCAACCCAAAGGAAAGGCACACCAGGTGAAGTTCGCCGAATAGATTTAGTTTTGTGCTTCTTGCTCAAGCCACCAGAGCCTAAATCGAAAGCTTGCGCTGAACATCGCTGCCAGTGTACCCGCTTGGCCAGGTAACCATCTAACGGTCCAAGGTTCAAAATAAGGACGTTTTGTAGCTGTGACGCAGACAAAGTCTGTCACAATGTCTATTTATGTAACTAATTTTTAGAAACGATTTCTTAGACGTACGAACAGGAACGATCCAGTTATTTTGGTTCTATGACAATGAAAATATCTATATCTATATAAGTTAAAAAACTGTTAATACATATTAATGTTGTCCAATATGATAGGAATTTATAAGTTTTTCCACGAAATTCCTGACTTTAGTAATAAGAGAAATTTTATAAATTTGTTCATTATATTAAAAGTTTTACAAACATATAAAAAAAAAACAATCTGTAGATGTTAAATTTAATTAAAGTCATCCAATTCAAGAGATCTGGATGAAAATCACGTTCTTAAAAAAAAAAAATACTTCATTCATGAATTATATAGAAAATGATTCTGTATTCTTCTATATTTGCTCTGTGCCAGATTATTAGCCCGCAATAGCTAAGAGGTACTGATGCAGCTGCCATCGGCAATTATTATTGGGAAGTCTGTTGGTTTTTCCCCCTAAAAATGCGAATGAAGATAGGTAGGAAAAAGCGCAGATTCATGTCGAGGTAGAATTCGAATACACAATCCCTGGAATGTTAGAATAGCCCGAAAACTACTGAGCTACCGAGAGCACACAAAATGTGATCATCTTGAATACGAATTTAATTATTTTTGTTATTGGTCTTTTTGCTGGACTAACAAGGGGCTAATAGTGCTTGCTGAAAAAAAAAACCTAGATATATATAGAAGATCGAGCTAGTGCTACAAACATCGATAGGAAAAATTCAATTTAATTCATCAAAATATAAATATTTTAGCTAATATAAAATACTACGATACTACGGATAAACATATACAGACAATATATAAAACATAGGCAAACATAACGTATACGTATCCCTTCTCTCCGTGATAAAGTCTGGCCAGACTTTTTGGGCTTTTTTTCATAGGAATGTTTTGTGAGCGGTTATGAAATTCCCTGATATCCTTAACTTGGATATTTTCTGAGATGAAGTCACAAAGAATAATTTGGACATGTATGTGTCTGCACAAACCTAGGATATTTTAATTTCTGTACCCGTTGTACATGAAGTGGTCTGGCCAGACCATTTTTTTTAAATATATTTTTTATATACAAACTGGATTTTCTTTCTTGGTTAAAACTCTAACTGTTTTTCCAGAACAATAATGGAAACTGAAATAGTTGACATTATCGTCAGATAAGCAAATAGAAAGGCTGAAAGTGAAATAATGAAATATAACAACGACAAGAATTCGAAAAGCTTATAACATATTTTTCTGGATTGTAACTGGTGTTAATTACACTGTGTTACAAAAAATGATAAATACGGTATACTTTTGACGAGACATAGTGTTGGTTGTATATCTAGTGGAACTAAAAGTAATGGCATACTTGAAATTTCTCATACACCCTCCACATCTCATTTTAGACCAAAAAAACCGTTATTCGGTAGGTCCATGTATATAAAAATTTAAAACTCCGCCATTTTTTGTTCAATGTAGATGAAAGAAGTGAGAAAGACCTTTCCAACCCTATATTCCTTATTTCGTTGCGATGAAAAGTCAGGAAGTTATAATCGTAAATATTTCGAAACTTACCATTTTTTACTCTTTTTTTCAACTTTGACAACAATTTTATGGCTTATTTTGCTCTACAATATTTTCTTTCTATTCATATGATTAATAGCGAATTCCATTTCGCGTCTAATGAGCATTTGTGAACTAAAATCGGTTGAAATTTGACTAAGTTTTCGAAATTTTGCTCATTAAGCAGCTATATTTCAGTGTAATAGTGAACTATGTAGAAAGCTGAAGAAGCACTGGGTTTTAACCGTAAAATGTGTAAACACATTAAAAAATTCAACCTAACAACAACTGCAAGAAATAAGATAACAACTGCAACAAATATGACAACAAATTCAAAAGCTGTTGTCAGCAGCGCCAATTTAGAATTGACGCATGCCCAAGCGTAGGATACAGTATTTTAATGACAATTTTCTTTGGAATGTAAGGCGGTAATATTTCAGTAGGTACTTATTGCTAACAAATGAAGATGTAGGGAGTCTACTTTAATTTAAGCTTCACTGAATCCAGGAAACTTTGTTCTGAGTTGACGAAATACTTTGCTGTCGATTTTCAATATTTTCATGCACTGCTTCATGTAGCCGAACTTCAAATACAGTGGCGGTAAGATGACATCTTCCGGCCGCCCCAGTGGAATGTTTTAAGCCTTTTATTTTCCAATTTGAAACGATGTACGACGTGGCCACCCAGTTCGTTCATACCCATTTCGCGCACGTATATCCTACTCGCAAAAGTAAAGAGGATACTTGATATTACCGCCTTATATCCCACTGAACAATTCAACCTTCGTAAGAGTTGCAAGAGTATTCTCACAGCTTTTAATAAAACTTTACGTTTTATAACGATTGCTAACGTTCTTACAGTTTCTATAAATCCTATGTATAAAGACAACGGGAACCACTTTGTAGAACCTTAATACGATAATTAAGTTCCTCCGGGGAACGCTCTAGGAGCACATAAATATCATATAAAACGAGTTTTTCGTAAAAGCGTGTTGCGTAAACATTCTAGCAGCGTTTGTAAAACTGATTTATTATTGTTGTAAAAACGTTCTCCGAATTTACATATACTTCAGAGGTTTAAATGTATCTGTTATACGTGGGGCTATTGTACTTTTTACAATATAAGTTATTCTTTTTTCCTCTTGTAAAATATGTATACAAATAATTTTGTTGGTATGCGATATCATCCTATAAATGAAAAAGAAAATAAAATTTACAGCAAATATGTATATGCATTCAAATTTATTGCCAATCAAATTTTTCCGTAAAAGTTGTAAATATAGCTCGAAATAGTACAATGCGCCTGTGAATTTGTGAAAATTTATAACACTGCCCTAAGGTCCGGTATAATTGGGATTATTACATAGATTCGAATTTTACTCTAAAAGTATTTTTAAAATTGTCAGAATAGACCGTTTATTTCTTTTTTTACCATTAAATTCATATAAGTATGCGCCAAATACATAGATTAAGAAAATATAAAATGTATGCTTTCGCAAAATAGCGACATTCATAAATCTATAATATATAAAACAAATGGCCGATGTTAAAACAACAATTTAGCTCTTTCTAGAGCTCTAATAAAACAGAATATTTTTTCAAAAACTTTTATAAAACCATTAAATCAAATTTTCGCGCTTGAGAACTTTATAAAATTATTTAGTTAATCTAAAAACCTTTACAAAACCACGCAGCTCTTTTGCTATTTTTGGAGCCCTTATAAAATACCTTAGCTTCCTTCATAGCCTATATAAAACGAGACATTTGGTTCTTAGAGAACTATTTATTACTAGAACTCCTAAAAAACATACTATTGAATAAAGACGTGGTTTAACTTTGTGAACTTTTGAGACAACAAACCGAATGAATGAATAAATTTAATGATGTTTTAGAAGCAATGTGTATTATTGAAATACTTTTGGGAAAAATAATTTCTCATACAGGGACAGTATTAATAGCAGGCCGCAGGGAATACCGTCAATACATGTGACAGGTCTCCGTCAAGTATTATTGTGTCGCACCAATCATTCGAAAATGTGTGACTTATATATTGATTTAAATTTGTATTCTAATACATTCTAATAGTTGTAATAATACAACGATTATTTTTCTTTCAATTGATATCAATGCCATTTTCCATAATTTCCTTCAATTCATCAACAAATGGAGACAGAAATGCCTTTAAATCACCAGGCTTGTTCTTTCCACTGTAAATAGCAATTACTCTAGAATGAAAAAAGGAATATCTCATGGATATTGAAAGAATATGCACAAGTTCTTCTTGACAGCTCTTGTATACTGGCAATCCGTCAATGATGATATTTAAAGAAATTATTTTTGATTCATTAATATCCCTAATATCCCGAAAGAAACCCTTTAAACAAAATTCCATTTCTTGTTGAACGTTCTCATTTTTTATATCATCGGACCACAAACATCGCTTAAATTATTTTTGTTAATGCAGGAGGCAGTGTCTATAATGTTTACAGTCCAGTTATTTCTTACTTCTAAACCTTCATCATCAACAAAAATGTCGAGATCAATTCTGAAATCACAATCAGAATAATTGGGAGTGTTATGTGATGTAGTAAAACTCTGAGAGGCAAAATTTTGTATAGCGATATCCGAAGTAATTGGCTCTCTCTGAATATTTCGCAAATTTCAATATGTCAAATTTCGAAATAATTTTATAGATATTGCTATGGTTTTATTACAGTCTTATCAGAAACTGTCTAAAACAAAATAGTTACCCAAGTTTTAAAAAGGTTCCAATGGTGCTTCAGGATAACTAAAATGTTTTATAACTGCTGCTCTTGCTACTGATTTGCTGTCGACAATAAACTATTTTGTAATGGCTCTCAATGCAGTTTTCCGAGGCTTTATGATAGCTTTATACAACTAAATAGAATCCAGAGCCAAAGTGTTTTAATAGGGTTCAGATAAATAACATTGCAGGCTACTATAAGACCACTATATAACCAAGTAGCTCTCGACGCCAAACAGTTAGTTCGGAAAGCATTTCTAACACTGCATTATAAAATATTTTAGTGTCAAAAACCAAAAATCAAATCTTGTAACTTTTACAAAACAATTTAGCCACGTGAATCCATTATAAAGCCTTTTTAAAGCACACATCCACTCTTCGCAACCATATAGCTGCTAAAATTGTTCCTTGCGATTCCAAACAAAATTGTCATTAAAACTACTGTATCAGGAAGGCATGCATCATGAAACTTAATTCTAAGTAGGTGTTGCTGATAACCGATTTTGAATTTATTGTTGTAGTTCTTGTTGTTTTAGTTGTCTTATGTTGCATTTTTTTACTTTTTCACACCTTTTACGGATTAAAACCAGTGGTTCTTCAACTTTCTCTGTAGCTCAAAATTATATGGAAATATAGCTGCTTAATGAGAAAAAATTCGATAACTCAGTCAAATTTCAACCGCTTTTAGTTGGCAAATGCTCATTAGATGCGGAATGGAAATCGCTGTTAATGATATGAACAGAAAGACACTATTGTGGAGCAAAATAAGCTATCAAATTGTTGTCAAAGGTGAAAAAATGAGTAAAATATGGTAAATTTTGAAATATTTTCAATTATAAACACGTGACATTTCATTGCAACGAAATAAGGAATATACGGTTTCGACATCGAACAAAAAATGGCGAAGTTCTAAAGTCCTATATAAATGGACCTGCCGAATAACGGGTTTTTAGTCTAAAATGGGATATTGAGGGTGTATGAGAAATTTCTAGTATGCAACTATTTTTAGTTCCACTAGACCTACAGCCTACACTATGCAGTGGCGGATCCAGAAGGGGGGTTCCTGGGCGTCATGACTGTGATTTAACTTAATTCGTATTCTCGTTATTAACTGATGGGGGAGTAAATGTAGCACATCTATACGTTTGCCTACATAGTAAATTAACATACCCTAAGAACATATTAAGCATAGATAGTGTATTGTAAACTACACGCTTAAATTTCATCGCATGTTCAGACACCTTGTGAAAATAAAATGTATAGAATAAACTAAGTTGCTGTACACAAAAAGTTTTAGAAAATAAAGGATGTCAAGGTGAAATTCATATGTTCAAAGATCTTGTTACATATTAGTCAGAATTATTGAAAGATAAAAATAAGATAAATAAATCAGTTTAAAACAAAATACAAATGGAATTAAAATATAAGATAAAATTTTTCAACTCAAAATAGTCCTAAAGAAAAGACTACAAATATATATTATATACCAAAAATAAACAAAAAATCTTTTTTATATTTTTACAAATACGTATATAATTTTGTTTATGTTTGGCCGAACTTCAAAATACACATTCGAATAAAGCAAAGTGACGAGTTGCGGTTATCATTCACAACCCCCTCACTATCGACATTGGTGACCCCAGAGTTTTCAAATGCGATTTGTGCTCCCCGTCATTTTGGCTTCCAATCAAAATATCGTCAATGTAAGTAAAAACGTAATTCAAATCTCTGGTAATTTTGTTCATGAACCTTTGAAAGCTTTGCGCGGCATTTGTTAGGCCAAATGGCATTCTAGTAAATTCAAAAAGGCCGATAGGTGTTGTAATTGCTGTTTTGTGGATGTCTTCTGCAGCTACCGGTATATGGTGATAAGCTCTTATTAAATAAATTTTTGAGAAAATGTTACAATTTAGTAAGTTCAATGAGAAATTTTGAATATGTGGGATTGGATACCTGTCCGGGATTGTAATAGAGTTTAGCTGTCTGTAATCTTCACATGGACGCCAATCAGAGCTATTTTTCTTTTGTACCAAATGAAGTGCTGAGGCCGTTGATGATGATGATGGCTGGCAGAGATCTAATTGAAGCAAATGATCGAATACTACTTTCGCAATTTTCAATTTTTGAGTGACTAGCCTTCGGGGTTTGTAAATGGTAACTGTCCTTTTGTCGTAATTTGATGTACTACGTTATGTTTTACCGGTACTCCATAACGAGGAGATTCTCTCAGTGACGGAAATTGTCGTACAATACTTCCGTAACCATTTTCAATTATGAAATGTTTGGGGGAAGGTGTATTTACCTTAATGGTAAATCCATTTATCGACAAAGATGTATTGCCATCAATTAGACGTTTACTATTTAGATGAACTAAAAGGCTAAATTTTGCTAGAAAATCGGCCCCTACTATAGGTCGGTTGACATCAGCAATTCCGAAAGGAAACGTAGAATCTCTTCTTAAATCAGAATTGGTTTTGAGTAGTTTTGTGCCAAAAGTGCGGATTGTAGAGCCGTTTGCTGCGAATAGAGTCAACGTGTGATCTCTTTTGTATACGCTGCAGAAGGTGGCAGGCATTACTGAGAGGTCAGCCACAGTATCTATTAAGAATTTAAAATTATTTTCTTTCTCGAATACAAACAAACGTTTAGAAAAGATATGTGAGGAACTCGTTGAACTATAGTTGAGGGGTTATCCAGTTTTTTTAATTTTGGACATTTTTGAAAGAACATGGTGATACGCATTTTGTTGCCTTATCTCCAAATTTTTTGTGGTACCAACAGATAGCAGAAAACCTTGTACCACCTGAAGAACGACTCCTAGATCTGATATTCGAAAAATTTTGTTTATTTTGAATCGATATATTTTTAACAAGTTGTTCTAACGAGTCTATTTTATTTTCCAAATTACAAATTTTGTTTAATAAATTTAAATCACTATTTAAGTTATGTGAGCTGATTGTTAAGATACATTGAGATTTCGAAATTTAGAATAGAATAGAAAAATCATTTATTAAAGAACCTCAGCTTACGCTACGTTACAACGTTAGGTACATCGAGTAATTAATAGCTAGTTGGCATAATAGCAAAAAATACAAAGTCGTTTAGCAAAATAAAAAAGGAGCAATGTACAGACTCATTGCGGTAGAAATCATTTACAGTATTTACAGTAATACAGTAACACAATAGAGACCGGAAAGCACTCACCATAGAAACAAAATGGCAAACACCATTTACAAATAGGAATAAAAAACTGAAGGTAAAGCAAAGTAACAGCAATAATAAATAATAACTCAACTTAGAGGCAAAATAAAGAATAAAGAATAAAGAATAAAGAACAATAACAAAAAGAAATAACAAGTGCAACTCATTTTTTTTTTTTTTAATTATTATTATAATTATTTTCATTTTATACAGACATTAGGTGACATAACACGAGTTCCTTAAATTCCCTGCAAATACCAGCTCTTCTGACTGGTTCCGGGAGGGAGTTCCAGAGAATGGCACCCTGACCAAAGAGGTCATTGGACCCAAATCGAGTGCGAGTTCTATGCAGGACAATTCTGAGATAATTAAGGTTGCTCCATGTGAGCAATTGGTTAATGTAGACAGGTAGTGAGCAACATCTAGCTTTGTGTATGAAGCTTAACACTCTAAGTTCCAAGAGGTTAGCCAGGGGTTCAGGCATGAACAGCTGGACCAGAGCGGAGATGTGGGATTGCCGTTTGAGACGAAATATGTACCTTACGCATGCTTTCAGCGCCCTGTTTAATTTTGCAATTTCCGCGGCATGCAGGTAACATCAGCATAAAAGAAATGCGGCATAATAAGTGACGTAATCAGGGATTGTCTGATGGACTGATCAAGGTGATGTGACACCGCGTAAAGAGAACGGAGTCCAAAGTAGATCCGAGAGCAAACTCTACTGATCTGTGGTCGCCATGTAAGATGGGGGTCCATAAGAAGACCAAGGTTTTTAACGTGTCTGTCAGAGAGAGGGATGACCAGATTTTGAATAAGCAGGTTAGGAAGCAAGCCATTAGTGCTGGAGGGATTATCACGAACATTGTATCTGATTGCCTGCGTTTTCGCAGGGTTGAGGGTCAGACCACTAGCCTGACACCAATTAGAGATGTTGCCAAGCGTTACATTGAGCGCCTCAATGAGAGACGGAAGCTCATCAACATTGGCAGCACCATAAATTTGCAAATCATCCGCATAGAGATGGAAGCTATGACCACCCAGCACTTCTGCAACATCATTAATATATATGGTGTACAGGAGTGGAGCTAGAACAGCCCCCTGCGGGACACCAGAGACACTACCCCTGGGTGTTGAGAATCGGTCATGCATTTTATCTGCTAATTGCAAAACTTCATTGATATCTCTGTTACCCGCTGTTGTCACAGATATGTTAATATTAGCTGGTAACTTTCTCGTCCACAGTTTTTTTACAAGATTTTCCGTAATTTCCGAATTTGTAAATTTTTGGATAAGAGCATTCTTAAGTGTGCTATATTTATCCGTTTGTGGAGGTGTTTGTAAAATATCCAACACTTGCATTATTATGTCCACTGGTACCGCTTGTACTATATACTCGTACTTCGTTTGGTATTGTGTAATTCCTTTGGAGCTAAATTGGGACTCTGCCTGAATAAACCATGCTTGTGGGTATGGTGCCCAAAACAGAGGCAATTTAACTGCAACCACACTCAGACCAGCTCTATCTCCTTCACCCAAATTTACTACATCTCCTGCGTTCATTTTTCTGAGATTATGACCAAGAAACCACATCTGAAAATCAAACTTAACACTTAACACTCGTATTACTTTACGTACTTCGCCGTACTTTGCAACGCGGGGTCACCAAAATAAAAGGTGAACAAAAAACAAGCTAAGTAAATTTTAAAATATTTAACGTGGAAAAAAAGGGGTAAATGTGATATAAAATCTATGTATCTATGTTGAATGTATATAAATATTTAACCTTAACACAATATATTAAAATTATTTATTTTCTAAAAATGAACCTGTTGCTTGATTTTCTTACTGCTCTTTCTACCTTTGTTCTTCATTCGTTTTTCAATTGTATTTTCTCTTGTATTTCTTTTTTTTTTCTATTTTAGTTTCTTTTCTTTTCTTGTGTTCTTTCTTGTATTTCTTTTTTCAATTTTAGTTTTTTTTCTTGTATCTCTTTTTTCTATTTTAGTTTCTTTTCTTTTGTTGTGTTCTTTCCTCTTAAAGTTATCTTTCAGTTCCTCACCACTGGTGGGGGTCACCAATATCGATAGTGAGGGGATTGTGAGTGATAACCGCAACTCGTCACATCGATTTACTCGAATGTTTATTTTTAAGTTCGTCCAAACATAAAGAAAATTATATACGTGTTAGAAAAAATATAAAAAAGATTTTTTTTTTATTTTTGGTATATAATATATTTTTGTAGTCTTTTCTTTAGGACTATTTTGAGTTGAAAAATTATATCTTTTATTTTAATTCCATTTATATTTTTGTTAAACTGATTTATTTATCTTATTTTTATCTTTCAATAATTCTGACTAATGTGTAACAAGATCTTTGAACATCTGAATTTTACCTTGACATCCTTTATTTTCTAAAAATTTTTGTGTACAGCAACTTAGTTTATTCTATACATTTTATTTTTACAAGGTGTCTGTACATGATATGCAATTTTACCGTGTAGTTTACAATACACTATCTATGCTTAATATGTTCTTAGGGTAGGTTAATTTACTATATAGACAAACGGATAGATGTGCTACATGACCCCCTCTAAGTTTGAAGAAAAAAATATTAATTTACTTGAGTTATTTGTAAAAAGTTATGTATTATTGTATAATTTTTTTATTTATATAATTCAACATCAAAAAAATTATTTATTCAGAAATGTAAAAAAATCAAAATTTATTTCAATGAATATTTTTGTATGCATGTGAATATAAGAATATGATTTTGGGAGATCCAAAACCCTCGAGAAACACTTCCCAAGCCTAACTTAGTCCTAACTTTTTCTTTTTTTTTTGCTCAATTTAATTTGTAAGATGACACCCCTCTTTTTCAATGTTAGGTCCGTGCCCGACATTATGTCTCATCAAAAGTGTATTTTCGCTACAACACATTGTTATTCAAACATGCAATACACAAGAGAATTGTGGAAAACTTAGATTGATCCAGTGGTTAGAGCAACAGTGTACATATGCCATTTTATAAGATATAACGTACGCAGAAAATCTTAGAGTGCATTCATTTTACATTTTGATCTCCATCTGAGTTCACCACACTTTATGATAAAATAAAGTGCAAGCATACTCCCAATTTTACTTTTTTGAAAATTGGCGCATTTTATGATAAAGTTGAGATTGTTGATTCCAATATATGTATGTAGATGTTGTACCGGTTCCATTCGGTAGTCCAAATCCTAGATATTTCGGAGCCATACTTGCCATTGTTGAATTAGTGCAATTTTGGTGCATAATTCAAAGCTCATACTTATGAGAAAAGGTTGCTAACCTCCAGCTACATACTTTTCATATGATTTGACGTTTAGTCGAAGTAAGGTAATTGGTTAACAAGGTCAGTTGCTGAACTAGAAGACATGTCGAGTACTGAATTGTAACATTTATTTTATTAAAGCACTTCTTGTTGATCCTAAGAACATAAACAAAACCAATTACCCCAATTTATAGCAGCGCAAATTGCGCTATATCGCTATAAGGCAGAATTTTATAAAATTAGTACCATACGAAAATTTTTGCCTCGGGTAAACCTTTCTCTTATTACAAAGGATAGCAATTTTCGCAAATACTTGAACGTCTGTAAATATAATAATTACAAAGGTAACACAATCTTGCTTTTGTTTTCTTCTATTTTCCGTCTTAAAGCCACCAGAAATTTTTAATATGTATCCTTCACAGTGCTTTGAAATATTACTGTATGTGCACTTCTTAAGGCTTAAAGTAAAACCATCCAGATTTCTTCAGAGAGAAAATTAAATTTTAAAGACACAACGAGTGCCGCGGGAAGGCCCTCATACTTCCGAGTATTTTGTTGGCGCCCTGAAAACCCACCTGTTGTCAAGCGCAACATTAAAATTTAGAAAGTCATGCTTCCCCCACCGTTCACAGGAACCTTTTGTTGATTTTATAAATATTTCAGAAGCTAGAAATGGAAACCATCTTGCGAGCTGTTTACCTGAATCATATCTAAAATGTTAAAGTAACATAGTTTCCCTTTAATTAGACCAATTATATGAATTTGTGGGAACAAGGGTATGAAAGTGAGGTTCGCTAGAACAAAGTGGAAGAAGGCAGCCAGAAGGTAATAATCTTCTGAATGATGATTAATGTTTAATCTTGCGCGGAGCTTGCTATTTTGAACTCAATGAAGTTTTTTTTCTTACTTTCTATCTTATTTACATACATACTTATAAAATGTACATTGTAGTAATAAAAACAGTTTAGTGCTTCTTTTAAAAGGAAAAAATACTTAAGACCAAATAAATGCCGCTTGATTAGGAATCAAAGTTGATAAGACAAGACATGCAATTTCTAGTATAGTTAATAGCATTAAATAATTTATGTATTTGTGCCCCAATATGACTCTCGGCTGGCTAGTCGACCGGTAGAAGATCACTGATCTATCTGCCTGGCAGTTACGATTAGTGTACATTTTTATAGTTATAGGTAGGTATAATTATACCTCACTAAATTTTTGTTTGCCACCCTGAATATAGGTCTAAGTTGATAGTACAGTTTGGTATTCTAGACAAGAAAAAATAGAAACGCTTCTCCTAGAAATAATAAGGGAGCGCAGAACTTTTGTTAGATTCAAGTATTCCTGTAAGAGAACTCCAGAAGGAGTAATTCTGGCGCCAAGATTAGTGAATCAGTGTCCCATTTTGTTCTATGTAAGATAGTTATGCGGCTCATACCCGCATGTGTTTTGCTTGTTGTTTAAAGAAAAAGTTATTAAAAGGCTGAAATGTGGTGAAAGTGAGTTTTCATTTTTGATAATATTTTCCAAATTAAACGATGCTCCATAAATCACATTTATCTAAACGTCGCTAAACGATTTTTTTTGAGTTACAAGTAATATAATTTTGGAATGTTTTTAAAAATTATTTTTTTGTAAAATGATTTCATTTCAGTAGGATAATTACAAAAAGAGAGTTTCAGTTTTGATCGTTTCGGATGGCTACTTCTTGTAACAGCTAAAATAAAAATTAACTTGAACTAAGTTATACCATAGACGGCACAAGAACTAGATGTCGCATGGCATACTAGAGCAGAGTTTACATATTGTTAAATGGGTAGTGCATTCTGGAATGGACCATAACATGTTTTAGAGTGCGCCGAAAGCAAATATTTTAATATATCAGTTTTGTATACAATTTATTGACTTCCTCAACTCAATGGACCACCCAGCCATATAAATTTTGTATACTTTTGTGGTACTGAATGCGACATCTAGCTCTTCTGCCATCTATGGTTATACTTAACCCACATATTGAAAAAAGAAAACATTATTACCGAATCTTGCAATATATAGAAAAGATATTATTCGTCCATATCAAAAACACAAGTTATATTTTTTCTCATCTATCCGGATCTTATTTAAAAAATTCTACATTTTTCAACTTGGTTGCGGCAGTAACTCTAGAGGTAGGAATCACCACTGTAAAGGCCTAACCACAATGTGCAAAAGCTTGCATATGCAAGCCTTGAAAATGTCTGAATGATTCCTTATGAATCACTAACAATTGTATAGTATTTACACAAACTGTCAAATTTGCTTATGCAAGGTACGATCAAGAGCGTACGTTTACGAAAGGAATTAAAACCTCATGAACGGGCTCTAATTCCTATTGTGGTGTTTGCATATGATATGCACTTTGTGGCTAGCCGTTAAGATCATTGCTTTAAAAGAAATTTGTGATACCACTTCGATAAGGTGCATCAACTAGGATTGAGCCTAATAATCGAATATTCATCCCTTTGCAAGCACCCTCACTTACCGGGGTCTGTTGTGTTGTTCACGTAATCCATTCACTCTGATTGACTACACATACATATTCAAGTCAAACACGAAGGTACCTGCATTTAGCCTAGACATGTTAAAACGGTTCTATACACATTCACCACGAGGAATTTTACTGGGTTCATTTAGGCATCGTTCTCACAAGCTTAGTTACTGTCCCAAATAATGTCGGTTTCAGGCACTCACCTCCTCCTCATTAATAATATCAGCAGGTGTAGAAATCTATTCTGCAGAAATCGCTAAATTGATTAAAGTATGACATAAACAAAAAATTATGACATATAGGGAAAAACCTATGAAATTGTGTTTCTTTTCCTATTCCGCAACTTGTTTCCTCCAGTAAAGAACTAGAATAAATTCTGAACGACCTGTAATGAGTGGCCATTACGAAATTCTAAAAGAAATAAAATTCACTCTTCCAAATTCAACCGGCAATACATTCTTCAAATTTATCGCCAGAGTAAAAGTGCAGTGTCATATACCTACCTTAACTACGTTGACCCCCGTTGAGGTTAGCTTTGCAACAACATTTCAAAAGTACGAGACCAAAAGCGACGCTTCAGCTTTGTTGTGTATTGTTCACGAGCTTTTGTGGGTCAACGCGTTTATGCAAGGAAATATAAGCAATACGCCGGGCGATGACCGGTATGTACATAGTTTAGCAATGTGAAATTTCGCCTTGTTATGTGTTGTAATGATAAAAACAAAAAGAGGGTGTGGTGACCTGAAAGGAAAAGAAATAGTAAAAATATTGAAATAGTGGAATCGAATGTTATGTACCTTGATGTGTTGTCCCGTGATGTCCAACAGTTGCCAATTTGATTGATTCTGCAAGCGATTTTAATTTTATTTACATATTGTAATGGGAAATAAGTCCAAGTACCTTTATGTACCTATGGGCACTTACTGGAAGATGCGGGCTCCAATTCGGATTCTAAAGATGACATTTAACAAAATTCTGCGATACTCATTGCTCCTGAGACGTATAGCGATACGAATGACATTTAATATGCATCTAGCCACATATACCACACCTGCACGTTGGATAGAGACCTCTCCTTCGAAGCAAATTGAGAAGGCTCCCCGTAATATTAAAGGGTTAAGTTGATTTAAATCCCTCCACGTTCTTTTGCGGAATGTATCTTAATCGCCGTTGGATTTAGCACACCTGTAATTAGAATTAAGTAGTATAAGCTGAATTTCAAATTTTTAAATTATTTAATTAAGATTTACTTATCACTGTTAAGATGATGTATGGCAGGTAGGGTACTGCGCGAAGTTCAGGTCTAGAACACAAAAAGAAAAAAAGTTTAGGTGGTATTTATCTTCTATATATGTAGAATCAGTTTTAAAATAGCTTAACTTACCTCGTTTAGTCTTCCCTCAAAATCACGTCAACATTACGTAAATATAAATTATCACTAATATGGAAGCGACAACTCTACTTGCTGAACTTGAATTAACCGGCCGTGATAGCAAAATTATTGGCCCGACCATAGCCCAAAGTATTATATCGTATAAAGCCCTTCTGATCAGAAAATATTTGAAAATTTAAAACCACTCAAAATTATTTTTCGAACTGAGCCAATTATTTAGGCCACTTGCGATAACAATTGTAATGCAATAAAATGCAGGAAGCTGCTAGAAATAGGGGGCTTATTTTTTTTGGAGAAGCTTTGGTAGGTGATGCGGTCGGCCATTCCGCGTGAACCAGTGAAAAAGAAGTATCGGTCTCAAAGAAAGTAAGAGTTAAAAAAAATAAGAGTTAAAGAAGGTAATAGGTAAAAAGTGGAAAGTCAGAAAAAAAGGAATCACAGAAAAATATTTAGTAGTGAAGAAAATTAAGGAAAAAGGCAGTTGGATATAAGTTGAAGGACGTGTTCAAGGGCAGATTGAGCTGGGATCACTCCCCACAGGCCATCGTATGCATATATCCACAAAAATCAACAATTTTTGCTAATTACGAAGATAAGTACCTACCTCTTTTGAATTTATGAAATTAAATATATACGTACATATATCAAATAGATCAATTTTGCGGTTCGTAAGCGATCAGTGGCTCGCGCTGCCTTGCCCTGCCGGTGAAAGCTTTTGCTGTTTTCTTTTAATTTTTTTTGTGGAATAATTTGATTTGCAATTACGCTCGATTACATTTGTTTGCTCTGGGTTACGAATTATAACGTTTTTATTGCTGTAAGGAATTTGTGTATTTTCGTATCCTATTCTCGAGTTCGTGGACTCTAATAACCACGTGGCGCCCAAAGGTGTTTAAGTCCCACCCCTTCTCCATCGCTAGCCGGGGTAGCGATTGCGCGCAGTTAGAATGCGTAACAGCCTATATCGCTATGTATGAAGCTAGAACCAATGACGCGCACTAATTCCTGAATGCAATGCAAATAATGACAATGGCGTTCCCCTCCTAAATAGTAGCAGAAAAAGTAAATGAAGGGTTTGTTTGCTCAGGTAATTAAGAATTACTAATACTAAGAGACACATACCGCAGAATGAGAGAGTCCCCCGACCAGCGGTAACGACTCTTATTTTGGGAATGTAGATATTAATGTCCAAAAATATTAGTGAAAGAACAATTGTAAAGAAAAAACAACTAGAAGAAAAAACGATAAACGAAGTTTGCAGAACTAAGTTAACTCAAGGCATGTGAACTTCTACAAAAAAAAGCACTCCCTGTCCTTTGTTAAAAACAAAAAGGACATAAACTTTCAACAATCTAATCCCAACGTCTTCTTTCCATTATCACTTAACAGATAATAAAAGTCTTACTTCTTTATATGTAACTGCCACTTTCTTACGTAAGAAACTGTCATGTGTCTGTAATCTCTTGCAATTGGACGAATGTCTGAAAGCTATTTTGTAGTTAGCATTTTACGAAGAATTTTTTTTCTCTAAAATTATCCTATTTTCCGTATCAACTGAAGTCATTTTCCCGGTGTTTACTTTTCAGTGGAGTTCAGAAAATAAAACCTTTTAGAAAACTCCCGATCTAAAACAAAATAGGGTACAACTATGTACCTAAGGCAATTCAATTCACATTAAGTCAAGAGCTCGGTTCACACAATTCTTTCTTCAAACATTTTCCAGAGTGATTTGGGTTACTCCCACAAGTTATCGTATCCTTACCTGAAATGATTTCGAAAAAAATCCTAAAATTACAAAATTTTTGGCTTTGTCGTTCTTCTAAGCTACAGAAAAGACATTTTATTTAAACTGACGGAAAGCTTTAGGATAAAATGGACCTACTTACGGAGAGTATATAAACTGTAAAAAAAAAGGATGTCATCTTATATACCATCACTCTTGATTCGACAGAAATATCATTATAATGCGGGTTGCGTAAAGGGATTTCTTAAAAGGAATAAACGGTTGTTGTTAGACAGGCCCGTATTTACATAAGAGGTGATTTGCAATTTCGTGCCATTTCCATGTCATTTTTTAAATTAATGTAACAAGGGCTTGAGGAGAACATCGTTTGCATTCAAATATATAATAATACTGCTATTCCCTTGGCATATAAAAAGTTTTTAGCATCACAATGGATAATGCGTTATCCATATTAAGGAAATGACGGGATGTCAAACTATATTAAGCTAAGAAAACTTCAAATGAACAAAAGCCTTCATCTATGAAAATATATCGCATGGATGATGGCTTTGTGTCCATTAAAATTTTAAAAATGGTATTGCAATATCCGTGGTAGGTTGACTAATTATGATGGTAGAATATTGTAATTCAATTGAACATAATTCTAAGTAGAATAGACCAAACATTGTTTAGTATCAAGTAAATCTTATCTGTTAGAAGAAAATTTAGTACTAAATTAAGAAAATATTAATATACACAAGAGTTAGTTGGAAAAGAGCTATGAGAAGTGCACGCTGAGAGTTAAGTAATCGGGTCCGGTTACGAAGAACGTCGAAAGGATATATAAACAAGTAACAATGTTGGAATTGGTCTAAGACCAATGCTAATGATACCTTAGATGAATACTCGCATGTCATTTCAGAGCAAGTTTGATTTTTGAAGTGGTTTTTGGCATATATTTCTATAACGGCTCGTCGGACAGAAAAAATGTTAAAACCAATTTTGTAGGATTTTATATTCTGAAGAACTTTTCGCGTTCGACGGCATATCGGAAAATGTGTCGCCGGCGGTTATACTCGAATATCTCGGCATTCGCGTTTTCAAGAGTGCACAACTTCCTTTTTGAGCACTTTTTTCATACCATGAATGCTATTTTTATTTATTTCGCATTAAATATTTAATTTTTGCTCCGAAATTTGTTTTTTTTTTAAAATTTTTTTTTTATTTCTTCTGATAAACAGCTATATTAACGAGAAAACAACTAAACATCAAAGTTGTAGCTCCTGAAAAAATCTACAACATGGTATTTTGTTTGTTTCTAGTGAATGGTGTACTTGCGACCCGTAGTGTGCGTCGAATAGTTTGATTATGGTGTTCCCATGGCAAGATCGCTTCCACGCCAGCCGGGAGTATGAAGCCCTGGTCACACCAGGAGCAGCGCGGCGTGGCACTGCCCGGTGGCACGCGGCAAAATAGAGTGCTCACACTGAGAGCGGCATATTTTATTCAAATGTACGCCTATTCCGAGGAAGAAATTCTATTATTAGTAGCCCTGCTTGAAGAAAAACAGAGAAAAGTGATGAGGTTCGATTACAAATATACTTAAGAATGCAAGAAGCCTCATTTAAGGAATTGTGGGACTTATTTCGAATGAAAAGGAATTTTGCTGCCAGGGCAGCGCAAAATTGTGTTTTTGAGTAATCTCAGAAATCGCCGCGCTGCAACTATTTTGCCGTGCCGCGCCGCTCCCGGTGTGACTTATACATTTAATTTTGCAAGAACAATCGTGCAGCGGCAACTGAACAATGCCGAGGTGTGACACCAACTTAAGTCCTTGGTAAGTTATTCTTACGTGCAGCTCGTAGCTCGTTCATGAATCATACGCGCCGTTCCTGAGAGAACTGAGGAACTGCACGTTTCCATAAAATTATTTAAGGAAGAAACATTTCTTTATACAAAGAGAACAGAGTCTAAAAAATTCTGTGGAAGCTGAAGTACACTCGAATCGTAAAATTATCCACAGAAACAAGTCTCTTTCATCAACTTCCCATGTGATAAAACAACAGAGTCTCCGCACATACTTACGAATACAAGCGCGACCTTGGAACGAACTTGATCTTGAAATATGGGGCTGAAATAGAACGCGTAGTGAACTTGAAGTGGTAACAATCACGACGTAAGCTGCGTCAGATAATATTCTGAAACTAATTGCATGCAAATGCAACGAAAATTTTGTACAGGCTTTCGGATGTCAAAAGTCGGAATTGAAGTGGTCGACCATATGTCGACACTGCAACGGTAAAAATTCCGGATTTACCCAAGATCTTCGTAGATGATATGAAGAAGATACGCCTTCCGTATATATTAGGAATAGTCAATTTACATAGCGATAATACACATTATCAGCCACCCTTAAAGAAATAAATGCAGGGGTTATTGACTTGCATTATATATACGAAAAAATGAAGAATAACATGTATTGCCAGATATGTAGGTCAGACCCCAAGCATATTGATCGTAGTATTTCATATACAGATGTGATTATAGCAAACAGCGTGAATTGGCTGTAGAGAATGTTAACAAAAAAATACCATGCTGTAGGTTATTTAAAGAGCTACTACTTTGATGTGTTGCGTTTTTCTCCTAAATGTGGACGTTTACGAGAAAAAGCCGTAGAAAAAAAGGTGTTATGAATGGACCATAAACAGTAAAAGTTTTAGTACTTGTGAAAACTTTTAACATAAGTTATTCTCATTCCAATATCAAGAAAAGAAAAGAAGCAACTAAAAAACACAACTCGGCAGTATACCCTCAATAGTCCCCAACAAGCCTTCTAAGGCGACATCGAAGCATTTGCAATATCAAATGACATACTGACTGGACTATATGTCAAGTGCCCACTGATTGGAAACAAAAAAATATATATTTGAACAAATTAAAACCACCAACATTATTTCAACTTCCAATTTTTATTCCGAACACTTTTAAGTTTAACCTGCAACTGATTAGAATACCAATTCTCATTCTAAGATTTGCATAAAAATATCTTGCTCTAGAAAATGTATGTAGGACAGGAAATTGAAGATCTAATTACATTTCAAGTGAGTTAGCTTTTTTGCGAATAAGCTTAACCCTAGAACCTACACCAAGGTACAAATGTACCTTTGCTGAGAAAACAATTGCAATTTGAAACTGAAGAATTTTGCGCAGCAAGTTCAAATTCAATGATAGCCTCAAATATACAATTTATAGGGTGTGAGGCGAATTGACACAAGTATTGATAAATATAATATAAAATAAATTAAAAAATATATATATATATATATAATAATAATCATCGGAATAGTTTTAATAACTCCATTTTTGCAATTGGCACCAACGCAAGATTTTTTTACTAGCTTTGGAAAGCTGAGACTGGAGTTTCTTTAATTAGTCATACAACATGAACTTGAATTGTAGGAAGTGCGAGAAAGGTTTCAGCAGAAATGATTTGAAATGCGCTTGTGGCGCTTTCTGTGGTGGCGCAGTACATGCCAAGTGTGTGGACTTGTCGGAGCACCTTATTAATTCCATAAATACTAACAAAAATCTGAAGTATTTTTGTGATGATTGCGAAAATGCTGTGGAAATGATGGCGGTCAAAATTGAAAGCGTGATGGGGGGAATAAATGACAATGGTAGATTCATGAAGAAATGCGCGGATGATTTATGTGTGATTATTGATTTACAGAGAAAAATGCTAAATAAGGTTGAACTATATGCTGATTCGAACAAACAGGTTGAAAAAGTTATAGAAAGGTTGCAGGATGACGTAGAACGGCATTTTGATGCAGTCACTGCGTCCTATGCAGCCGTCGTAAAGCCAAGAAAGGAACAATCCAGTGATGCAACACAAAGGGATCTTAAAGTTAATCTCCGACCGGGTGAGATGAGTGCTCCAATTATTATGCTTAAAAACATTAGTAAGGGAGGAGTTATTATAAAGTCGGACAGCCAAGTAAATAACATAAAAAATTTTGAATCCATTAAGAGCAAGTTAGGTGATGAGTACGATGTTTATATAACCAAAGAGAGAGTTCCAAGACTCATTATTGCGAATCTAGAAAATGATTATACAACGGAGGATTTCCTACCTGAGCAAAGGAAACTTAACTACTCTATAGATGACAAAGATATAATCAAAGTTGTACACACTAGGAAAAACAGTCGCACTTGGAAATGGACTATTTTCTTGGAGACCTGTGGAACTACATACAGAAAAATGGTCAATCAATATATATATGTAGGTTGGAACACACATTTTATTAAGGAGGATTTTGGAATTAAAAGATGTTATAATTGCAATGGTTTCAATCATAAAATGGACAGCTGCAAAAGTAAGATGGTATGTGCTAAATGTGCAGGTGGGCATCGGACCCTGCAATGCAACTCTGAAATGCTGGGGTGTGTGAATTGCAAGGACAAGGCGGACAGTGTAGGTAAATCTAAGCCCCACTCAGCTGATAGTAGTATCTGCCCGGAGTACCTCAAGAAAGTTGATTTTGTGCAAAGAAATACGAATTACTCAATTGAATGCATTTAAACATGAATCGGAATACTGGAGGGATGAACTTGCTTTACCTAAATGTCAGGAGCCTACGGAAAAAGTTATATGAAATACAAGCGCTTATCATGAAACATCAACCAGTAGAAATCTAGGTTCTAAATGAGACTTGGCTTTACTCAAATGAGGTGCAATTTTACCATCTACCAGATTATATTGCTGTGTTCAATTGTAGAGATGACTCCAGAGGTGGGGGTACTGCTACTTACATACATAAAAGCCTGATTTACCGTGTAAATTTGAATGACTGTAGATTCAATACTAGCATCATAAAGATAAAAACTATAGAGAAAAGGAAGCTAAAAGTGATGACCATGTACAGGTCACCCAATGAAAACCTGTTGGATTACATGCAGCACCTTGAAACATTGTTTTCTACATATAAGGGTGTCATTTACCAACATTGAGTATATATGAGAATAGATCAGCTACTGCATTGCTAAGCATGACCTCAGCTAGCGGTTTCTCCATTGTTAATAGTGTAGATGACACCAGTTATACAAGGCAGGATGCGCATACACGTACGATCATTGATCATTGCATCTCGGATTTGACGCGATTTTATAAGCTGCACACTTCTCTACATGACACTGCTATCTCTGATTACCGGCTTGTAACTGTTCACATTTCTACTAGGTGTGCTGCTAAGCAGCCTATGAAGACAATAATAATACCTAAAAAAATACAAGGACAGATATAGGTCACATCTTACAAAATTATTAACGGAACATCAAAACCCATCAATTGAGACCAAAATAGAAATTATTAGAGAAGCGAAGAATAATAGTACTACATATAAAAAAATCAGAACCAGGTCCAATGTAAGGATTACGGATGATATTATCATTGGGATGAAGGAGCGAGACGTGCTTTTTGCTCGGATGAAGGCAAACCTAGGTGACCTGTGCTTAAGGTCTGACTATAGGAGAGTACGAAACATGGTAACGGATAAGGTAAGGAGGGCCAAAGAAGATTACATAAATGAAAAGATTCTGCAGGCTGGGAGAGATGGAAGGAAGTTGTGGCGGGTCATTGACAGTGTGATCCTAAATAAGGACAGATCTCAAACGGCGTGTCACATTCTGGATATTAATATCAATGGATCGTTGGTATCCGATCCTGAGGTTTACCGGGGGAGGTTAACAGCTACTTTAATGGTATTGGCTCGGCCGTGCAAAGCAGGATTCTGTCTGTGTCTCCGGTGGCAAATAAGCTAACTTTGAATTCGATGTATATGATGCCTACTACTATGGAAGAAGTGGAAGGTGTAATTCACAGCTTGAAAATACATGAGGCTCCAGGTTACGACGGTATCAGAGTCGTGGACATTATGGACGCTATTGACATCATCAAGGTTTCTCTTACTCATTTGATAAACGAAATAATGCGAAGCGGTATTTTCCCTGACTGCCTAAAGAGGACAATTATCAGGCCGGTATTTAAAGGTGGTGACCCCAGGGAAATGACCAATTACAGACCTATAGCTCTGTTATGCGGCATAAGTAAAATCTACGAGAAAATTATCGCGACCAGGATGAGGAAATTTGTTGAAACGAACGGATGTTTTGATAGAAACCAGTTTGGTTTTCTGCCACGGAGCAACAATGAATTGGCCACAGCTGAGACATTAAATAAGATCAATGACTATTTGGATAAGGGCTACAATGTAGGTGCAATCTTTTTTGACTTGTCAAAGGCCTTTGACACTGTTCACCACGGTTTGATGCTGGACTTATTGAACACGCTAGGAACGAGGGGCGTTGTTAATGACTTATTGAGTAGTTATTTAATGGAGCGGGAAGTTAAAACAAGGCTCGATGGGATGACTAGTGAATCTTTAGTGACAAAATGCGGTGTTCCCCAGGGTTCAATATTAGAACCGCTTCTTTACTTGTTGTACATTAATAACTTGCAGTACACGGACATATGCGGCGAATACCATGTGTATGCGGATGACACCAATATTTTATGTAGAGCCTCAAATGCGGATGATCTTGAGCGTTTGATGAATAATGACCTAAAGGTATTTAACAAATGGACTGCTGGGAACATGTTAATGATTAATGAGAGAAAGACCAAATAAATAATATTCAAACAGAAAAACAAAACAGATGTTAATATTTGCCTTAGAATTGGCACGGAATATCTGCAGAGAACCGCAAAAATTAATTATCTGGGACTATAGATTGATGATAAACTATGCTGATCACAGCATATAGGGGACTTAGTTAGAAAGCTAACACCATTGATTGGAATTTTTAGAAGAAATGTTAACCTGCAAAGGCATGTTGCAAGCTTAATTTACAATGCACACTTTCTGTCGCGCATTCGTTATGGCATTATAAATTGGTCGCATTTTACGATAGGCTTGTGTTATGTATTTATGGGTACTCACTGATCACCACTGTTGTCGGAAAATCCGATTCTTTCTCATTGTATCCCCCTTTGGGCTACCTCGCTTCAGGATCTTGATTTCACTGGTATCCAGGGCTCAATTAAAAGTCACAATTTTCTCTTTACACGAATCACAATTTATTTAGTAACCACAATTTATTTGTCAAGTCGGACTACAATATTTCTTTTCAGACTCACAAACTTTTCTAAAACTCCGAATCACAATTTTATCATATTCACAATTCTCGTTTTGTTTTCCTATGACACGTCACTTAACATCGGCAGCGATCGACCAAAAAGTTTCTTCCACGAGGGGTAAGAATCAACTCGAAATTTTAAAACCGACTGTCTCGAGACTTAGATTTTTCAATCGTAAGTCTTTTTGTTCAGGATAGGAAAATGCTTAATTAGCATTCCTATCCTGAGAAAATTATTTTGCGCTGGGCATGTTTAAACATGCCCAGAATTATCGCGACGGACGATAGTTGAAGTTGAAATTTGATATTTTCATAAATATCCAACCATCGTCTTTCTATCGTGCATACATTGTTGCGATCACAATGTATGCAGCTCGCGACAGTTTGCTGATAAGAGCATTTTCGGTGAAGACTTGATCGTTTCAGTCTGCACCGACGTAAAATTTCATGCACCCGATATGCATGTATGTATATATGTGCATACATATCGTATTTACGACAAATCTTACTGAAGGTAAGATTTATCGTGGGGCTTTTTTTCTATCGAAACGACTTGGGTTGAAATTTAAAACTTTTATTTTTCCCAAGTCGTTTTGTGGGAAAAATATGTTGATTTTATGCGAAGGAATTTGAAGAAATTGCTGATGGCAATTTCTTCGCCTTGTTAGGAGATAAGCTAAGCATGTTTTAAGCATGATTAGCTTATTTCTACCTATGAAAATTAAATATTTTTTGTTAATGATTTTTCCAATGATAATTATTACTTATAATTATCATTGTTAACCATTTTTAGGTATACAACAATCCTTCCGCCTGCGAAAAAGAGAATTATCCTTTGAAGAGGAATAATTCTCAGGGGAAGTTGTTGTCGGGGCTTTTTCGGTGGTTCGGCTCTTGGTCTGTTTGGCTTTTACATTTTTTCTAATTAAAAAAAAAAAATTGGTGATCTTATTTTTCTAAAATTGTTCTTAAATATATATTCCTACTCTGTTCTATTCCTTTATTATCTTACTAATTTCTACCTTTTTTGTATGTTATGTATATATTTTTTTTGTTACACTTGTATAACAGTACATTCTATTCTAAAGGTATTGGTTATTTAGTTTTGATTCTAGTTTAGACTTATTGTTATATTTTGTTATATTTATTATATTACTTATACATTTTTATTTATATTGTTTATTATTATTAATTGACACTAGCGGGGGAGGATATCTTTTACTTTGATTTTGGGTTTCTCTATATGCACTATTTTATTTTACTTCTAAAGCTAAATAATTATTTATTTATTTCGTCTCCCCATTCGTTATTATTATTATTATTGTCTCTTATTACTAACTTATTTATTTGGGGTTAATAGAAACCACTTAGAATTACTTTTATGTCATCTAGTGCTAGTGATAGTGCTTCGTTATTGCGACCGTTTGAAGTGGTGACATTATACCACTTGTACTGCCCTAGTAGGTGGTAGGGTGCGGGTCCTTTTAAGAGGGGTAGGTTCGATTATTTCGATTTGTTCGATTTGTGCGATTTGTTCCTGCGCCTTAGGGGTTTCTTTAGATTTGCGGAAAGGGTAATTCTTAATGAATGGGACTAGCTATTTGGCGACCAGCTATAGTAACATACATGTGATGACAACACCAGTTAATGATACTGATGTTGCAGCTAGGACATGTGTAGGGTGATGACTGATATGAGGAACTATTTGTTCTAATTTTTCGTCCAGTTCTTTTAATGACTGGGTACCTTCTAGGATGATGCTATTAGTGTTATCTCCTGAATATAGCTCTGTAGTTCTTCTGTAGTTTTTCAGTCTGTACCTTTTGTTTGGTTTTATTGAGGTAATTCTCTACTATTTGCTCTAACGGAGCTATGTCCGGAAAGTAGTTGGGTTGTTTGAGACTCAATGGCTGGATATTCTCTGCCTCATAGTGTAGGATTTGGGATCCTACTTGTAATTGGGATGGTTGATAGTGATTATACCTTCAATCTTTGAAGTTAAGAATTGTTGGGTACACTGGATGTGTACAATTGTAGGTTCTATCAACGAGAATATCCACGAATTGGGTTTACTTAATTTGATAAGTAGGTCTCTAGGCGGTATTTGTGCTCTGAAATGGCACTGTGGCTCTTCCTTTAATGCGTTAAAGAGCAGCTTCACTATCCATTCTTTGGACATTGTAGCTTAGCGATGTAAGTATCCTCTTTGGAATATAGTGTGATCTTTTTTAAGCTTTTCAGATCTTGTGTTTTTAATAATAGAATATCCTGTGTCTGTACCTGGTGCGCTACGTGCGAGTACTGTATATCGGGTACCAATGATTGTTTTTTATTTACGTGTATTGGAAAGCTATGCACTTTATTCAACTTCATTTGTGGTAGATTGAAAATCGGAAGTTTATTCTAATAACTAATTTGTCTCGGACTAGACGAGCCTTTGTTTCCGCTGGCTGATATAACAGGGAGAGACAATTTTGTGCATCTGGGCAAGTAGCGTGGGACTTGTGGTATATCTCAAATAAACTTTTGGGAGACACCACTAGCGGATGCAACTGGTGATTTTTACTGGAGATTATTATGTCGAGTAAGGCTTGCTGCCTGTACTCAATCTCGACAATTTGTAAGGTCAGGCTTGAAATTATTTCCTGCCTTACTTGTCTCATTAGTAAATCATCAGTGATGTTTTGCAGTCTATTTACCTGGAGATTTATTTCAGGTTGTCCTGAAGCGATGTCAACGGCCTTTGGATTTGCTGTAGTGTAGTTTTGACTACACTGATCTGCTGTCTTTCCAGGTCGGCTGATGCTTTTGTATTTGTTTCGAGCTCCTCGAGTCGACTGTATACCTCCTGTTCATTAGTGCTGTCCATGGTCCTGAATAGGTAGTGCATTGCATTTCCTATTCCATCGAAGATATATCTTGTTGATCTTCATTTTGGGACCACTTCTCGAATGACACTTGTTCTTCTCTTGATATTTTCTGTGAGAGAATGAACGTGTTTTTGTTGAACGAGGCATAGCTCATCCGTTTGAGAGCGGTTTAAGCATAATCTATACACTAGGTGTTCCGCCTGTTCTTCCATATGCGTTTGTTGTCCAGTTCCATTAGATTAATCTCCGTTAGTATGTTCCATGTACTGTGGTATACTTGTAATTTTCCTAAGTCCTCATACATTATTCCTGTATTGTTCAGGGGACTTATTGTGTACGGTTCTGTTTGTATTTGTCCCATTGCCAGATGGAAACAGCATATTAACACGAATATGTGCTTAATGTTCTGTAGAAAATGAAGGATAGGCTTCGTTAGTCAATTAGTCATACTGGAAGATTTTGTGGTAATTCTAATAGCACTTAATTTAATTGTAGAAATTTTGTATGATGGAAACTTATTTCCTAAAGATATATGTACCAGTATCCTACTCATAATAGGGCTTCAAACGGTTGTTGTGTACGACAACCTGCCGCTTGCCTATTTTTATGGCTGGGTACATTGATTACCAGATATGGGCCAACCCAGATTTGACACAGTTTGTGTTTGCGGCTTTCACTTTTGAGGAGGACTTTGTCTCCTAGGTGGAAAGTCAGAGGCCTGACTGTTTTGTCGTAATATGCCTTTGAGCGTTGTTTGCTGGCTAAGAGATTTTTACGAGCCGTGGCATACGATTTTTGGAGTCTGCATTTGAGCATGTGGTAATAACTTTCGTGGTTGTAAACGAGTTCAGGATCCCGTTTTAAATTAGACGGGACATCCGCTGTGAAGCCGTAAAGGCAATCCATTGGGGTTAATTAAGTACCCTCGTGTACACTGTTATTGTACACGAATGCAGCGGTTCGTAGGAATTGATCCCATGTTTTGGGATTTTCGTCTACGATTGTATGCAGCAGATATTCGGTTAGTGGTCTATGGGCACGCTCTAGTGCTCCATTAAAATGTGGATGGTATGCTGAAGTCTGTAGCTTCTTTACCTTTAGCAGTTTGCAGACCTTCTTGAATAGCTCACTCAGGAAATTAGTTCCCTGATCGGTGACTATTCTCTTTGGAATACGATAACGCGTGACAATCTCGTTGAAAAAGATTTGCGCCACCGTTACTGCTTCTCCGTTAGGTATGGCATACCAATCGACAAATTTGGTAAGGTTATCTTGAAAAGTTAAGATATATTTATTACCTGATATGGTATCTTCTAGTGGACCTACTATATCGAGGTAAACCTTGTCGAAAAGTTGTTCTGCGATGTCCGTTATTACCATGGGCATCTGGAATTGTGGAGATGCCTTCATTGCTTGGCACTTAGGGCATTTTTTTATGTACTTTTTTATATCGCCACGCATATGTCTCCACCAATACTTCCGTCTAATTCTTTTATAAGTCTTAATGACAGCCTGATGGCCGCCGAAAGGAAAGTCGTGATAATCCTTTAGGATTGTTTGAACTTCCTTGGGGCTCGTGATTATTTCAGGTGCCTTGACCGGACTGGTTTCTTGTTCAAGCCAAGCAGGGGGCCCTCTGGGGATTTATTTTCTTTATCTTCCGCTGTCGGGGGCTGTGTTTCAGCGCTGGGGCTCGTATTGGCCTCTTGGGCTCTCTGTCTTTGAGCTCTGGTCACGGCGAAACAATGAGCGGGTTTCTTTGTTTTCTTTTTATTTGGGAAATTATTTTCCTCCACATCAGAGTCCATAGTGTGGTGGACTTGGTCTTGTACCGTTAAAGTGTTGCCTGTATAGTCTTCATTTAATACTTGTGGAATGCGGCTTAATGCATCCGCATTGGTATTATACTTCCCTGGTTTATATTCGATGCTGTAATCGAATTCTGATAATTTATAGTGGAATCTCACCAAACGGGAAGTCGGGTCTTTAACATTAAAGACTCCTTTGAGAGGCTCGTGGTCAGTGTAGACCGTGAATTTCCTGCCTTGAAGGTAGCATCGGAAATTCCTAGTGGCCCAGACTATTGCCAATAACTCCTTTTCAATAGTGGAGTAGTTTTTCTCGGCTTTGTTTAGCGTTCGGCTTGCATAGGCGATAGGCTGGTCTTTTCCCACTTCTCCTGGATAAAGCACAGCGCCTAATGCTTCGTTGCTGGCGTCCGTTGTAAGATTGAATGGTTTAGAAAAATCTGGATAGATTAAGAGGGGTGGGGAAATTAGAGTATGTTTAATGCTTTGAAATGCTTCTTGGCATTCCTCGGTCCAAGTGAATTTTACGTCCTTGCGGAGTAAATTCGTAATTGGACGAACGATTTTTGAGAATTCCGGAATGAACTTCCTGTAGTAATTGGCGAGTCCCCAAAAGGACTGAACTTGCCTTACTGTTCTAGGAACAGGGATTGTTTGGACGCAGGCCGTTTTGCTGGGGTCTGGTAATGCACCTTTGCTAGAGAATTTGTGCCCTAGGTAAACAACTTCTCGTCTCATGAACTAGCACTTCTCTGGCTGCAGTTTGAGGTTGTTTTCTCTCAATTTTTCGAAGAATTTGCGAAGTATATTATTGTGGTCATTTAGGTTCTTACCATAAATGACGATGTCGTCAAGATAAACGAAACATTCGAGGCCTTGTAGGCCTGTCAGAACGGAGTTCATGAGGCGTTGGAATGTAGCAGGAGCTCCTTTGAGTCCGAATGGCATACGCTTGAATTCGTAGTGCCCGTAATTAGTGCTAAAAGCGGTCTTATGTCGATCCTTTTTGTCGACTAAGACTTGGTGATAGCCGTTGGCCAAATCGATAGTGGTAAACTACCTGGCATGACCTAGTTGGTCAAGAATATCCTCGATTCGGGGTAGCGGAAATGCGTCGCCAATTGTCTTTTCCTTCAATTTTCGAAAGTCGACAACGACGCGCCACATTTTTCACCATCGGGTCCCGCCTTTTTGGGGACAACTAATAAGGGTGAATTCCAAGGGCTTTTGCTAGTTTGGACTATCCCGTTTTCTAGCATTTCTTTTAATTGCTCGTTGATTACTTGTCTCTGGGTTTCTGGTAATCTGTAGGCCTTTTGGTTTATGGGCGCTTGATCTTGTATTAAAGGGATATTGGGGTGAAAGCATTTGTATATGTTAGCTTGTCACCTTTGAGATAAAAGATATCGTTGTACTCGTAACAGAGTTCGGATATGGAAGCTTTTTCTTCCGCATTTAGATTTGGGTCTAGGCTGAGCTCTTCGTCTAGCCTGTTGACTCGCGGAGTGTGTTTGGGATCTTCGCGATCCGGAAATAAGTATCTTACGTGCTGTAAGATAGCTGTATTTTCCGAAAAGCTTGCGTTTTTTTCAGGTTGTTGTACGTATTTTTACTTACTTTGCTAATTGGCAAGGTATGTGCTTCCTGCTCTGGTGGAGTACCATGTTTTATGGGTACTTTTGATTGGTCCGAGTACTCGTACGCATTCGTATTCTGGCTAATGGGCCTTGAAAAATTGGTTCTCTTAATACTATTTGACGGTGGAGCCAACTTTGCCTTCAATGAGGTCTTACGGATCTCGCACGCGTCTTTTACAGGGCTCATGGGCCACATTTTATTCTTAAAACTAATTTTATTAAGTGGTGGAGTCGACTTTGCCTTTAAATAGGTTTTACTGAGCTCGCACGCACTTGTGATAGGGCTCTTGGGCCACTGTTGTTTCTTAACACTAACTTTGTTGGGTGGTGGAGTCGTCTTTGCCTGAGAATAGGTCTTACTGAGCTCACACACACCTGTTGTTTGGCTCCTTAACCTTGTGGTTATCTTACATCTAGGTATATTGGATGGACGAGTCATCTGCATTTTGCTTCTCGGCTTCTGGAGCTCGCTCGCATCTCTGATTTGTCTATGGGGCCATGTAAAATTTTTATAACTTATTTTCGTGGACAGTGGAGTCATTGTTGCCTCTACTTGGCTCTCGCACGCGTCTTGTATAGGGCTCTTGTGCCTCGTTGGTAACTTATATCTAGGTATTCTTGAGAAAGAAGTCTTGCTTGACTTCTGTTCCGCCTTGGGAAGCTCACTGGTGTTTGTGTTACTCGCTTGCTATTTATTCGGCTTGAGAACGTGTTGTGTATCAGTGGCTTCTCCTATTGGGATGACGGCTTAGTCATGTATAGGGAGCAGTTGTAATAATAAACTGTTGATGACTACTTGGAAATTGGTAATGTTGAGTATGGCAACTAGCACTGCTTCTTTCCCAGTAGGGAGTAGACTGTTGGCCAGGAAGACTCCATTGCCTATCTCTTTTAATAGACAGGGCATTTCTTCCTTCACTCGCAATGGGACTTTGGTGATCATTTGTGACCTAGCAGCTATGCATATTGATTCTTGTAAGGTAACCAGATGCTGCCTCATTTCGGAGGTTTCTTGATCACCCAGACAGCTCTTTTCGCATTCCGTCGGCTCTTGTTGAACCTGGCAGCCAGCATTACTCTTTTGAGATGCCTTGGAGACACTGCATGTAGATAGTTTAACCAGTTTAGGTTCCATCTTTTCTGCAAGTGACCTCACTTCGACTGCTTTTTTGGAATACAGCTTGTCCGTTTTGCATGACAAGGGCACAGTAAACTCTTCCGGATTTTTTTTCCGTACAAGGAAACTTAAGTGCTTTATTTGGGCATTCAGCTTTAGAATTGTTTGATAGGAAATCGTTTCCTAATACGACGTCATAGGAAGGACCTGGCAGGTTTTGTATAACCAGAAACTTGCAGGGAATTTTATTTTTAAATTTGAAGAGCCCTTACAATTTCCCAATGTCTTTCCGGTTCCAAAAGGGGTCTGTAAAGTGCATGCCTCATTGGAATTAATTATTTTGAGGTCTTTAATTGCTCTTTTCTTAATAATACTAAGCTCAGCGCCAGTGTCCACTACTAGTTTTGTTTGGCCGTTTAGCCTTATGTCCAGTGGAAGTTTCACTGTAGGGATACCGGATTCGGGCGCTTGAGGTGACCCTTTTGATTTGCGTTGTGGGTTTATAGTCGAGCCGGGGAGTTTTGGGCCGACTGCATGTCGTTTCCCTGACTCCGGGTTTCCCATTTTTTCTTTTGGCGGCAATCTTCGTCTGCGTGTCCTCGATGACCACAAAAGGTACATTTGCGTCTTATGTTGAAGACTTGAGGACTTTTTGTGTTGTGTTGCTCTGTGGGTCTGTTGGAGATGCGTGGAGGAACAATCTGTTGTGATTGTTGTGTTCTTCTGCAATCAAGGACGTCATGTCCATAGATTTTGCAGTTTGAGTAGAAAGGGGTGTTCTTGCGCTTAAGACAAACTGTGCATGTGTGACCCTTTCGCTTGCAGAAATTACACGTGATGTTACGGACCAGTGTATCTGTATCCGATTTTCTGGCATCAGTGTTTGTAAATGGCCTTTGTCTAGACTGTGATGAACCTGGATTATTCACATTGCGTGAAAACTGATTTGGGTTTGGAGCTCGAGGTGATGCGAACATAGGTGTAGATGGCATTTGATAGTAAGGAGCTCTATAGTAAGCTCTTACTCGTAAATCTGGGTCTACTGGAGCCATTGGAGGAGCTTGTACCAGAGGAGTCTGGACGAATGAAGCACTTTGTTGTAATTTCTCCATGTCCAGGGCTTTTTGAATTAGTGCTCCTAAATCACCTTCTCCTTGCGTGAGCAAATATTGACACAGGTGTGGGTTAGTTACTCCACTTTTCAAAGCGTTTTTGGCTAAGTCCATCAGCTGTGTTTTCACAGCAGGGACTGCCTCAGCTCCGTACTTCTGTGTCGCTGCCTCGTTGCAAATCGTCAACAACTGTTTCAATCTTGTAATGGAAACAGTGAGAGATTCTAACGGGTTTTGCCTGGTGGTAATTAATTTGTTCACCAGCTCGTGATATGTCTCACGGGGAAGGTATGTTCTATTTAGACGTTCCTCTACTTCAGTAAAGGAAGCAGGGACGTCTGAAGTGAATAATTGGTATGCGTCACCTCTGAGCCTTGTGGGAAGGACCTGAATGAAAGCCACTTTTTCTTCATCATTTAGGCACTGCAAAGTTTGTTTCCAGCAGCCGATGAAGGTTTGTAGATCTCGTCCCAATTGTGAGGTACTTTCACCCGAAAATAAGGGGACGAGCTAAGCTGTTAGCTTAGCTACTTTTGCGTAGTCCACCATTGTGCGTTAGTCTATTTACTGCAAATTTAAATTTAGGTGGACTAACTGGGCTTGTTTCTGGACTGATTTCCGTACAGGATTCTTCGAGCCAGTCAATCAGCAGGTCTTCCGGAGTTGGTTCAGCTACTTCACCGTCACTGTCACTATCCCTATTAGCACTATCACTTAAGCTATCACTCTTATTCTTCTATAAATCTAAATTTTCAGTACTGTCCTTATCTACTGGGAGGGAGCAAGTGGATTCAGCAAGCCTACTTAGTTCCTCACGGAACCGAACTGTGTTTTCCTTCAGTGTCTGTATTTGTGCGAGTCTATTTTCGCGGGTTTGACTCAGTTTTTTAATGAGTGAATCACACTTAGTAATGGCTACCGTACCTGAATCTCGCGGTCTCTCGTACAATTTATTTAAAAATTTATCAAGACTTACTTGTTTATTAAGACCTGGCAGAACGGTCCCGCTTCTGAGTCGAGGTCATGTTGGCGATGACGGTGGAGATTTATTTCCTGCAGCAGATGATGTACCTTCACCGGGGTGCTGTGTATTGGCACCTGGGGTTGATCCCGCGTCAGCTAAAGATCGAGAGCAGTATATGATGCGCTGTTTGGTGAAAGGCGGGCTCCTTGCCTGCTTAACTCCCTTTGCTGTGATTGAGAGGGGGTTTCTTTAACCGCCTTCGAGTACACTCTGAATCCTTGGTCGGTTGCTTTCGGCTTACTTTTGCAGCTGAGGGGACCTTTGGGCCGTCTTAACTTCCACTGGATCTAGTTGAAAAGCGGGCTTATGAGCCGTGTTCGATTTCCCCTTCAACTCAGGATCGTTGTACTTCAAATGGCTGATGATTCGCTTCTGGGAACTTCGAGCTGGTTGTCGGGCTACTTCCAGCTGGCTTAATGTTCGTCCTTCTGGGAGGTTTGGGATGGTTTTCCACTTCCTTCGGTAGACTGTTCACTTGTATCTCTCGGTGGTGCTTTCGCACTAATCGGGGTGAACGCTTGCCCGCCTGGAGCAGAGGCGCCTAGAGATGGTATCTACCCGAGCGTTGGGGGTGACTGGGCCTGAGTGGCTTAGTCAATGGCACCCCTTCGGTTCGAAGGATTAAGGCTTTTCAAGCTTTTACGATCCTTTTGACTAGATCAAGCTTCCCCAATCCTATCGGCTGCGCTAATTTTGTTATGTATTATGGGTACTCACTAATCACCACTGTTTTTTTTTTTTTTATATTATTAAGCCAAGCTCAGGGGATACCATATGATGCAAAGCACAGCATGGCAGGAAGGAGATAGCGAAAGGATTAGGGGATGTGAGGAGAGTGGCGGAGGTGCCGATGTGTGTCGCCCTTAAACTTCCGCAGATTGTATGCCGGAGGAAAAACAGAAGATGGTAAGCTGTTCCACATTCGCACTGTTCGGGATAAAAAAGCATCTCGGAATTTTACTGTACGGCCGAAAGTAATTTGAAGGGTTAAAGGATGTGCGCGGTTTGCAGCGCGAGTATTGCGTGCAGGAATCGTTCTACAAGGGATTAGACTAGATATTTCATCAGAACATTGACCATGCATATAGCGATAAAGGAGCGAAAGGCATCCAACATTGCGGCGGTGCTCGAGTGAGTCGATATGACAAGTTATTTCCAAATCGCCAATGAGCTTGAAGGCTCTCTTTTGGACAATATCCAATGAAGCTAAGGCTGTGCGACTAGCCCCGGCCCATATATGGGAGTTGTATTCCATTCTAGGTCTAATGTAGGACTTGTAGAGGAGCGCTAGATTTGACGGGCTGACGGGTTGTCGGAAAATCCGATTCTTTCTCGTTGTATCCCCCCTTTGGGTTACCTCGCTTCGGGACCTTGATTTCACTGGTATCCAGGGCTCAATTAAAAATCACAATTTTCTCTTTATACGATTCACAATTTATTTAGTAACCACAATTTATTTAGTAACCACAATTTATTTCTCAAGTCGGACTACAATATTTCTTTTCAGACTCACAAACTTTTCTAAAACTCCGAATCACAATTTTATCATATTCACAATTCTCGTTTTGTTTTCCTATGACAAGTTGCTTTACATCGCCAGCGATCGACCAAAAAGTTTCTTCCACGAGGGGCAAGAATCAACTCGAAATTCTAAAACCGACTGTCTCGAGACTTAGATTTTTCAATCGTAAGTCTCTTCGTTCAGGATAGGAAAATGCTTAATTAGCATTCCTATCCTGAGAAAATTATTTTACGCTGGGCATGTTTAAACATGCCCAGAATTATCGCGACGGACGATAGGTGAAATTGAAATTTGATATTTTCATAAATATCCAACCATCGTCTTGCTATCGTGCATATATTGTTGCGATCACAATGTATGTACCTCGCGACAATTTGCTGATAAGAGCATTTTCGGTGAAGACTTGATCGTTTCAGTCTTCACCGACGTAAAATTTCATGCGCCCGATATGCATGTATGTATATATGTGCATAAATATCGTATTTACGACAAATCTTACTGAAGATAAGATTTATCGTGGGGATTTTTTTCTATCGAAACGACTTGGGTTGAAATTTAAAGCTTTTATTTTTCTCAAGTCGTTTTGTCGGAAAAATATGTTGATTTTATGCGAAGGAATTTGCAGAAATTGCTGATGGCAATTTCTTCGCCTTGTTAGGAGATAAGCTAACCACGTTTTAAGCATGATTAGCTTATTTCTATCTATGAAAATTAAATATTTTTTTTAATGATTTTTCCAATGATAATTATTACTTATAATTATCATTGTTAACCATTTTTAGGTATACAACACTTGAAAGATGATGTAAGGATATTAATGAATAGAGCATTAAAAGCGCTATGCCGGCTGCCGTGGGATACTACTTCTCTGTTTGTCTATCAGTTTGCATGTCAATTTACCTTCCAACAAGTAATTCAAATTGAAAAGGCGAAGTTTATGTTCAGCATAGTAAATAGGACTACACGGTCAAATCTAGTAGTGGAAAAACATCAGGATATTCATGAACACCTCACGAGAAATAGAAATAATATAACACTAGGCAGGCAAAGAACTGAAAGAAGACGACAGGGGCTGTTAACCACGGCTCCACAAATCTTTAATGTTCTGCCGATTGATATCAGGACTACTCCGACACTACCACTATTCATGAAAAAAATACGGAAATTTTTGTTGACCTAGTTTTCGCATTTACTGCTACTCACAGCATTTTACTGTATATATTTTGGTTTTTTTTATGTTTGCTTATCCAATTCCAATTTGAGGACGTCACTGGCCACTATTTTATTGTGGTCTCTTGGAGCGGCTGTAATCCAATGGTGACGGATTTTCCCAACTCTCATACCAGCCTTGCTGACTAAGTGGGGAGCACCGCAATGATACTAGAATTGGACTAGAAATTTAAGAGACATTGTGTTTTAAAACTTGTTAAATAAGTGAATGAATGAAAAATAATAATAAAATAATAATAATAAAATAGAAAGATGTTTGTGTTGACATCATGTCTACGTAGCCATATGTACTTGCATGTCGGAATATGTATACCAAAGGTACAATTGTACGTACCTATTCAGGAGCCTTCTTAGGGAAGCCGAGTGGTTTTTCATATATATCTGGATATAAAAGAGTAGGGAACTAAGAAGGAAGCAAAAAAGGTCATTATCCTCATAAATACTTTCGTTTTCAGACTATCGGTTGACCTCGATCGAGATGTATAAATTATTTCTTGATAATATTATTAGGGTGCAAGATGGGTTATTTATTTCTATTTCCTAGTTCCCTATTAGTCGCATAGGTAGGTAAATACTAGCGCACTCAAAGATTTTTCTCAAGTAGGCTGATTTACCTACAACGGCAGGAAATGTGCTAGCGAGTACGTTCTGGTATGAAATTCATCTCGGGTACCATACAGAGATCGCTAGTGCTATTATTTCATTTGCCCGCTCTTGCTTCGATAGAGCTTATACTAAAATCGGAACGATACAGAGAAGCTTAGCATGGCCCCTGCGTAAGGATGACACACAAATCCTGAAACGTTCCAGATTTTTGTCGATAATAATATATCCAATGAGGATATTGACTCATGCGTCACCGACATCATAGCAAAAATCGAAAGCTTTGCTGAGAGACACTCAGCTACCTGCTCAACTACAAACACCCATTAGAGCAATATCTCGGACAGCACACTACGCATTATAAGAGTGGAGAAATAAGGACTACAGAGAGCTTAAATCCAGAATTCTTTGTTTAAACACAATTATTAGGGACAGAATTAGACTAGACTTAGGTGAAGAATTCACGAATAAGCTTAGTAGCATTTACCCCTCTCCCCAAGCGTTCAAGGAGATTGATCGCATAACCGGCCGTAAGCTCTTCGGAACCTATATCGCCCCTAGCATCTTAATACACGAAGATCATAAAATAAGATCCGTAGCCGATAAACTAACAATCCTGCGGAACCACTTCGTAGAGTTTTACGCAGAGAAAAATCCGTCATGGAATAGATTTCTCTCAGCCAGAATAAGCGAGAGCATAGGAAACTCTACAGGACCGAAACAAACAGCACCCTTACTCACTTCTCACTCTCAAACTCAGCTACTTCATCAACGGATATACTCAGCTTTACCACGAAAGGCAAAGTAACATCCTTCCGAGCAAATCTAAATAACATCGGCGGATTTCTTGTTATTTAGATTTATTCCGAAGAGTCCTATAAAATTGCTCATAAAACATTTGTTCTGTCCGACGAACCATTCCAGAAATATATACGAAAAACCACTTCAAAAATCAAACTTGCATACTGTAACAAAATAAACTTTCGGCCCGGCAACACAAAACTAACAACGAATAACACAACAAAAACAAAACCGAGCCTGACATCTCCGTCGGTCAGCTGACAGACTGACACTGAACCCAAATCAATCCTTACAATTCGCGCGACACCTGGTTGTCACAAATATACCCCCCAGTCGATTTTGCGAAGGGCAAACCACACGTAGAATTATGTAGTGCGGGCATTGTGCCGGGCTTGTGCTTAGATGTAGCGTCACCATTACCTACCAATGAACTACGTTGACCTGTCTGAAGTAGGAGGTAAACATTACGCACCCCAGGCAAGCATGAAATAAGGGGATGTTAATAAGTTGAAACTGAATTGCTTAGACACACACGCCTTGGGAAACGAAATTCGGCTAACCGAAATAAACACAAAAATGTGTACATGTCAGGGAGGTAGGAACCATGAAAACAAATCAATTCTGACAGATATAGAAAATGAATGTCGATAAATAAATTTCATTTTTACACTACTAAAGCAAACTAATTCTGACAGATATAGAAAACGAGTGGCGATAAATAAATTTCATGGTTACACTACTAAAGCCAACTAATTCTGACGTATGTAGAAAACGAATGTTCATAAATGATTTTCATCTTTCACACTACTAAAGTAAATCAATTCCGGCAGATATAGAAAATGAATGTCGATAAATAATGTTCATTTTACACCATAGAAGCAAACTAAGTCTGACAGATGGAGAAAACGAATGTTCATAAATAATTTTCATCTTTCACACTACTAAAGTAAGTCAATTCTGACAGATATATCAAATGAATGTCGATAAATAAATTCCATTTATACACTACTAAAGCAAACTAATTCTGACAGATATAGGAAATAAATGTCGATAAATAAATTTCATTTTTACACTACTAAAGCAAACTAATTCTGACAGATATAGGAAATGAATGTCGATAAATAAATTTCATTTTTACACTACTAAAGCAAACTAATTCTGACGTATGTAGAAAACGAATGTTGATAAATAATTTTCATCTTCCACACTACTAAAGTAAAGCAATTCTGACAGATATAGGAAATGAATGCCGATAAATATCGTTCATTTTACACCATAAAAGCAAACCAATTCTGACAGCTATGAGGATGAATGTCAATAAACAACTTTCACTTTTATCAAACGTAGAGGGCAAATGAATTCCGCCAAGTATGGAAAATAGAAGATCAGTCAAACTAATTCCAAAATTATTTGAATTTGCACCAAACAGAAAATCTATTAAATTGAATTTTTGCACACTGTAAACCTAAAAGTAGATAAAATTAGTTTCAAAATTATTTGAATTTGTACCAAACTAAAAATCTATTAAATGGAATTTTTGCACACTGTAAACATAAAAAGTAGATAAAATTAGTTTCAAAATTATTTGAATTTGTACCGGACTAAGCATCTATTAAATTGAATTTTAACACACTCTAAAGGTAAAATTAAATCTAACTAGTCCCAAAAAATTAAAAAAGAAAACAAATTTGTTAAAGTGAAGCTTTACCCAATGTAAACTTTCAGAGATAGAGGTCGGCCTAGAAAAATTTTGTAACAGAGCGAATAGAAAGGGTGTAATAGTAAGATCACGTAGGTTCCGACGACATAGGAAGTAAGGTTAGGTGACACTTTTAGTTTTGGAGGCATAAGAAGAACACACAAGAGAATCTTATAGTTTTTATAGTAAAGGCTCAAAATAATAAAGCTAAAAAAAAAAACAGTAAAAAGCGAAACCATCGGTTTTTTATTTGCCTGGGATTTTTTTAAAGAACGATTCCCTTGGAAAAGACGGCGTAGACCGCTACCTTTGTTGGACCATTTTCCACCTGCTGAGGAGATTTTGTTTGATTTTTGGCTCGTGCGTCGCGTATAGCGCTCATCTGGCTAGAAGATCTGCTTGCCTGGTCAACTATTAGGCCCCGTCTCAGAAGCCCCATCAGCTAAGATACTGCAGAATCAGGAAGCCAAGCTTTATCACGGCTAACTGTGGCCTTCAAGGCTCCTGTCCAATTACGCTGGAACCACGAATGGGAACAAAAAGGTAAAGTTTATAAGAAGTATTAACCATATTAGACTGGCATCCGCTCGGCCATCTAGCAATAGACGAAAAATTGTAACAAGTTGGTGGCAAGTGTGGGGTACAATCATTCTCGTAAAGGGTACCCCACTAACCCTCCATCAGCATTTAAAGAAGAACTGGCGGTACTTTCTGTGGAATTCCGGATTTCTTTGTCCAGTTCCGGAGGCAGTAAAAATACCGTTAAGCGCCTATTGTCATCGTTAAATTGTGCAGTAAGAATTCGTGATTCATCCGCCATTTTCAAGATAACCTGCTAGAAAAATTTTAAATTTAGCGTTAGTTATAATCCGTGTAGTGTTAGTTATAATCCGTGTAAGTTTCTATTATTAGCAAAATAGCAGCTGGATTTTAATGATACGAGGAAATTTGTAAATTTTTCATACTTGTTTATCAGGAAGTACAATAACAATATTTGCTCTACGTTTGCTAATCGACAATTTTGAAATCCCAAAATTATTTCTAAAAGTTATATACGCGAAAAATCAATTATTGTAGCACACAACATAATATTCGATATTTCCTCATAGCTGCTAATTAGTGGTTTTTGGCACGCAAAATATCTGTTAGATAGTCTATATTTGACCGGAAAGGAATGATCTCGAAAACACGATCAGAGAATTGCAGATTAATTAAGGAATTTTCCTATATCTGGCATCAATGATTCCTTTTAAAAAAAAAAACGAATCATTCTTAACATTTCCTTATATTTGATGATAAAAAAATTTCGAAACAAGATAATTTTCAGATTCCTGGAATATATTTGCTAACCGACGAGTTATAAACTCATGATTTTTGTTTGTATTCTCTAATGAATGCTCTCGGAAGCACGGTCAGAGAATTACAGGCTAATTAAAGAATTTTTCTATATCTGGCATCAATGATTTCTTTTAAAAAACCAAATCATTCTTAACATTTCTTTATAGAACAATTTTTCTATATCTGGCATCAATGATTTCTTTTAAAAAACCAAATCATTCTTAACATTTCTTTATTGTCGACGATAAAAAAAAAAAAATTCGAAACCAAATAATTTTCAGACCGACGAGTTATAAACTCATGATTTTTTTTTGTATTCTCTAATGAATGTTCTCGGAAGCACGGTCAGAGAATTACAGGTAAATTAAAGATTTTTCTATATCTGGCATCAATGATTTCTTTTAAAAAACCAAATCATTCTTAACATTTCTTTATAGAAGAATTTTTCTATATCTAGCATCAATGAGTTCTCTTAAAAAACCAAATCATTCTTAACATTTCTTTATATTCGACAAAAAAAAAAAAAAAAAAAATTTCGAAACCAAATAATTTTCAGACCGACGAGTTATAAACTCATGTATTTTTTTTTGTATTCTCTAATGAGTGGTCTCGAAAGCACGGCCAGAGAATTACAGGTTAATTAAAGAATTTTTCTATATTTGGCATCAACGATTCATCATTCTTAACGTTTGCTTTATATTTGTTCTATATTTGATTGAGCGAGCTATAAAGTATCCAATAATTTTCTACATTCGCTCGATATTTGTTAATCGACGGTCTAACGAAGACAAAAGGGTATCCCATATTTGTTCTATATTTGATTGAGCGAGCTATAAAGTACCCAATAATTTTCTACATTCGCTCGATATTTGTTAATCGACGGTTTAAAGAAGACAAAAGTTTTTTATTTTGCTGTATATTTGTTAATCGACGGTCTAACGAAGACAAAAAGGGTATCCTATATTTTTTCTATATTTGATTGAGCGAGCGATAAAGTGCTCAACAATTTTCTACATTCGCTAGATATTTGTTAATCCACGGTCTAACGAACACAAAAGGTTTTCTAAATTTGCTTCATATTTGATCTGGTGAATGTTGAAATATTCAATAATTTTCTACGTTTGGTTCATATTTGCTAGTCGACGGTCTACAAAAGACTATGGACTTTCCATGTCTGTCTTATATTGGATAATTAAAGCTATAAAGAGCTCAAAAATTTTCTACGTTTGCTCGATATTCGTTAATCAACGGTTTAACGAAGGAAAAAGATCTTCTATATTTGTTCTATATTTGATTAAATGAGCTTTGAAATATTCAACAATTTTCAACGTTTGGTTTATATTTGCTGATCGACGGCCTACGAAAGACAAAAGATTTTCTATATCTGTTTCATGATCGAGCGAGCTATAAAGTGCTCAATAATTTTCTACATTCGCTCGATATTGGTTAATCGACGGTCTAACGAAGACAAAAGGTTTTCCAAATTTGCTTTATATTTGATTTAGTGTGCTTTGAAATATTCAATAATTTACTACGTTGGCCTTATATTTGCTGATCGGTGGTTTACAAAAGGCAAAAGATTTTATAATAATAGAATTTGCGGCGATTTAAGATTTGCGGACCAGCAACAAATTGTCAAAATCTTTGTTAATCCGCGCTCGTGAACAACAAATAAAATACAAGAGGACTGTTACTGGCTTAATATTGGCTATCCAACGAGCTACACAGTATTCGATCTCAGCAATATTTGTTCAATCTTCGCTCACCAACGATCCCTAGAATTCAAAATATTTGCTGGACTAGCCCTACATCTGCTACCAACAATTGTAGAACACCACGATTCGCCGAAGTTCCAAGTTTACTCACTTGCCATTTAAATCTTAACCAACGAGAGAGAAATAGGCCGGCCTTTTGTTTGCCGTGAGTATAAGTGAACTATTTCGGATATCTCGTAAATCATTTTTCATTGTTTTTGTACGTTTTATATAAATTCAAGAAAACGATCGGAAACTTCTATTCAACAGGTAGAAATTATTGCGGGCATTTCGTACTCTGCCTTATACGACATTGGAAAGATTCCCCATATCCTCAGTCGTGGGCGAAATAAGTAATATTTTATTAATTGTCGAGTAGGTAAGCGCCCACCGGGACCTCTCCCTCGAGACAAGATCTGTTGCAATTCTGCCTCCCAGTAACCGGTAAGTCCTTCCTAACTCCCGTGATTCGAAGCAGAATAAGGCTGTAATCACTTTCGCGAATAATCGTCAATTCTCGGCCACAACCAAAACAAGGGGAAAACATGAAGCATGGCCGAAGAGCAGTTGGATAAAATTCTGCAGAAGCTCGAAGAGCTGAACGACAAATTTAGTTCTCAGTCAAATACAATTGTAGAAGTTAGCAACGAGGTGAAGGCTTTGAAGGGGCAGCATACTTCCTTCACGGAAGACCCAAGAACACTACAAAGGCAGATGGCCGATGTTTCAGTTCTAAGTGGAACTGCATTTGCCAATAGAGTAATGGATGATACGGAGGGTCACTCCAAGGTCCAATCCGCCGACAAAGCAGCTAATATTCTACCGCCTAACGGTCAGTCTACGCCGTCGACTTCCAAAATTCCCAGAGAAAGCCCCGATAGCCACGACACTAACCAAGTGGAGCCAAATCGACCTGCGGGTATCTGTTCTAGCCCAGTGTTGTCTCAGCAAGCAGACGAGACACCTCCTACATCACCTCATCAACAGCAGCATACAGCTATGGACCAGCCTATAAGAAGACCAATGCTCTCTCCCACGGAATATGACGGCAAGGCGCCGTGGAATCATTATGAATTGCATTTCGAAGCAATCGCAGAAACGAACGGGTGGGATAGCAAAACAAAAGCGCTGTATTCAGCTGCATTCCTGCGCGGCACGGCTACGAGATTTTACGAGACCTTAAGTCAAGAGGCCAGAAGATCGTATACCAAGGCGAGAAATGCGATCTCTATCCAATTCGGAGCTGAGTATAAGCAGTCATTTAGTCACGTCTAGCTCAGCACAAGAGTCCAGAAGAATGGAGAGACGTTTTCAGAATTTTCCACGGATGACTAGGCTCAAGTTCCCACACTGTCCGGAGGATGCCAGAGATCAAATCGCCTTGGAACATTTCCTTGACGGAATTTTTAACTTAGATGTTCAAGAAAGAGTTCGAGATTTTAACCCACCTACTCTGCAAGACGCAGTACAAACCGCCTTTCGGATAGAAGCTAATCATCGAGCAACCAGAGCTGCGAGACGCAATATACGAGTTGTAGTCGCAACTAGTAATAATAGACCACCACCGCGAGAACCGCCGGACTTCAGAAGAGAACAATTAGGACGGATGTCATCGGGAAATGCGAACGAGCTAGCGTGAAGAAGCCGCAGCCAGCTCAGCCAAAGTCAACAGCTCCTACATCCGCCACCACCTCTCCGAAACCTAGCCTGCTAGCCCAAAACGTCACGGGTACCATCCGCCGGTGCGACTTTCGAAGAAGGTACGGGTTTATCGTGCGTAATGAGAGTCAAATAGACGTATTCTTCCATTGTGCCAACTTTCGGAGTTCAGTTGTAAATCCGGAAACCGAAGTAGCTCCTGGCAACAGAGTAGTATTTGACCTGGTTGAAGGCCGCCCTACTAACAGAGCAATCAACATTCAGCTAATACCTATCGAAGAGTGGAGCAATAATACAGCACATGAATCTACTCTTGGAACACGAGGCGACTCACCGTCAATTTGCAACCAACGCCGACACCGCAGCTCTCCGGAAGCAGGAACTAGGAATATCACTTCGTCTAGCCTAGCAGGAACTTTAAACGAAGGGCAGCTGATCACGGGGGGCAGAGATCAGCACACTTCACAAACGCTCCACATACCATCTGCAAGCACTTCCTCGACGGCACAGAGATCAACAGTCCATTAAAAACTAGCCTCCTAGAACTAACTAAGATTACCACCATAACCGCAGATACTCCGAACACCAAGACACCTATCGCGCAACATTCCCCACTCGTCAAGCTTACACCGAACACTAACACATTAACAATTTACACCAGCCACACCTCACACCATACCAACACTACACAAACACACTCTACCTCCACCTCGCTTCCCACTAACACCGTAATCAACTCCTCCCTCCCCACTAACGCACTAATCTACCATCCTCTTCTCACTAACACCTTAACAAACCAGCCTCTTCTCACTAACACGCTAACGAACTATCCTACACCACCGATTGACACCCCAACAAAGAACACACCAATTCCTAACACACCAGCTATCCCGCACACACCGCCTGCTATCACCCTAACCACCATTACAACAACCCTTGACCGAGAGCCAATATCCAGACATAACACGGAGACAGGGGATACGACGGGGCCAATATCTTCGAGGCTACCAGCTCCACCTATCATAACTGTTAGTCAAGGTATGATCTGTAATACCATTAAAATAAAAGGGAAGATTCAAGGAATTGTCTGCCACATGATCGTGGACACGGGAGCGACGCATTCTATTTTGCACAGAAGAATACTGGACCGCTTGCAGTACCCGTATAGTCTCAACCCATCTTTAACACAGATTCGAAATGTCACTGGAGGAACCAGCATAGTGGACGGGGTCATTGAGCTGCCAGTAACTATTAAAAATTTTAACACAACACACACCTTCTACGTAGCTGATGTCTTTGACGACTGCATCATCGGGATGGATTTTCTTGCAGGAAATAGATGTTCCATCGACTTAGAAAAGCACACCATTAGGATAGCTCACGAACTCGTTCTGATAATCGAAACAGAGCGCAGACATCTTTGTTAGAACAATACAGGACTGTATAATACCAGCTAAGTCATCCTGCTTCGTAACACTTTATAACCCATTAGTGGCGGAACAAAAAACTGTTTTGATATTTCCAAAAAATGTCCCACCTACCCTGTGGATGAACCGGCAGTCGGCCAGTCCAACAATGGAAGTCTGATAGTTCGTGTGACAAACGTAACAGATAACCCAGTCGAAATAAAGACAAACACCTCTCTCGCAGACGTGGAAGCAACTGCAGACATTGTCAGTTCTTCGGAGGAAGGAACAGCGAACTTCAATCATCTACCGCCTGAATTACACCTTTTGCTGGAACCCACAACTGTACATCTGAATAATCAGCAGAGAATAATACTGGAAAAGCTACTCGTAGAACATCAGGATGTCTTTGGGCGAACAAAAAACGACCTCGGTCGAACTACGATTATGAGGCATCAGATCGACATAGGCAGCAACAAACCGATTAAACAGCCTCCCAGGCGGCTTCCATTGGCCAAACGTCAGGAAGCGGAAAATCTAGTAGACGAGATGAAAACCCAAGGCGTTATCAATCCATCTAGTAGCCCTTGGACTTCTCCAGTCGTCCTGGTGAAGAAAAGGGATAGCTCGACTAGGTTTTGCGTCGACTATAGGCGGCTAAATGAGGTCACCAAAAAAGATTCATATCCGCTGCCACGTATTGATCTGACTCTTGATGCACTCGCCGGTTCAACTTGGTTTTCGACATTGGATCTACAGTCGGGCTACTGGCAAGTAGAAGTGGAAGAAGAAGACCGCGAAAAGACCACGTTCACTACAGGCAGTGGATTGTGGGAGTTTTCAGTTATGCCATTTGGGCTAACCAATGCCCTGCAACTTTCCAGAGGCTCATGGAAATCGTCCTCCAAGGAATTCCAGCTCAGGCGTGCCTAGTATATTTGGACGATGTTATAGTACATGGCCCCACGTTTGAACAAATGGCAGAAAATCTCCGCCTTGTCTTAGCCCGCGTAAGAGTAGCAAATCTAAAGGTTTCACCGAAGAAGTGTCAGTTGTGTCAGAGAGAGGTGAAGTTCTTGGGACACGTCATCAGTGACTCTGGATTTTCAACGGACCCCGACAAAACGAATGCTGTTAAGAGTTGGCACAAACCGCAAACACGAAGAGATATACAGTCCTTTCTCGGGCTGTGTGCTTGCTATAGGCGGTTTGTGAAAAATTTCTCAGCTATTGCGAAGCCACTAACAGAGCTTACGGAGAAAGGTCGAAAGTTTATCTGGTCAGATGCTTGTCAAGAAGCGTTCGAAGAGTTGAAGGACCGCTTAACCACTGCGCCTATACTTACTCAGCCAGACGAAAATTTACCTTTTATCTTGGACACAGACGCCTGTCAACACGCCTGGGGAGCTATTCTGACACAAGTTAAAAACGGTATGGAACACGTGGTGGAATATCACAGCAAAACATTCAGTAGGCCTGAGCGAAACTACTGTGTCACCAGGAAAGAATTGGTTGCGATAGTCAAAGCCTGCGCACACTTTCAGCCATACTTACTAGGAAAAAAGTTCACAATTCGAACAGACCATGCATCTTTGAGATGGTTGATGAACTTTAGGTGTCCCGAGGGACAAGTAGCAAGATGGATAGAACGAATGCAGGCCTATGATTTTGAAATCGTGCACCGCCCAGGTAAAAGTCACAGTAACGCAGATGCAATGTCGCGTCGTCCTTGTTCAACGACGGAATGTCAATATTGTCAGCGACTCGAAGAGAGAGACACCATCATAATTCGCCTAGTCACCACCCAAGAAGAGATAGGCCAAAAACAGGAGGACGACCTCACCTTACGATGTATTCGGAATTGGCTGCCTACGGGTCAACGCCCGGATAAAGCGAACATAAAAGACCTTAGCCCTGAAGTTAAAGCGTATTGGTCAATGTGGTCTGTTCTGAAATTAGAAAATAACATCGCCGTTCGAGTCATCAGTCAAGGAATAGAAATTATCAAACAAATTCTGGTTCCGAAATCCCTGCGAAAACTTGTTCTCCAGCAGGTACATGACTCTCTAAGTGGCGGACACTTCGGTGTTGATAAGACGTTAGGTAAACTTCGACAGAAATATTATTGGATTGGTAGTAGTACTGATGTAAAGGACTGGTGTGCCGGATGCATACAATGTCAAGTTCGGAAAGGACCGCGGCCAAGACGGAGAGCTCCTCTACAAGTATGTAACATTGGCGCACCTTTCGAAAGAGTTGCTGTAGACATACTGGGACCACTTCCAAAGACCAATAAAGGTAACCGCTACTTAGTAGTCTGTATGGACTATTTCACCAAATGGCCTGAAGCTATTCCAGTATCAGATCAGACAGCCGAGACGGTATCCGATGCACTCATATCCACCGTATTCAGTCGACATGGAGCCCCACTACAGCTCCATTCGGCTCAAGGTAGAAATTTTGAATGTGCCGTTTTTCAAGAGGTACTACAGAAGTTCGGAGTAGAGAAGACGCGCACAACGGCCCTACACCCACAGTCAGATGGTTTGGTCGAAAGATTTAACAGAACAATTCTTGACTACCTAGCAAAATTTTTGAATTCGCATCAAAGGGAATGGGACCAGTACGTGCCTTACCTAGTGCTATCGTATCGCGCAAGTGTACAGGATAGCACTAAACAAACCCCGGCCAAACTCCTTTTTGGTCGAGAACTTCGTTTGCCACTGGAGATGGTCTTGGGAAGTCCACCTACCGAAGTTATGCCGATTAACGACTACCTGGACAATCTAACCACCACATTGACTACGATTCACGAAAATAATCGAACCATGCTGAACACTGCGAGCCGGCGCATGAAGACATACTATGACTTACGGTCGAAGAAACCCAGTTTCCAAGTAGGTCAACTGGTTTGGTTGTATTTCCCACGACTCGTAATTGGGCGGTGTCCAAAACTGCAGTGCGACTGAGACGGGCCATACAAGATCACAGACGCTGTAACCGAAGTAGTGTTCAAAATAAAAAAATGTCACGGTGGAAAGATGCGAACTGTCCACGTCGACATTGGCCCCGTACCGCGAAAGAAACGACCTTTCCATAGAACCACTAATACTTCCTGGTAGCCCTACGAAGGCATCCAGCCAGCTCAACTGGTAACTACAGGATACCAATGTGGCGCTTAGGACCGGTATACCTCTTGTAAATTAGTCCACTTTTTCACACTCCCTTGCGCGATAATGAGTCAAACCCCCTCCCACATGGTACCCTACTTAGGCCGCGCTGCCATAGGAATTCCACAGTAAAGACTGTCTTCGAAATTTTAACCCCTGCTGGGGACCTTGGCGCACACCCTCGAACGAATGTCGATCTGCGGTCAGAGGGAGATGCCCGTGCGAAAGAGGTCCTGCAATCAGTTGGTTAGGTTACTGGTTGCAGAGGCTTCTCCGACTGGTCTTGGGGTTGAGGGTCGGAGGTGTACTGGTAGACCAGATTTTTTGGGTCGCTGGGCTGCGAGTGCACCTTTGGTTTTCAATACCGAGACCGATGTCGAGCTTGATCAGAATCAAGGGCCGGCGTGACTTTGGGGAGATGTCGCTGGCTGGCCATGCATAGATCAAGTCCGATGAAGCCTTGGCGGCGTTTCTTCATTACTTCCATAATACGTCGGAGCTGAATAAAATTTAAAAGGACACGATCCTAGTAGAACCCATCTCTACCGTAAATGAGTAGATGCATTTTGCTTGACCGTCTATAGCTCTAACCCCTTCTGGGTTATCTTTCAGTGGACGTTTTAACTTTCCTATCCTTTCTTCATTATTTCCATAATACGTCAGAACTGAATAAAATTTAAAAGGACACGATCCTAGTAGAACCCATCTCTACCTTAAATGAGTAGATGAATTTTGCTTGACCGTCTATAGCTCTAACCCCTTCTGGGTTATCTTTCAGTGGACGTATTAACTTTCTTATCCTTTCTTAATTACTTCCATAATACGTGGTAGCTGAATAAAATTTATAAGGAAAAGATCTTTGTTCAACCTGTCTCTGTGTTAAGAGAGTAGATAAGTTCCTACTAGCTCCTTCTGAATTAGCCTTCGTTAGAACGGTTTTATTTTTCTGTCCCCCCACTTCGTTTACTTACCGATGCAAGTGTTATACCGGGTGCCCACTCCTAAGGGATCAGCTAGCTTGGACGGAGCTACAATCTTATGAGGGGAGGGTAGTGTAACAAAATAAACTTTCGGCCCGGCAACACAAAACTAACAACGAATAACACAACAAAAACAAAACCGAGACTGACATCTCCGTCGGTCAGCTGACAGACTCTATGTCAGAAATAGACACTGAACCCAAATCAATCCTTACAATTCGCGCGACACCTGGTTGTCACAAATATACCACCCCAGTCGATTTTGCGAAGGGCAAACCACACGTAGAATTATGTAGTGCGGGCATTGTGCCGGGCTTGTGCTTAGACGTAGCGTCACCATTACCTACCAGTGAGCTACATTGACCTGTCTGAAGTAGGAGGTAAACATTACGCACCCCAGGCAAGCATGAAATAAGGGGATGTTAATAAGTTGAAACTGAATTGCTTAGACACACACGCCTTGGGAAACGAAATTCGGCTATCCGAAATAAACACAAAAATGTGTACATGTCAGGGAGGTAGGAACCATGAAAACAAATCAATTCTGACAGATATAGAAAATGAATGTCGATAAATAAATTTCATTTTTACACTACTAAAGCAAACTAATTCTGACAGATATAGAAAACGAGTGGCGATAAATAAATTTCATGGTTACACTACTAAAGCCAACTAATTCTGACGTATGTAGAAAACGAATGTTCATAAATGATTTTCATCTTTCACACTACTAAAGTAAATCAATTCCGGCAGATATAGAAAATGAATGTCGATAAATAATGTTCATTTTACACCATAGAAGCAAACTAAGTCTGACAGATGGAGAAAACGAATGTTCATAAATAATTTTCATCTTTCACACTACTAAAGTAAGTCAATTCTGACAGATATATCAAATGAATGTCGATAAATAAATTCCATTTATACACTACTAAAGCAAACTAATTCTGACAGATATAGGAAATAAATGTCGATAAATAAATTTCATTTTTACACTACTAAAGCAAACTAATTCTGACAGATATAGGAAATGAATGTCGATAAATAAATTTCATTTTTACACTACTAAAGCAAACTAATTCTGACGTATGTAGAAAACGAATGTTGATAAATAATTTTCATCTTTCACACTACTAAAGTAAAGCAATTCTGACAGATATAGGAAATGAATGCCGAAAAATATCGTTCATTTTACACCATAAAAGCAAACCAATTCTGACAGCTATGAGGATGAATGTCAATAAACAACTTTCACTTTTATCAAACGTAGAGGGCAAATGAATTCCGCCAAGTATGGAAAATAGAAGATCAGTCAAACTAATTCCAAAATTATTTGAATTTGCACCAAACAGAAAATCTATTAAATTGAATTTTTGCACACTGTAAACCTAAAAGTAGATAAAATTAGTTTCAAAATTATTTGAATTTGCACCAAACTAAAAATCTGTTAAATTAAATTTTTGCACACTGTAAACCTAAAAGTAGATATAATTAGTTTCAAAATTATTTGAATTTGCACAAAACTAAAAATCTATTAAATTGAATTTTTGCACACTGTAAACCTAAAAGTAGATAAAATTAGTTTCAAAATTATTTGAATTTGTACCAAACTAAAAATCTATTAAATGGAATTTTTGCACACTGTAAACCTAAAAAGTAGACAAAATTAGTTTCGAAATTATTTGAATTTGTATCGGACTAAACATCTATTAAATTGAATTTTAACACACTCTAAAGGTAAAATTAAATCTAACTAGTCCCAAAAAATTAAAAAAGAAAACAAATTTGTTAAAGTGAAGCTTTACCCAATGTAAACTTTCAGAGATAGAGGTCGGCCTAGAAAAATTTTGTAAGAGAGCGAATAGAAAGGGTGTAATAGTAAGATCACGTAGGTTCCGACGAGATAGGAAGTAAGGTTAGGTGACACTTTTAGTTTTGGAGGCATACGAAGAACACACAAGAGAATCTTATAGTTTTTACAGTAAAGGCTCAAAATAATAAAGCTAAAAAAAAAAATCAGTAAAAAGCGAAACCATCGGTTTTTTATTTGCCTGGGTTTTTTTTTTAAAGAACGATTCCCTTGGAAAAGACGGCGTAGAACCGCTACCTTTGTTGGACCATTTTCCACCCGCTGAGGAGATTTTGTTTGATTTTTGGCTCGTGCGTCGTGTATAGCGCTCATCTGGCTAGTAGATCTGCTTGCCTGGTCATCTATTAGGCCCCGTCTCAGAAGCCCCCCCATCAGCTAAGATACTGCAGAATCAGGAAGCCAAGCTTTATCACGGCTAACTGCGGCCTTCAAGGCTCCTGTCCAAATACGCTGGAACCACGAATGGGAACAAAAAGGTAAAGTTTATAAGAAGTATTAACCATATTAGACTGGCATCCGCTCGGCCATCTAGCAATAGACGAAAAATTGTAACAATACATAGATCGGTAACCATATTTTATACGGGCATTCATCTAGGGTATAATAAGAATTGTTCGTAGAATTCTAGCTATTTTACTTGTTTTCCTTTAACGTTTCCCTGTCATGGACTACGCGCCTTTTACAATTTCACAAGACTACCTGATAGCTTACTTCTTCTTCTCCTTTTTTTAGTTTTAAAATCTTTAGCATGCATGGTTGCCACGCAATCTTCTCTTCGTGTTATCTGCCTTCTGTTCTATCATATTTCTTGTATTAAATCTCACACTACACGCCTATTCAATACATTTTGTTCTCAATAATAAGAAGGAAGAATTGCATCTGTGGTGTATCAACCATAGGGTCCAGGTATGGTGTAGATTTTAGGTTTGAGTTATGAGAAACAGAAATGAATGAAATGCTTATATAAGTTGGTTTTTAATTCTTTATTTTTCTTATATGTTTAATAACGTCGGGTGATATACGATCCACATGGCGACGAAGTAGGCAGTTTAAATATTTATAAGACTTCCGGCGCAGATGGGCACAACTTTCTTTCAGAAAATTTCTCCTTAAAGTGTCAGATGAAGTTCCATCAAAGTTTTACATATTTTGTGTAAAATACCGTCTAATAATGATTCAGGAAGAATTTAGCGATTAACGTAAATATTATTCTTAATAGTTCGACACCTTTCATACAATAAATTATCATCCAGATCCATTAACGTATATGAAAATATGTCTTTAATTATTGGATGAAATTAAGATCTTTCATTTCAACGATATCACTTATAAAACATAATTTCGAAATGAGGATGCTAAATATGTTGTTGGACCAAATCAGCTTTGATGATCCTGTTTTGTATAAGCCCTGTAGTGTATATTAAGCTATCAAGAAAGCTTTTTTCTGATTAGATTCCTTTCTAGGACCCCCAAAGTAACACGAATCCAATCATTAATATGGAAATTTTATTCCATGAACTTAAGAATTTCCAGTCTTTAGACCTTTTGGGTATATAGACCTCTTTTATCGCAGCGGTTTCTGAACGCTTTTCACTGACGAATTTGGATCTAAATCAATATTCAGAGTCGAGCCATAGGCGACAATCTACATAAAATTATCTTTTAGTTTTCATTCCTTATTATTTGAAATAGAATCTAAAGTAAGTTAAACCGGGTTTATCAGATACCAATGAAAGCGCCCTACTGAATTAAATGTGTCTAAGTAATACATTATTTAGTGTGATCATACAATTTTAGGATTAAGCATTTTCTAATTCAAGGCCTGGGCACTTCTTTATACGGAAAAATAGCACTTCGTTTTTTTAAATTATTTAAATTCAGCTCCTTTCCTTAAACGACTATCAGAGACTTTCCTTTTATAAAAAAAAACACTCCTTCTCATCTTCGTGTGCGTCTCATATTATTATTTCTTTTACTAGGGCTCCATCCACAAATGAAATAAAAATAAATTACAACACCCTCGCCGGGTTTGCCCGCTCTTTAAACAATGAATTTCTCTTTTTTTAGATGTGTAAGCATTTTGTGTGTCTTATAATTTATTTAGCATTATAATTTCGTTAGATGCTTCCTTCTTACCGAGGGATTTTTTTCTTCTTGAATGTACGCAGAGCTCGTGTTGCGGGTAATTTATGGGTTCCTTTTTGCTCTTTTATGGAAGTCATCATCAATATGCTCCAAAGAAATGTTTATATTTAGGATAAGGACAGAAAGGACTGGCCTTTGTTGTTGGAAAGCAACTTCCCTTAGACTCTTAAATTATTTTCTGTACTTAAATTTTTTTCCAGATTTTGATATTTTAGTTTTCTAAATTGTTGCTTTTGACATTGGTATATGAATTCATATATACAGAACATAGTTTTCAGACTGTTTTATTAAGATCGATTTTATAGACAAAATAAAGCTGTTAATTACAGAGGCATATCCATCAAGTATTGCAGCATAGCAAAGAAGAGAGGTGGAAGTGCAAATTATACCTGATGCATTCATTGAATGTGACATTTAATGTCTAGCGTAGTAAAAACAAAAATATTCATGAAATGCCGTAGAAAGTGACGGTGACGTAAATGTGAATGTTTTGGTATATATGACACGAGCTACAAGCTATAAACGACTTATATATGAAATGAAAAGTATAGGTCTTTGCGCAGAACCTTTGTTTTGTACATATCAGGAAGGGTGGTATTCCATTTATTAGGACAAATAGCTGTGTTGTATCCATTCAACGAAAACTAAGGCGATCAGAGTTATTTAAAATTACATGCAATACATTGATCGGTATTTTCCACTGAATGAGGTTTTGAAATAATTTTCGCTGGATATGATTAAGAAAAAGTTCAAAAAACAGAAAAATGATTCATGTTAAGATCTTACGCTTTTCTCAGACGATATTTAATACGTATATATTGATGATATTTTGACGGATTGTATGATAGAAATGGTAGTTCTATGAATAAAACTCCGAAATATTAACTTTTTTGCCGAATTCCCACCGCTGTGATATCGGAGGCTTTTCGTGGCTTGTCTTCGACGCAATTATTCTTTTTTAATTAGCGCCTAAATCTCTGCTTCCCTTTTATACAGTTTACAGTTTGTAATCTGGTGTAAACATGATCATATGTACTGTATGTTCGTCTGCCACCAATGAAGATGTCTTCATTTGTGACAGAAGTTGTGGTAAATCTTTCCATTCCTCCTCCACTTCTCCGAGGACCTTAATACCTTCAATTCAAAACTCGACAAGCTTCTTAATTTTTCATAGGCGCACAATTCAAGCTCATCCCTCTTACTTGATAAGTCGCATGCTCTCTCTACTCATCTCCAATGTCTGACGTCCACTGTTGATTATCTGCGCCACCACCGAACAATTGTAACGCGCCTATTTCACCACCTCGTGCCGACCAAATCCTTAAAGATATTCAGCACAATATCCGGCTGGTCAAAAATGATCTTGCGGGTTGGTCTGCTGCTGCAGCTAATGACTCCCTGCTTATTTCCGCATTCGCATCGAACATTACGTGTTTCACGCCTGGAAACTTGAACATCTTTGCTTCTCCTGACGTGACACCTCCTGTGAATGGACATACGCTTTGTTCTGATATTTCTTCGCTGCTAGCAGATGTGCCACCTACACAGAAACCTTCGTCCAAGCCTCGTCGCAAGCAACAGCCGCGCCGGAGGAACCGATCCAATTTGCACCTGCCCGCTGGCACTCCTACTGCGACCTCCTCAGCTGTTATGGCCGTAGGTAACGCTGGGAGTCAAAGCTCTGATAACATAATTTCATCTGTTTCCGGGGTATTGAATGATACTTCACCTGTGTCATCTCTAGGTAATGGTATTGTTGACCCTCTGAGAACAGTACCAAAATCTTCGAGTGTTTTCGTCACCCCTTTCTCTCCAAAAGCTTTGTGTGAGGAATTGAAGTATCTGAAGTCCAAAAATATTGCAGCTAATGACATTTCTTGTCGTGAGATTAGCAAAGGTTGCAAACCGGTTGCATCCTTTGTTTTAACCGTCTCAAAAGATGTGCGGATCGCACATTTTGGCCCTGTGGCGGTCTGCTAAATTATTTGTACCTGCCGGGCGCCAACCTAGAAATGCATCCAAAATAAGCAGCGATATTCCAAAAACCTCAAATCGCTCTCCCTTTACTATCAAAACGTAAGGGGGATTTGGACAAAAACAAGACAAATCTTTAAAGCCTCTACTGCGACTTGTTTCGATATAGCTGTTATCACTGAAACTTGGCTGTATCACGGTTTTTGCGATGCTGAAATTTTTCACATTTCATATCAAATTTTTAGAAGAGATAGACATACTGAGTCTGTAATTCGAGGTGGCGTCGTACTCCTCGCCTGTAAAAACCAGTTTAATTGCAGCCAGCTTGAGCTTCCGAGTTTCTCCAACACTCTTTACATCGATCTTATTACTCCTAAGTTATCTCGTAAAAAATCTGACTTATACATTATTTGTTGCTATATTCCTCCAGACTCCATAAATATTGTTGATGACAAAGGTCAGAATGTTTACGAGATATTCATTTTAACATTTCATTTTATCCATGGTAAAATGGATCCTCTTGACGAATTATTACTAATTTTTGATTTTAACTTACCCAATATTCAATGGGCACTAAACGATGATGAAGATGACTATCTTCCACTTAATAACGTGACAACAAGGGAAGTACTTTTCCTTGACACTATTTCAACTCATGGTCTCAGCCAAATCAGTAATGTTAAGAATGACATGGGTAGGCAGTTACACCTGGTACTTTTTACTGACGCGGGTAACCTAATAGTTGAGCCTAACCCAGTCAGAATGTCTACTCTTAGCAAATAAGACCCCCTGTACTATTTACATATTGCTAGGAAACCGAAAACTTTACAAATTGTGACGAAACAGAATACTTTTTCAATTTAAGAAAGGCTAACATTTCGGAACTTTCCAGTAGACTCACATCTATTGACTTTAACAGATTACTGTCCAGCAATTACTTTGACGAAGACGTTTCTTAATTTTACATAATTCTTTTCGATTTATTTTCCTCTCATGCTCCCTGCGAGCGTCAGGGGCTCTTTGAAACATCTCCACCGTAGTTCAATATAGAACTGAAACGTCTTCAAAATAGAAAGAGTAAATTCTGGAGAAGTTGTATGAAGGATAAGGACATTATAAATCACAACAACTTCCTCACATCATATATTTAGTTCAGAGAACTTTCCTCTACACGTTATTATGAATATGTTCAAAGCATGCGTACGAAATTATTTAGTATTCCAACGTCTTGAAGTAGGTAAATTAAAACAGAATAATAGCAAACGTCTAGTGATGCAAGCCTTAAGCCTACTAAAGTGCCATCCACAGAAACTATAAGATCCGACCGCATGGACCTAACCGCTATCCAGTCAGGTTACACTTTGGGAGGGCAACAGGCATAATCACGTAGGTGGGCAGAAAACGTCACATTTTGGTCGCTCAGGAAAGAGCAAGGTTTTCTAATTTGTGTGGTATAAATGAACAATCGAAGTAACGAGTGTTATAGGAAAGGAATAATCCGAAACGTGAAGACAAAAGATAAAAAAGGACGAAAATAAGAAATAAAGGTGGAGGCGGGAAACCGACGAAAATAGTTAAAAGCAGGCATCGTTTGGCTGAAATCCCAGATAAGTATTTTCTTTATTCCCCTTAATGAAAGCTTTATCACCATTTTGTGGCTGGCTGGCATACGGCGGATAATTCGTCATTTGAAACTTTGGAACATAAATTTAAGTAAGGTGCTCACTCTCGGTAGTGCGAATGTACGCAGATAACGGTTCCCTCATCCCGTTAATTTCATTTTTTGCGGGTACAGTTGGTGTAACCCAGGCGACAGCGTTGCTAGATTATAGTAATTTAAAAAAATATTTCTAACTTTTGAGTATTCGAAATACCTTTATATTCGTGAAAGAACCATATACTCACTCTTGAGTAGGTGATTTTGTTTTGTGATTTCCGTTTATATATATATATATTGTTGCGAAACTATCCACACACCCCACAGTGAGGAGCTCAAAATCACAGTATAGCGCGAGACAGACTTTAGCTTTCAGCTACCGTCGTCGATGACCGCCTATACATATGTGATCTCTGAGTGGGGACCCCCAAATCACCAAGAGATGGCAGCCAGTGATCCCAGGGAAATTCACCAGCATCTGGCAACTAGTCGGATCTGACCGCTACAGCATCGGGGAACGGTCAGCCATGGAAAAAAGAAGAAAGGATTCGAAAAAAGTCTACCGTGACAGCAACATCGTGTGAAGAATTTTTGATTATTTTCAATTGTTATAAATTGCTAAAACAAGTTTTTTTGTTCTATGAAATCGTGAAGTAATTTGTTTTAAATCTCGATATGTGCAATAAATGAAGGAATATCTAAGAAGTTGTCTAATTGGAGATAGTTTTTGTAAGACAAAGGAGTCTAGTTACTAATAGTAACTGGAAAGAGTAAACCGTTCCCTAACGGACAAATCAATTACTGGATTCTAATTTCAGTCTAGCACTGAACAAAGCGATAAGTACCAGTTCCTTTTTTATTATTATTTATTTCCTAATTATAGATCCAGGAAATGATTTATTAATCACGAGCTTTCCTCGTTTTCTCAATTTAAATGTGTGTACCGGCATCATCGGCTCTACAGAATTCTGTTTCCCAAATAGAGCAACAGACAGGAATATTTATTTTTCTTTTTTTTATTAACTATTGCCACGTTAATATAGTCCGTCTGAACAATTAATTGATCACAGCTGGTTCATTTTATTGAATAAAAAAAATATACGGATACCTACATACATGTGGCCCTTCTATTTCCAGAATAGAGCTTGGATTTAGCATACACATTTTTTTCTTTATTTCAGGCTTACATTACAGATCCCTTGCACAATTTTAATTTCGAATTTCTTACTCGCAAATAGGCATATCTAATTAGAATAAATAATTTTGCGAATTTTAATAAATACGCTGATACTAACTGCTCTTTTGTTCTCACAATAGAGCCACGGTTAGGTATCAGAATTTTTGTTACTTTTGTTTCAGGTTTTCCTTCACGGCTCAATTTAACAATTCGTCGTCTTTAATTAATTGCGTGAAAATTTACCTAGTGATAAAGTGCCTCGATATCGGTTAAGCCAATTAGTTGAACAGAAAGGTGATTTGTGTACCGTTGTTAGTGAGAGATAACGGAACCTTGTTCTTTTTGTTAACCCGGGTTATTTTTTTTGTCACTTCGGTACTTAATTCTACCTCATACGTGCCACATGGTTCATGTCAGCTGACTTCCAACATAAACCTGAGTATTCAGCAGTCGCGAGAATTTGCGTAGAGTTCAAGGCTATAATCCGTAACACCTGGGTCAGGTGCGACACCCTAATACTTCTAGCGTGCTTAAAGTGAATAAATGTTAGTGAAATATAGCTAGAAAAATCTAAGGTAGAAACCTTATCAAACACCGACGGCAAATCGCAGAATTTTTATTAGCTGAAATCATCAAATGCCGACGGCAAATCGACGAGTTTCTATTTACTTGAGTCACCAAAGGCCGACGGTAAAACAACCCAATGTTCTATAAGCTGTATGTCGGTGAATCTCAACATCTAATTAACAATTGCTTTCTCCTTTTAACTTTTGCCAAATAACTATTCACCCTTACAAATTTTCCGTGAAATAGGTACAGGCAGAAAATCATAAGACAGGAAACTATTCAAACGACGATAGCAAATCGACGGATTTTCTGTTTGCGTGAGTAATAAGTGCCGACAGCGAATCGACGAATTATCTACACACTCTACACACAAGTCCGCGAAAATAGTTGGCCTACCCGCGATTGTATTTCACGACGGAAGTAAACAGGTGATAGGGAAATTTTCATCGCCTGACTCCGCCCTTTATTTCAAGAAATAGTCGAACAGAAAGAGCTTCGTTTCCCCTTAGAGCAGTGACTAGCCTAGGTGTTATACATCTAATTTGTGGCGAGTATTAAGTTGAGTCGAGACACTTTTAAGTGGAATTTTTTGCAACTTGCCAAAGCTTTCTCAACTATTCTCATGTCGATTTATTGATCGTTAAGTTGAGCTGAGGCACTTGTAAGCGGACTTTTACTGTCTCCAGCAAAGCTTTTTCCAATATTCCCACATTCTGGCCAAGTCACCTCGACAGCTTCTGTGCTGAGTCATTGGTAGTTAAGTTAAGCTGAGACAACTTCCTTGTCCACGGCTAACTGATATATGAGTGTAGTTCGTTCTAAACCTGAATTGTGGACTCAGTCCCGTGGAGAGAATTTTGTTTTTATGCGTGTGGCTGTGGAGTGATATCTTTTAAGATTTCCACTGACTGTGTTACGATTAGCGCCAGGCATTATCTTACACCTAATACATCTAAGAGTGAGCCAAGTTTTAAGTCGAAAACTTTACGTAGAAAGAACCATGAATCGCAAAAGTAAAGAAGATTAAGTAGGGCGACGTACCGTGTATTAAAGTGCTCCCTCGCTACCGCTCGGCCGGAGCAATTTTCTATTTACGCGGAAATTGTGTTACAATATAATAGATAAGCGAATTGGATTATTGCGAAATAAATTTTATACGCTACATGCCAAAATAAGTTTTGTGATTTACCTACCTTCATAAAAAATTAGATGGTGCCCATTATACCGAAAACATAGCGAACCACCCATCTCGCTGAGCTGGCATAGGGATCAACGAGATCCCTAGTTGCGCCTAATAAGAGGGCGTCACAGACAATCAAAATAAGCTAGAGTAGGTGTTCATAGTTGTTTATCATCTCTCTTTTAGTTTGATATCCATCTGTAAGTCAGAATTCCCAACACTGTGATATCGGAGTCGCCACAGGTTCTGACAAAAACAGGAAAACTGCTTAGAATACGGCGCAGGCAAGAGGAATGGAGAGATTTACCACAACTTCCGTCGCAAATGAAGACATCTTCATTGGTGGCAGACGAATATACAGTACATCTGATCATGGTTGTGGTGTTGTCGAGCCGGAACGCTCCGGAACGTGGTTCCGGTACTTCTTTTTTGGAAAGGAACGCGTTCCGGAACTAAAGAAGATTTCTAATAACGAGAATTGGCTGACGTATTAAAAAAAAAATTAAAAAGAATTGCGGATTTTTTTTTCTAATTTTTGACGAATTTTTATATGTATTATTATAAACAAGGTTTTGAACCGAACCCGAACCGGAACAAAAACCGGAACGAACCGGCTTGTTTTTCCGAACCGTGAACCGGAGTCCGGAACGTTTTTTTTCTGCTGAACCGTGCTCATGCTTAGTACGCGTGGGTTGGCCCATTGAATAAACAATACAAGTCCGATTTACTCGGCAACAGTACTGTAAATTTCATGAAAGTTATTGTCAGCCTATGGTATAAGCCATCAAGAGAGGAGTAAAAACCAATTGCTTGACAAAGATTTGTGAATTTTTTCACAATGGACCAACTCTAATCAGTACTACTTGTACTTGGTTCGCTTTAGCTACACCCGCCGTATATATAATCTATAAAAAAAAAACTTGCCCGCAACAATCGAACCCACGACCCCTAGATTAAGATTCTGATCTAATGTAATACTCACTCAGCCAAACTTTGCTAATTGACTTGGGCTATAAATGCATATTTAAACGAAATTGTGTTGGTTCTTACAGCTTATATACAGATGCTTACACTGAATATTTTTTGGTATTATAATATATTGGAGGGGTGGGCAAGAATATATCCCGGCACCCTAGGAACCTCGTATTAGTCTCAAAAATTGAGAAAAAATTCACTACCATGAATTTAGTAGAAAGAATTTTGAAAATCGGTTGGATGGTAGATGAGCAAATAGCATTCATTTCTTCTTAGAAATTTACAGAAAATATTTCGGCAGAATTTTTATTCAGTCTGGGTGCCGACTGGAGTTATTTTCAGATGCAATTATACAATGTGTGCCGTTGTCGGCCTCTAATGCTTAACAATTATAAGGAAAAAATTTTCAGTAAATTTCTAAGAAAAAATTGCGGCCTTCCCTACATCAGGTCGGGGCATCGTTGTTAGATTTTATATTCGAGCCAGGCACTGCTCTTGGCCGGGCCAATGCATAAAAATTCGAAGGAAGAAATTTCCAATAAATTTCTAAGAAAAACTTGTGGCCTTATCTTCATCGGATCGAGGCAACAGTGATTTTGTATGGAGCGAGGCATTGGTGGCTTACCCTTTGGGCGCGTCACCAAGTGCCAAGTCGAGGCATCGTCGAGGCATCATCGTTAGTTTTATATTCTAGAAAAGCGTTGCATATTTTTGTTCTACGTACCCAGTCTTTGTATGTTCTTAGTTTGTCTATGGCCAGCGGCTAATGCTAAGAATTTTTATTATACATTTGTTGTGAACTAGAATTTCCAGATGTTGGTTTCCAGTGGCAAGATGTTATAACTTCGAAAGATTCGACGTTCGACAATTTATCGATAGTCGGTATGTTGTAACACTTTCGACAGGCGATAAATGCGATAGAATATCACTGAGTTTTGCTGACAGTAGTGATAGTACAAGCGAAGCTTAAAAAATGTATGTAACATTAAAGAAATTAGATTTAAATGTTAAACTTTTTTGAATTTATTCAATATAAATGATTTTATATATTAATTATATAGATTCTTCAAACTGAAGCTATAAAACTTGTAAGAATATTTCTTGAATCCAAAAATTAATAAGGCAATACATTTTGTTAGGCATATCCATAACATAATACCGCTGCCTTAAAAATTTTCTTTTGTCCCGGTAATTAATAATTTCTTCGTCATTTTTGTTATCCTCCACAAAAATTCATAAATTCCAATTTTATTATTATTAAAATTTATCAACAACTAAAAAAAGAATCTATAAATGTCATTTGTGCTAGGGAAAAAAATTCGGAAATATTCTTATAACATACCGCCAGATCGAAATCTTCGCTTCGATGATCGCTTTCGATGCGAAGTTATAACATGTCGCCACAGTATTGGTAGATGTTTTAAACTTTATTAGTTTATTACAGTGATGCTAAGAAAAATGCCGACAAACGTACCGATTTTCATCTGAAATGTGCATTGCTGGGAAAATCCCATCTTTGTAGTTTTTACATTTCCCACCCTTGTGTAAGAATTTGAGTATTTAAAACCATTTTATTAATCAGTGTCAAACCATCTTTGCGACAGCACATTTATAGAAAGTGGAAGTTTTAGTTAGTGAATAAGTGCCACACAAAACTATTGTATGCATTAAAACCTTTGTTACATACAATGTAATAATAAGATTAATAAGTACTACTGTTAGCAAAATATTCTATGCACGCTACCTACGCTACCTAAGTCAAAGTGTCGATTAAAAAGTGTTAGTGTCAATTTCGCATATTTCTAAGAACCTCTCGCTACAAGATTACGTGCGCGCTACATATATGTATGTAGTAGTTGAATTTTTCTATAATATTTAATTTAATAAACTTAAAGTGTAAGTATATTTCATTTTCATTATTAATAAAAAAATTTCCGTTTTTTTTCCTATTAAATAATAGTATTTATTTTATTAGTAATTTCAACATGAGTGAAAAAAGAAAAAACAGTAGCATCACCGATTTTTTTAAAAAGAAACTAAAACTAGCAGCGAAGATGAGTCAATGACCCAGGAAATTGCAACATTGAGCCAATTATCCAACACCAACTTCAACGCTGATCAACTGGAATCTGTTGAACTTGCAGCCATAGCATCAACGTCAACGTCAACAAGTACTTATAATGATAACGATTCTGACGAGGTCTCGTGGCCTAATAATGGAGTGCGGAAATGTGGTTAGGAAAGAAAAGACAGTTTCCTTGGTTACTTTCCGAATCCGGAAAATTAGGTTGCTCTTTTTGTAAATATTTCAAAGGAATGGAGTTCCACATCCGTTTCTTACTACGGTAAAGATAAAAAATCGCAGTTAACGTCATTAAGAAAAAAAAATTTTGAACACGCGAAAACAACAGCGCACATTAATTCAGAAAAAATTTTAAACAGCGAACAGCATCAGCCAATAGAAAATGTAATAGACAATTCAAATAAGGCGTCTATTAAGAGCACGTCTTTAGTATTTAGAACTGCTTATTATTTAGCCAAACACGACCGACCATATTCGGATTATTATAATTTATTGCAATTGCAAGAATTAAATGGAACAATTTTGGCACCTGGTTTACGGTCCAGATAGACCTGCACAAATATAATTAATCACATATCCAAAAATATGAATTTAAGAATTTGTTCAGAAATTATTAAAACAAATGGAAACATTTCGATTCTCATTGATGAATCTACAACATTAAGTAAAAAATCTACTCTAATTATATTTTTAAAATTCGAAATAAAGAAAATCAGCGAACCACGATTCCTTTTTTTTGATTTAATAGAATTGTCCGATCAAACAGCATCCACCATTACAGAATACCTTTTAAATAATTTGGAAAAATATGGCTTCGACGAGAATTATTTGAAACAAAATTTAATACCAGTGACGGAGCAAGTGTAATGTTAGGATAAAGGTCAGGAGTGGCTACAAAATTATTGAATAAATTTCCAAAAATAATCACGTGGCACTGTTTAAATCATCGTCTGGAGCTCTCTGTTAACGATGCTGTCGCGGAAGTAAATGGTATTAACCATTTTCACATATTTATGGATAAATTATATACCATTTATCATCAATCTCCTAAAAATCAACGCGAACTAGAATCATGAGCGGAAAATTTGGGAGAAGAAATTAAAAAAATAGGACGTGTTTTAGGAATAAGGTGGATAGCTAGTTCATTCAGAACTATTAATGCAGTTTGGCAAAATTTAAAATCTCTTGCTGAATATTTTCATCAAGCCGCAACTGATGAAACTCGTTCAAAAACTGATCAGAGTGTATACATTGGTCTAAAAAAATATATCATGTCTAAACAGTTTATAATTAACTTGGCATTAATGTATGACGTTTTGTATGAACTTTCCATCTTGTCTGAAGCGTTACAGAACAGAAGTGTAACGATAGTATATGCGGACAAACTAATCCGTCGAACTATTCGCTATTTGGAATCACTAAAAGACGTTAAAAAAGGAGACAAACTCATAGAAGCATCAGAGGCTGTTCAAGTGATGAAATTAGGAACATTAACTTTAACAGATAATAAAAGAATTACTATTATTAACAGAAATCAATTCCTTGTAAGTCTCATTAATAATATGACTAGAAGACTACATACAGAAAATTATTTGATAAGTGAATTTCGAGTACTAGATCCAACGGAGTGGCCAGCAGATATTGAAATTGGCTATGGAGAAAATGAAATCCAGTCATTATGCACCAGATTCAATTTAACATCACCGATGCGATGTATCAATGCGTTTAGAGATTATATTGATACTGGAGGCAAAGTAATTCCTGAAGGTGTAGAAATCTTAATTCGATACATAAATATTGTACCTTGCAGTTCGGCAGAGTGTGAGCGCGGATTCAGTAATATGAATATTATTTTAAATGAACAAAGAAATAGAATATTAATTGAAAATCTAGCAAATCTTTTATTTATAAAAATGAATGGCCCACCACAACACTTATTTAAACCAGATGATTATGTAAAAACTTGGTTAAGGTCTCATCGTTCAGCGGATGACAACAAAACAAGGAAAATTCAACCACAAGATCCTGATCATAATCCTATTTGGAATATTTTATAAAAACCATTAGTGTTTTCATGTATTGTTAAAAATATTTATGCAATATTGTTTGAGTATCTACTATGCGTATTTTATAATTTGTTAACTAATTTTTATTAAACGTTCCTATTATTGTAATAAACATATATATATATATATATATATATATATATATATATATACAAATGCACAAAATGGGTTTCGTAATGATTTTCGTTTCCTTTCCTTTTTATGCTATATACAGGGCCGATCCTGGCGACGGGCGAAGATTGGGGGAAATCTCCCCCCCCCCCCATCGTCAAATTTGGGATATGAGACCTAAAAAAAACCGTCGCCGCCAGGATTATCATGGAAAATCACCCCCCTTCGTTAAATTTGGGACATGAGACCGCACAGAGCGGACGCCTACCCAGGATCGACCCTGTCTATATAATTATATATACGCGTTCCGGTAAAAAAAAAATTAGCAAAACACCGCCAGCCTGGCGAGTGCTTAGCGATTAAGCCGTGTCATGTTGTACGACTTATCAAAGGTATCTTCGATTCGTTCTCAAGCGACCAATGCTTTATTGCGGATAGTGTTAAGCACACCCAAGGAGCAGAACAGGTATAAAGTGACCAATTGTTAGTTCCATGGACCTCAATTAGTAATATTGTACCTAAGTTAGACAACAAATTTTGCCTTAAAGCCCAGTTAGCCTTGAAGTTTAAATTAAGGTTAATAAATACCAATTTGTGCCCCAAGAAGCGACTAGATATATCTTAGACTATAAAAACGATTATCCTGGTTTAGATTACCAAGTTTCTTTTACTACGTGCCTTTAAACTCCACAGAACTTTCAGGTCAAATATTATGCCATAAGTTACCTAATATTTACCACCAACGCTTATTAAAATTTACCTATACTACCAGTGTAAGAGCTTACCCATTTCTGACTAATAATGAAATTACGACATAGTTAGGGCCATATTTTATCACACTACTTTGCATTATTAAGTTTTACTATGACCATATAGTCTAAGTGACTATTGTGTTTCATTGTGAATAAGTTTCATAAAACTAGTATTCCGAGATAAAAATATGGGAAATAAAACAAAATATAAGCCGTATCGTCATACTACCAAATTATTATTATAGTGTATTAAAGAAGCTGAGGAAGGCGGATGTTATTCATTTTCCCGTGCAAGGTATGTATGTACTATTAGTAATATTTCGATATAAGTAATACTGGACTCAACAATTAATTTTAGATTTCGGAAATGTATTATGGTTCTAAGTGTTAAACGTTATTTAATTGAACTAGTAATTCTGCTACACATTTTTATTTCAGTGTCGAACCTAGATCTCGGGATCAATATCGGGACCATGAAAGAACAAAATTTCCATGAGTTGTCACATCCACACTTCCTGGTCTAGGCGGAATATATATCCACATACACCAACACGCTAACTGCACCAACACGTCGACGTACATGCGAGAATGGCGGAGAATTGTCTTTTTTTTGTTTGACAAGGGCAAAAGACACCATATTATAGTAATAGTATTATAATTGTAATACACTAAGTACCAGTGCAATTAACTCTAAAGTTAACTTACGTAAATGCAACATATTTGTCGGTAAATAATTCTAATTATATTAGGTTATCGGCTCGCACGGCCTACCGAAATGATTCACTGGAATAATAACTCGATTGTCATGCCAAAGGTCGATCCAGGTTTCCATCCAAAAAAAAAGCAATAAATAAATTAGTTAATAGTGTAGATCGTTCCCTAAAGTATTCCGTTCCACACACATAAGAATTAAAATGGGGTGCCCACCACTCGGGGTAAGCCATGCCCAAGAAAGCCTACTATTAACATCATAATATACTTAATTCCGAAAATAATGTAACCTGGCTTAAGCTTCAGAAAATTGTAAAACTGCATTGAAAAACAGTATAAATACGGCAGAGGCATGATGCTGCCCCGGAGTAGGCTGGAGTCAGTTCCGAGTAGACAGTGACAGAAAGTGGACGGAATTTTAAGGATTTGCTGGAGAGAATTAAAATTTAAATAAAAGAAGGAAGATAAGAACCCATTGGACGAAAAGGTTTAACGAATACTTGGCTAAACAAAAAGAAAAAGGAAAATTAAAGGAAATAGGAAAGTGGAAACTTTGAGGATTGGTGGCAGATGAAATTTAACTTGGTGTTCACCAGTGCGGGCCAGATAAGTACCATTATTGTTATTTTTTTTTCTTGTAATTATTATCGAATTTGTTCGATGCAATTTAGAGCACACATATCTGCGACGATTTATCACTATAGTTGCTCGTTTTAAGTTATACGGAATATGTTGCCATAATTTAGGTTATGTGTGATTGCTGCACTAGTGTAATGTTAGTAGTAATTTGTACGAAGTAATTTTGGAAAACTTTTTGAACATATTGAATACAGTGAATATACAATTGATAGAGTTTCAATGCGAGTTGAGTTTCGTGATACATCATGTTTTAATGGAAAGTGGAAAAATCACGTGGCGCCCAATAGAATTCCTCACTGAAGGTCCCCCCTTAACCCAGGCGACCCATCTCCATTGAGCTAGCACCCTTTACGCGCTTAGGGCAGCGTAACATTTTTGGCGCCCAACGTTGGGCCAGAGAGAACAAAATTATACCTCTTGTAGGAATATAGTTATATACATACTAAACAAGGCTAACAGTACGGGTCAATAGAAATACGGTGTGGAGTACCGTAAAATATTTTTTTTAGCTCGTCGGGAAAATACATGAAAATACACATGATACTGAGCTTAAAAGATTTAAAATAGTTTATTTAAGGCAGGAAAAAGCGTTATATCTAATTTAAGTTTCATTTTAAAAGTGATATTTGTATGTAGGTGGTGATATAAATTTCCGAAATTGCGGTTAAATCAGTGGGGAAAAAAAATTATTAACGGATGTGTGTGTTCATTGTGAAATCGGTTCAATTGGAGATAGAACTCAGTTCGCAATTTTTGCAGTGGAACTTATTTTGTCTAGCATAGTTCCTATGCATATAATACATGTGTTATATAAAGCATTATTTCAAGCAAAAATTTATTACGCTAATACATGAAAGTGCAGAAAATCATAGGGCAGATTGCATGCTAGTTTCTGGTGATCAATGCCAATTGTTATCTCTTACCGGTCGGAGATTATTTAATTTAAATTTTTTGTGCGGCTTAACCAAAAGTGTAAGGAATATCCTAGTAATAGAAGCACTAATCTCATAGTAACAGTTCGGTAGGATATTTGCCTCTTCATTAGCGGCAGCAAATTTTGTGGTTATGACATCGGTGCATTGCCTTAGCAGAACAATACAAAAAAAAACTGCAAATTTGTGGCATTCATTTACATCTGTGGTTTTGTTTACGCTCAGTGCCGGCAAGGTTTAATTAAAAAAAAAATATTTACTGGTGCTATACGAAATTAAGGTCGGGTAATTTCTATGAAGGTCACAATATCAGTGCCAGTAAATTCGGGAAAAAATTTCTTGTCCAGTTGGAGCAATTGTAAATTGAGAGGAATAGTGAGAACATTTACACAGGGGTTGTGGCAGCATTAGGGCTCCGCACAATTATCCGGCTGATAATCTCGAGGTCGTCAAGTAAATCGTTCTTACGTTGATCGACACGTATTACTGAATGGTGCGTTTGTTGACTATCTCGTGGTTCGCGCAAGGTCAATAGTAAGATTTTTTTTTTGTGATAAGGATATTGTAGTAAGAAATTACAATTTTTCTCAATTTTTATTCCATTTTTTTTTTATTTGGCAATATTCTTTTTTGTGATCATACGGAATATTGTTATATTAAGCTTGGAGTGGTATCCACTTACATGACGGTAGTGTAAGTATTCACGTCCGATCTCAGTAATTACCGTGCAGGCTTTTCCCCGAATTAAATATTTAAAACATTAGGAAGTAATATTTCATCATCGTTTACGAGACATTGAAAATATCATTTCGTGAAGTAAATGGCATATCGCGCTGCCTCATATTTGAAGTCCAATCATATTCCAATTATATTTAGTCACTACTGCTGACAAACACGGATATTTCTCGTCAGGCGAAGTTAATAATTTACACATCGGTTGTCACCTACTGCGGGTATAGGTAGCAGAAACATAATATTAAAGCTATAATTACCTTTTTTGTGTTAATTTCTCCGAGACGGGTATCAAACTTACCCTTGAATCGATTCAGAAGACTGTCGGCACCGAATTGTTGGGAGGAATTAACGATTGTTGCCTGCGATCATACTAACAACGGTACTTGTGGTATACTGTAAAATTTTGGCTCGAATTCCTTATTTCTTTCATTCCGTTCTGGCGAATTTTCTCTTTGGTTTTACAACTAAGCCGGAATGGAGGTCAACCGTTTAAAAGCCAGGAAGAGGTAAGCTATCAGCTAATTGTTCGGGGTTTAGATATTGGAACAGTAGAGGATATGAGAAAATCTTTAAGGGTCGCGTTAAGAATCGAAAAGACTGGGGATCAGTTAAGAGTAGATACGTATCCTTTCACGTTTGAACAGGATAAGGAAGCTTTATTGGAAAAAGTAACGGAAATTAATGGGATTATGGAAACTTAACAGGCAAGTTAACAGTAATAGCTAGGCAAAAATCATTACTAAAATTAGTTGGGCATTAGATAGACTGAAACGGACCATACCAGTTAGACAAGAAAAGATTGACGCAACAAATAATTAAAAGGGCAACTAGTGTCTGCTCTTGGAGCAACAGACACGAAAGCCGACGAAGAGATTTCCGACGAGTCATCTCAAGAGGAGGAGAAACAACACTTAACCGTACCTTGTCTTCCAACCATCGAGTCCCAATTTACAAATAGGACCTTAAGTTTTCTGGGGAGGAAGGTCAGTCGCTTAGCTCCTTTTTAGAAAGGGTAGAGGAGTTAAGTGGAGCTAGAGGAGTGTCAAAACCTCAGTTGTTCTCATCTGCCTTAGATTTGTTCACTGGTCGTGCCCTGGTGGGGTATAGACCTAACAAAGGCAAATGCCAGTCTTGGTCCGAATTGGTCAAAAAACTTCGGAAGGAATTTCTACCCATAGATTACGACGATCGCCTCATAGAGGAAATTAAGAGACGAACACAAGGCAGGGATGAATCCATGGGTACTTACGTGCCAGTAATGGTTAGATTATTTAATAGGTTAATACAAGCGATGAGCGAGCCCGAGAAAATGAAGATTCTTAAAAGGAATATTAGTCCGTTTTATCAGAGCCAGTTGGGCTTAAGCGAAGTTGAATCAGTGGACGCACTTGTAGATGTTGGTAGGAAATTGGAAGCCATTCGAGCTTCAATAGAGGCTTTTGTACCTCCACCATCTAAAAGAAACGCACATCTATTAGAGCCAGATCTTGCATGTGTTTCTTGTGAAGTATCCCCTATTTGAATCGTGAATCAACCAAACAGGACAGTGTTTAGGTGTAACAATTGTCAACGAGAAGGACACACAACTCGATTTTGCCGAGAGCCCCGTCGTTGTTTTGGATGCGGTAAAATTGGCGTAATTAGATCTAGATGTCAAAATTGCTCTGGGCATAGTAGACAGAGTAATCAAAATAACAATCGATCGATTTCGGGAAACGCGGAACGAGCTCAGTAGTAAGCGGCGTTCTGATTTCCAATGTCCCCAACAGTGCCGATACAATTAGAAATGTGAGCATTTTTGCCCGAAGTAATTTAAGGAGTAGGGACACTTCTGCATCGGCTATGCTAGATTATATCTTCACGCAAGTGATAAAAAACGAAAGACCCTACTTAAAAATATCCATTTTTACGGTTTCCTTGGTCGGATTGCTTGACTCAGGTGCTTCGAGAACGATCGTCGGTGGTACTGCTTGGAGAAAATTGCAAGCAATTGGAATCAAGTTGCTAAAATCCGAAATAAGTTTAGTTACATGAGCGAACGGAGATAAGGTTGGAGTTATCGGCTCAGTAAGCTTGCCCATATATTTGGAGGGAGTGGTAAAGATTTTCGACATTTTGGTCATACCCGCTCTACCTCTTAAACTAATTTTAGGGACCGATTTTCGGAAGAAAATGGGGATTTCAGCGAATTTGAATATGAATTCATGGAGACTTGAAAACAGTGCTCGCGAAGATTTTGTGTGTACTGCCCGCATTCAGAGCGTACATGGAATAAATGAAAGGTGTAGTGATATTTACACCACTGGTATAAAGCTAGTGGTTTTTATTTGTTTATTCACTGCACTAATGTTTCAAGTTTAATAAATACCAAAATTTAAGAACTACACGATATATAAATATATTATAATATAAAAGGCTGAAACCAATGTTTATTAAATGATTAATATATATTAATTTGATTTACACAACTGTAGCAATTGACTTGTACTTACCCACTCGATGTTTGGCGCTTGATTCAATTGGCTTTCTTTAGGTTGGGAATTGGGATATCTTTATTGCAATCAATGATCACAATAAAGTGTTTTATTAATAATATTCCTATTGCAGTCGATACCCACAATAAGAATCTTTATTCCAGTTGCTATCGAAATCAAAGTCCTCATTCTAGAATAAGATTCTTTGATTCCAATCCGTAACTAGAACAAAGTGTTTGTTTGTTGTTAGTAAAATATTCTTACTGCAGTCGATACCCACAGTAAGAATCTTTATTCTAATAGTTATCGAAAAGTAAGTCCTTATTCTAGTCGATACCCACAATAAGAAATCTTTAATTTCAATCCGTAATTAGAACAAAGTATCTTTGTTGTTGTTAGTAAGATATTCTTACTGCAGTCGATACCCACAGTAAGAATCTTTATTCTAATAGTTATCGAAAAGAAAGCCCTTATTCTAGTCGATACCCAGAATAAGAAATCTTTAATTTCAATCCGTAATTAGAACGAAGTATTTTTGTTGTTAGTACTGTAATTTTTATTGTAGTCGGTACCCACAATAAAAATCTTTAACCTTGTTGCTACTCAAAATAAAGTTCCTATTCTAGTCGATACCCAGAATACAAATCTTTATTTCAATCGTCAATCAAAATTAAAGTTCAAGTTAGAAAACAAAATAAATGATTTATCAGGAATGGAAATTACCAAGTTGAACGTTATGCTGCCAAACTAAAAAAGAGATCGAATCAAGTCAAACTGCTGTTTATATAGCCAGAGTTTGCACACGGCACCAAAGAACGGTAGTCAAAGGCGCATGGCAACAATATTGGCATAGCAACAATAGCCTAGCAACAATATCTTAACATAACAGCTGCACTTCATCACATTCTTTCGAAGTGTTACCAGTTTATGTTATTATTAACACATCGTTCCTATCTAATTATCTTAAAAACATTTTCCTAAAGTTCAATTTTGTTAACTGAATATGGTTACAATTAATAATATTTTCACTTTAGTCATATATACCTACTTCTGCCCTTTTTCTTTTTTATTATTTATGAATAATATTAAAACAGTATAATACTACCGTGTAAATGGTGCTGCTGTTTCGTTCCACTTGTTGTTACTTCCGAGTGGAATGTGAATGTTCATGTTGACGTTCAGCTGACATGCTCAGGGATAAGTGCTTACGTCTGGCTGATAAATGTGTCTAGTTAGGTAAGATGATTTTCTAATTATACCTTTTAAGTTTCGATTCTTGGTGGTCCCCTTTTTATTTATTTCAGGACAGTGGAGCTGAAGCTAGCGAATGTGTTCAATCCTGAACATTGTCTATTAAACTTAAAATCCACTGACAAGTGTTTCAATAATGTTTAATCATATTATTGAAACACTTGTCAGTGGTCAGAGAAAAACCGTCGGAGTACCCCGATTGGCGTGTAGAAGCTGGCAAGCTATGGAAGCATTGCCAAGTCAGGTACCCTACTTTGGCAGTCGAGTCTGATTATTGGAAAGAAGTATTACCAAAAGAAAAGCGTAGGGAGATAATGTGTACAACGCATGACAATCCTACCTCGGGACATGGTGGAATTCAGAAAAGTTATGATCGCTTACAAAGGCAATTCTATTGGCCTAAAATGCGACAGGACGTATTCAAATATGTGAGAAGTTGTGTGACGTGCCAGGCGGTTAAACCGGATCTGCATAAGCCTGCTGGGCTAATGGCGGTACGCAAACAAGTTACTAGGCCTTGGGAAGCAATATGCATTGACTTGGTTGGCCCATTACCGAAATCTCACAGCGGATTTTCCTTTATACTACCAGTCGTGCACTGGTTTAGTAAATTCGTAATGCTATTTTCCTCTCAGATCCGCTACGGCAAAGTTGGTGTGTACAAATATCGAAAACAATGTTATTCTTTTATTTGGAGCTCCCAGGAACATCATCTGCGATAACGGTGTACAGTTTCGAAGTAGGGAATTTTGCAAACTTTGTGAAGGATACGGAGTGGAAATTAGTTTCACAGCACTCTACCACCCACAAGCAAACTCATCGGAACGAGTGAACCAAGTAGTAAAAACCATGCTTCGAGCCTACGTGTCCGACAACCACCGTAGTTGGGATCAACAATTACAAAAGGTAGCTTGCTCGATTCGGACATCTAAGCACGAGACCAAAAAACTGAGCCCGTATTTCGTTAACTTCGGAAGGGAGATGTCAGCATGTGGGAAGAATTTTAAAACGTTTATAGAGGACAAGGAACTAAGTGGCGAATTACATGCCAAAGCACTGGAAGTGGTGCGCAAAGATGTGCAGGCTAGACTTGTGAAAGGATCCAAATTAAGTAAAACTCGGTACGACCTTCGCAGACGTGATGTGACCTTCATGAAAAATGACCTAGTGTGGAGACGAAACTTTATTTTGTCAGACGCAGCAAAGTACTTTACGGCAAAGTTGGCTCCGAAATATATTGGTCCCTTTACCATTCTTGGTAGGGTTTCGCCGTGGACTTACGAGTTGGCTGACGCAAACTGCAAAAAGGTAGGCACTTGGTATGCCAAGGATTTACGTCCTTACTCCAAGGCTACACCGAGCGAGGAATGAGTGCACATTTCCTCCAGGATAGTAGTAAATTTTGAAAAAAAAAACTTTGTCATTATTCCGTAATTTCCGACCTACCTTCGTGATGGGAGTATATGGTTAAAACCATTGTCCCAAAATACAATAACTATAGAGCTACATATGAGTTCATCTCAAGTTTTTATTACACTCCCACTTTTATTTAGTATTTCATATCCTTTTCAAGTACACGAGCTTTTAGCCTTTAAGTTAGCTCGACTGCACACCAGCAATACTTAAAATGTAAGCCGGTCGTCGCAAATTTCAACGCAAAGTTACATAACTAGTAGTTTATATGGTTTAAAAATTCAATTGCTCATATGGATCTTATAACTTGAGCACGCTTGGACGCGTAATTAATCTGTACTGGGTTTCAACATTTTCCAACCCGGAATACTGACCAGTTGTATCCGCATTATATTTCAATGATGTGTCATACAAATGAAATCAAGAATTGAATTTAAATTTAATTCAAATGGTATTGAATTTTCCTTCTTTATTAGAGTGAATTTTAAGAAACAGTGGATTGATCTGTCGGTTCAAACTGTGAGAATTTTGGGTATCTAGTCCACCTGTAAGATAACTGGTGACGACCAGCAGTTTTTGAGTATATATGGTAAGGAACGCATTTTAGAAGTTACTTTAGTATTATGTGAAGGTAAAATTGCAAATGAGGCTAAATTTTAATCGAAATTGATTAGGGTTGGTATGATAAATATGTGTATGCATTTTGTCCTGTTGATGCGATGTGTGGAAAAAAAGAGGCTTGTTGTAAAAGATTTCGCTCTCTACCGAAATCTTTTGGAAGAAAGGGGGGAGTGTTATGGTTCTAAGTGTTAAACGTTATTTAATTGAACTAATCATTCTGCTACACATTTTTATTTCAGTGTGTTAATTTCTCCGAGACGGGTATCAAACTTACCCTTGAATCGATTCAGAAGACTGTCGGCACCGAATTGTTGGGAGGAATTAACGATTGTTGCCTGCGATCATACTAACAACGGTACTTGTGGTATACTGTAAAATTTTGGCTCGAATTCCTTATTTCTTTCATTCCGTTCTGGCGAATTTTCTCTTTGGTTTTACAACTAAGCCGGAATGGAGGTCAACCGTTTAAAAGCCAGGAAGAGGTAAGCTATCAGCTAATTGTTCGGGGTTTAGATATTGGAACAGTAGAGGATATGAGAAAATCTTTAAGGGTCGCGTTAAGAATCGAAAAGACTGGGGATCAGTTAAGAGTAGATACGTATCCTTTCACGTTTGAACAGGATAAGGAAGCTTTATTGGAAAAAGTAACGGAAATTAATGGGATTATGGAAACTTAACAGGCAAGTTAACAGTAATAGCTAGGCAAAAATCATTACTAAAATTAGTTGGGCATTAGATAGACTGAAACGGACCATACCAGTTAGACAAGAAAAGATTGACGCAACAAATAATTAAAAGGGCAACTAGTGTCTGCTCTTGGAGCAACAGACACGAAAGCCGACGAAGAGATTTCCGACGAGTCATCTCAAGAGGAGGGGAAACAACACTTAACCGTACCTTGTCTTCCAACCATCGAGTCCCAATTTACAAATAGGACCTTAAGTTTTCTGGGGAGGAAGGTCAGTCGCTTAGCTCCTTTTTAGAAAGGGTAGAGGAGTTAAGTGGAGCTAGAGGAGTGTCAAAACCTCAGTTGTTCTCATCTGCCTTAGATTTGTTCACTGGTCGTGCCCTGGTGGGGTATAGACCTAACAAAGGCAAATGCCAGTCTTGGTCCGAATTGGTCAAAAAACTTCGGAAGGAATTTCTACCCATAGATTACGACGATCGCCTCATAGAGGAAATTAAGAGACGAACATAAGGCAGGGATGAATCCATGGGTACTTACGTGCCAGTAATGGTTAGATTATTTAATAGGTTAATACAAGCGATGAGCGAGCCCGAGAAAATGAAGATTCTTAAAAGGAATATTAGTCCGTTTTATCAGAGCCAGTTGGGCTTAAGCGAAGTTGAATCAGTGGACGCACTTGTAGATGTTGGTAGGAAATTGGAAGCCATTCGAGCTTCAATAGAGGCTTTTGTACCTCCACCATCTAAAAGAAACGCACATCTATTAGAGCCAGATCTTGCATGTGTTTCTTGTGAAGTATCCCCTATTTGAATCGTGAATCAACCAAACAGGACAGTATTTAGGTGTAACAATTGTCAACGAGAAGGACACACAACTCGATTTTGCCGAGAGCCCCGTCGTTGTTTTGGATGCGGTAAAATTGGCGTAATTAGATCTAGATGTCAAAATTGCTCTGGGCATAGTAGACAGAGTAATCAAAATAACAATCGATCGATTTCGGGAAACGCGGAACGAGCTCAGTAGTAAGCGGCGTTCTGATTTCCAATGTCCCCAACAGTGCCGATACAATTAGAAATGTGAGCATTTTTGCCCGAAGTAATTTAAGGAGTAGGGACACTTCTGCATCGGCTATGCTAGATTATATCTTCACGCAAGTGATAAAAAACGAAAGACCCTACTTAAAAATATCCATTTTTACGGTTTCCTTGGTCGGATTGCTTGACTCAGGTGCTTCGAGAACGATCGTCGGTGGTACTGCTTGGAGAAAATTGCAAGCAATTGGAATCAAGTTGCTAAAATCCGAAATAAGTTTAGTTACATGAGCGAACGGAGATAAGGTTGGAGTTATCGGCTCAGTAAGCTTGCCCATATATTTGGTGGGAGTGGTAAAGATTTTCGACATTTTGGTCATACCCGCTCTACCTCTTAAACTAATTTTAGGGACCGATTTTCGGAAGAAAATGGGGATTTCAGCGAATTTGAATATGAATTCATGGAGACTTGAAAACAGTGCTCGCGAAGATTTTGTGTGTACTGCCCGCATTCAGAGCGTACATGGAATAAATGAAAGGTGTAGTGATATTTACACCACTGGTATAAAGCTAGTGGTTTTTATTTGTTTATTCACTGCACTAATGTTTCAAGTTTAATAAATACCAAAATTTAAGAACTACAAGATATATAAATATATTATAATATAAAAGGCTGAAACCAATGTTTATTAAATGATTAATATATATTAATTTGATTTACACAACTGTAGCAATTGACTTGTACTTACCCACTCGATGTTTGGCGCTTGATTCAATTGGCTTTCTTTAGGTTGGGAATTGGGATATCTTTATTGCAATCAATGATCACAATAAAGTGTTTTATTAATAATATTCCTATTGCAGTCGATACCCACAATAAGAATCTTTATTCCAGTTGCTATCGAAATCAAAGTCCTCATTCTAGAATAAGATTCTTTGATTCCAATCCGTAACTAGAACAAAGTGTTTGTTTGTTGTTAGTAAAATATTCTTACTGCAGTCGATACCCACAGTAAGAATCTTTATTCTAATAGTTATCGAAAAGTAAGTCCTTATTCTAGTCGATACCCACAATAAGAAATCTTTAATTTCAATCCGTAATTAGAACAAAGTATTTTTGTTGTTGTTAGTAAGATATTCTTACTGCAGTCGATACCCACAGTAAGAATCTTTATTCTAATAGTTATCGTAAAGAAATTCCTTATTCTAGTCGATACCCAGAATAAGAAATCTTTAATTTCAATCCGTAATTAGAACAAAGTATCTTTGTTGTTGTTAGTAAGATATTCTTACTGCAGTCGATACCCACAGTAAGAATCTTTATTCTAATAGTTATCGAAAAGAAAGCCCTTATTCTAGTCGATACCCAGAATAAGAAATCTTTAATTTCAATCCGTAATTAGAACGAAGTATTTTTGTTGTTAGTACTGTAATTTTTATTGTAGTCGGTACCCACAATAAAAATCTTTAACCTTGTTGCTACTCAAAATAAAGTTCCTATTCTAGTCGATACCCAGAATACAAATCTTTATTTCAATCGTCAATCAAAATTAAAGTTCAAGTTAGAAAACAAAATAAATGATTTATCAGGAATGGAAATTACCAAGTTGAACGTTATGCTGCCAAACTAAAAAAGAGATCGAATCAAGTCAAACTGCTGTTTATATAGCCAGAGTTTGCACACGGCACCAAAGAACGGTAGTCAAAGGCGCATGGCAACAATATTGGCATAGCAACAATAGCCTAGCAACAATATCTTAACATAACAGCTGCACTTCATCACATTCTTTCGAAGTGTTACCAGTTTATGTTATTATTAACACATCGTTCCTATCTAATTATCTTAAAAACATTTTCCTAAAGTTCAATTTTGTTAACTGAATATGGTTACAATTAATAATATTTTCACTTTAGTCATATATACCTACTTCTGCCCTTTTTCTTTTTTATTATTTATGAATAATATTAAAACAGTATAATACTACCGTGTAAATGGTGCTGCTGTTTCGTTCCACTTGTTGTTACTTCCGAGTGGAATGTGAATGTTCATGTTGACGTTCAGCTGACATGCTCAGGGATAAGTGCTTACGTCTGGCTGATAAATGTGTCTAGTTAGGTAAGATGATTTTCTAATTATACCTTTTAAGTTTCGATTCTTGGTGGTCCCCTTTTTATTTATTTCAGGACAGTGGAGCTGAAGCTAGCGAATGTGTTCAATCCTGAACATTGTCTATTAAACTTAAAATCCACTGACAAGTGTTTCAATAATGTTTAATCATATTATTGAAACACTTGTCAGTGGTCAGAGAAAAACCGTCGGAGTACCCCGATTGGCGTGTAGAAGCTGGCAAGCTATGGAAGCATTGCCAAGTCAGGTACCCTACTTTGGCAGTCGAGTCTGATTATTGGAAAGAAGTATTACCAAAAGAAAAGCGTAGGGAGATAATGTGTACAACGCATGACAATCCTACCTCGGGACATGGTGGAATTCAGAAAAGTTATGATCGCTTACAAAGGCAATTCTATTGGCCTAAAATGCGACAGGACGTATTCAAATATGTGAGAAGTTGTGTGACGTGCCAGGCGGTTAAACCGGATCTGCATAAGCCTGCTGGGCTAATGGCGGTACGCAAACAAGTTACTAGGCCTTGGGAAGCAATATGCATTGACTTGGTTGGCCCATTACCGAAATCTCACAGCGGATTTTCCTTTATACTACCAGTCGTGCACTGGTTTAGTAAATTCGTAATGCTATTTTCCTCTCAGATCCGCTACGGCAAAGTTGGTGTGTACAAATATCGAAAACAATGTTATTCTTTTATTTGGAGCTCCCAGGAACATCATCTGCGATAACGGTGTACAGTTTCGAAGTAGGGAATTTTGCAAACTTTGTGAAGGATACGGAGTGGAAATTAGTTTCACAGCACTCTACCACCCACAAGCAAACTCATCGGAACGAGTGAACCAAGTAGTAAAAACCATGCTTCGAGCCTACGTGTCCGACAACCACCGTAGTTGGGATCAACAATTACAAAAGGTAGCTTGCTCGATTCGGACATCTAAGCACGAGACCAAAAAAACTGAGCCCGTATTTCGTTAACTTCGGAAGGGAGATGTCAGCATGTGGGAAGAATTTTAAAACGTTTATAGAGGACAAGGAACTAAGTGGCGAATTACATGCCAAAGCACTGGAAGTGGTGCGCAAAGATGTGCAGGCTAGACTTGTGAAAGGATCCAAATTAAGTAAAACTCGGTACGACCTTCGCAGACGTGATGTGACCTTCATGAAAAATGACCTAGTGTGGAGACGAAACTTTATTTTGTCAGACGCAGCAAAGTACTTTACGGCAAAGTTGGCTCCGAAATATATTGGTCCCTTTACCATTCTTGGTAGGGTTTCGCCGTGGACTTACGAGTTGGCTGACGCAAACTGCAAAAAGGTAGGCACTTGGTATGCCAAGGATTTACGTCCTTACTCCAAGGCTACACCGAGCGAGGAATGAGTGCACATTTCCTCCAGGATAGTAGTAAATTTTGAAAAAAAAAACTTTGTCATTATTCCGTAATTTCCGACCTACCTTCGTGATGGGAGTATATGGTTAAAAACCATTGTCCCAAAATACAATAACTATAGAGCTACATATGAGTTCATCTCAAGTTTTTATTACACTCCCACTTTTATTTAGTATTTCATATCCTTTTCAAGTACACGAGCTTTTAGCCTTTAAGTTAGCTCGACTGCACACCAGCAATACTTAAAATGTAAGCCGGTCGTCGCAAATTTCAACGCAAAGTTACATAACTAGTAGTTTATATGGTTTAAAAATTCAATTGCTCATATGGATCTTATAACTTGAGCACGCTTGGACGCGTAATTAATCTGTACTGGGGTTTCAACATTTTCCAACCCGGAATACTGACCAGTTGTATCCGCATTATATTTCAATGATGTGTC
>OZ005740.1:78493952-78611108 GCA_963930735.1 Dioctria linearis
ATACATAACAATTTTTTTGAGGAAGTAATTCTTATACTAAACATTAATGTTTTTTATTTTTGCTAGAAATGAATCAATAAATATAAAGTCAAATATGAAAAATGTAAATAAAATTAAAAAAAAAATTACTAAACCTGTAAGTATATCGATAGTATTATACATTTCTTTTATACCTATTAGTTTAGAAGAGACAAAAAAATAATAAAAAAAAAAATTAAAAGAAAAACGCCAATGTTGTGGCTAATTTATGGTAAAGATAGATATCTATGAAGACATGTTCTTTTTTTTGTCAATATACCACAAATTATGACTACTATTACTAAATAAATAAAAAAAACTAGAAGAGTTACGAAAATGCACATTTCTATATATAAGCAGCCTTTTTTTTTGCACATAGAGTTTTAAACTTTTATTCTTCTTTTAACAAAATGAAAATATATAAAACAAATCCTTTCACCAATTAATTATATAATAAATAAAAAAAATAGAGACATAATAAAGATTGATATAAATAATAAAGAAATAGAATAACTGTAAATAGCTCTATTACCAATCGTATGTAAATTTATAAACTTAGTAGTATTCATTTCCTTTTAACAAGCTTAGAAGGAATAAACGTAACATATAATGAGAAAATCCTAAAAACATTCCTATTGAATTATAGTTATATCAAAATAATTTTTTTTCTTCAAAAAAAAACAAAATATATATATATAAAACCACAGCAAAATATTGTATATTCCAACTATTATAAGGTGATTATAATTTCGCATGTAAATAGGTTTACATTTCTGGTTACCTTAAAAAGTACTATTTACAATCACGCACAAAATCTACTACTATTAAAGAAAGAAAGTTTTCTTCTGAGCAGAATCAAACTGACCCGAACAACATCCATAAAACCAATACACCAATACATTGCCCTATGCAATATATTGGCGTATATCAGGAATGACCCTGAAAATCAAAAATATTTTAATTTAATTTCAATTTCATTTGCAATTAAAAATGCATTTACGTACTGCAACAAAATTCAATTTAGCATAAATTGCATTTTGTTATCAGTCATACATTCCGTTCACTCGGCATGTATACTTACCTACAGGCAGTACCATGTACATACCTACATACAGCTTTTCCGCTAAATTCCTAAAACTTAATCGCATGTACTATACATACGTACAATTATACCCGTCGGTCGTATTAAAAATATATTTTTACAAGACACAGTGCATATCAGATTTCATGCATATGCACTGCGGTTAAACTTTTTGTACTTTCCCACGTACGATTCTTCACGTCGTGGGAAAGTAATAAAAAGAATAAAAAAGCTTTTGGAAGTTTTGTGATCGGTACCTGGGTGCAATATCGTCGACCCTCGGGGAGTTAGTTTTGAAACCGTTGAGAGAAAAGATCGGGGAGTTCCTTTTTTCAACCCGTGGATTAAAATTGAATTTTAAAGATATACCAGAGAATTTTAATTAAAAATCGAAGTGTTTCAATTCTTGTTCATTGAAGTTAAAAATTTTAAATGTATACCAGAGAAGTTTAATAAAAAATCTAAGTTCTTCAATTTATGTTCATTGAAGTTAAATTTCTGTTCATTGAAATTAAATTTTAAATAAATACCACCAAGTTTAACAAAAATCTAAGTGTTATAATTTTGTTTATTGATTTAAATAAATCTCAGAGAAATTCAATAAAATTCGGAGTGTATTTTGTGTCAAAATCCTTTTCCGAAAGACTGTGTGCTCTTCCCTTGGAGCACGGCACACAGGACCCAACAAAATGCTAACATTTTGGAACTTTCCAGTAGACTCACATCTATTGACTTTAACACATTACTGTCTAGCAAAAATGTTGCCGAAGACATTTCTAAATTTTACATAATTCTTTTCGATTTATTTTCCTCTCATGTTCCCTGCGAGCGTCGGGGGCTCTATAAAACATCTCCACCGTGGTTCAATAAAGAACTGAAACGTCTTAAAAATAGAAACAGTAAATTCCTGAAAAGTTATATGTGGGAAAAGGACATTATAAGTCACAACAAATTCCTCACATCAAATAATTAGTTCAGAGAACTTTCCTCTACACTTTATGATGAGTATGTTCAAAGCATGCGTACGAAATTATTTACTATTGCAGCATCTTTTTTATATTTATTAATATGAAGAAAAGAACGGACAACTACTCCAATACCATGAGGTACAAGGAGTTTAGTCCCAATGAAACTGTTAGCTTAAATATTTAAAATTGCAAAAGAGGTAAACAGAATAATCATTCATTTAAAATTGCAAAGGAGGTAAATTAAAACAGAATAATAGAAAACGTGTAGTGATGCGAGCCTTAAGCCGACTTAAGTGCCATCCACAGAAATTATAAGATCCGACCGCATGGACATAAGCGCCATCCAGTCAGGTTACACTTTGGGAGGGCAACCGGCGTAATCACGTAGGCGGGCAGAAAACGTTACATTTTGACCGCTCAGGAAAGAGCAAGGTTTTCTAATTTGTGTGGTATAAACGAACAATCGAAGTAACGAGAGTTATAGGAAAGGAATAATCCGAAACGGGAAGACAAAAGATCAAAAAAAAGGAGGAAAATTATAAATAAAGGTGGAGGCGAGAAACCGACGAAAATAGGTAAAAGCAGGCATCGTTTGGCTGAAATCCCAGATAAGTATTTTCTTTATTCCCCTTAATGAAAGTTTTATCACAATTTTGTGGCTAGCTGGCATACGGCGGATAATTCGTCATTCGAAAATTTGGAAGATAAATTTAAATAAGGTGTTCAGTCTCGGTAGTGCGAAAGCACGCAGATTACGGTTCCCTCATCCCGTTAATTTCTTTTTTTGTGGGTACAGTTGGCCTAACCCATATAATAGATAAGCGAATTGGATTATTGCGAAATAAATTTTATACGCTACATGCAAAAATAAGTTTTATGATTTACCTACGTTCATAAAAAATTACATGGCGACCATTATACCGAAAACATAACGAACCACCCTTCTCGCTGAGCTGGCATAGGGACCAACGAGATCCCTAGTTGCGCCCAATAAGATGGCGTAACAGACCATCAAAATAAGGCAGAGTAGGTGTTCATAGTTGTTTATCATCTTCCTTTTAGTTTGATCTCCATCTGTTAGTCAGGATTCCCACCACTGTGATATCGGACGCTTTTCGTGGCTTCTTCTCGACGCAGTTATTCTTTTTAATTAACGCCTACATCTCTGCTACTCTTTTATACAGTTTACACTTAGTAATCTGGTGTAAACATGATCACATGTACTGTATGTTCGTCTGCCACCAATGAAGATGTCTTCACTTCTGACTGAAGTTGTGGTAAATCTTTCCATTCCTCTTGCCTGCGCCGTATTCTAAGGAGCTCTCCTGTTTGGGCTTCTGGCACGTCTACTAAATTATTTATACCTTCCGGGCGCCAATGTAGAAATGCATGCAAAATAAGCAGCCATATTCCATAAACCTAAAATCGCTCTCCCTTTAATATCAAAACGTAAGGGGGACTCGGACAAAAACTACACAAATCTTTAAAGCATCTGCTGCGACTTGTTTCAATATAGCTGTTATCATCGAAACTTGGCTGTATCACGGTTTTCGCGATGCTGAAATTTTTGACAATTCATATCAAATTTTTATAGGAAGTAGACATACTGAGTCTGGAATTCGAGGTGGCAGCGTACTCCTCGCCTATAAAAACCAGTTTAATTGCAGCCAACTTGAGTTTCCGAGTTTCTCCAACACTCTTGACATCGATCTTATTGCTTTTAGGTTATCTCGTACAAAATCTGACTTATACATTATTTGTTGCTAAATTCCTCCAGACTCCATAAATATTGTTGATGACAAAGGTCAGAATGCTTACGAGATATTCATTTCAACAGCTAATTTTATCCATGGTAAAATGGATCCTCTTGACGAAATTCTACTAATTGGTGATTTTAACTTACCCAATATTCTTCTAGTAATAATTCGTCTAAAATTTGCGATATGTTTGCTTCCTCTTTTGACAATGCCTTTGCCTCGTCAAATTTTCAACCTCAAAATAGCAACTTCAGTCATATGAACGACTCTTATAACGTTTCATTCACTATCTCTTCAATGGCAGCTACGCTGACAATTATTTTCCAAAAATCGCTCGATACTGGTTGTTTCCCGCAGCTATGGAAAAACACATTTATCATACCCATCCACAAAAAAGGTAGTAAAAAAAAATTCTAACTATTGGCATATTGCAAAATTTATCTTTTATTGCCAAATTATTCGAATCTATCATTTACTCTCAACTATCAGCTTCCTGTAAAAACTTGCTCTCTTAAAACCAAGATGGGTTTATTTCGGGCAGGTTTACAACCACTGACTTGCTGGAATTTGTTTCGGATACCACTGGCTATCAGAAAGATTGTATTTATACAGACTTTAGTAAACCGTTCGACAAATTATCTCATTCCGTGATACTCTTTAAAATGGAAAAGTATGCTTTTCTCTCAATATTTCTAAAATGGACAGAGTCTTATTTAGATAACAGAACATACCAAATCTTATTCAGCTATTAAATCTCTAGAGTCTTGAAGGCTTCGTCTGGCGTACCTCAAGGGAGTCACTTGCGTCCGTTGCTCTTTATTCGGTCTATGGACGACATTGTCTCTGTGGTGAGGTACTGTAAGGTGCTGATTATACTGACGATGTTAAGCTTTTCGCTCAGGTTAAATCTGTTCACGATTGTGAACAGGTACAGGCTGATCTTCAAAAATGTTACAATTGGTGCGAGAGCAATAATTTGGAACTCAATATCGACAAATGTGTGGTTGACTTTCCATAGGAATCAGACATCATTCACTTATGACTGTGGACTCTGTCTGTAACTTGGGTGTCAAATGTGACAAGAGATTGAATTTTGCCTCACATACAAACTATATGGGAACTAGTTCTATACTGGATTTTATAAAACGGTGCTCCCGAGAATTTTCGAATCCTACTATAACGTTGCATTTTTACACTTGCTTTGTAAGACCACTTCTTGAACACGCTAGCCAGGTCTTGTCTCCATTTTACGGTACACACATCGAACGCATCGAATCTATTCAGATAAGCTTTTTACGATTTGCTCTCAGGCGCCTACCCTGGCTAAAGAAATGTCGCATGGTTACCGATGTAACTTTTGTGCATCAACTCTTAAACGGGAGTATGGATTCTCCATTATTACTTAACAATATCTTTTCCGTGATAGTACGCATAATTTGAGAAGGCTTCCTCTGTTTCATGTTAATTCCTCAATGTCTAACTTTTGCATATATGAATCTGTTAATCGCATGTGTATTACTGTTAATAATATGGCTGAGGATTTTCTTCTTGACGTTTCTAAGCATGTTTTAAAAAAAAAGTCTATATAATATTTAATCTTTTTAGGGCTCCGTACCCAAAGGGTAACTACGGGAACCCTATACTAAGACTTCGTTGTCCGTCCGTCACCAGGTTTTATGTCATAGGTAGACAGTTAAAATTTTCACAGAGTGTGTATTTCTATTGCCGCTATAAAAGCAAATAATTAAAAGAAAATTAGATTAAAAATTAAAGGGGGCTCCCATACAAGAAACCTGATTTTTTCGGCTTTTTTTTCCTCGTTTTATTCTCATTCATTATTATTATCATCAGTAGGCATTTTTTTCAAATGGCAGCATTATTTTTTCACATGACGCCTACTCTCTTTTGAAAAAATAAATAAAAAGTAATAGTCTTATAATTTGTACGAGCGTACGGAACCCTTCGTACGCGAGTCCGACTCGCACTTGGCTGGTTACATGTTTAATGTTTTTGTGCATTGCATGTACTTTCACCCGTTGCTTGGTTTATGTTTAGTTTAACATACTAATACTAACATAGACTAAGTGATAAAACGCATGTATTGTTGACTGTTTATTAATTAAGTGTGTCCATGCAGCGCGTGTGTTAACCTGGTTCTGGTAGACATTAAATATAAATCTGAATAATCTCTTACAAATCTGAAGGGTTTCGGGTACGGCAGTTAAAGTTTTTTCTTAATTTTTTATGAGTTGCCCTGTCATAAATCTCTGAAAGGATGCAAACTATTATGATTATTTGAAATTTATTGGAGCATTCCAATATCCTTGCATATTTTTCTCTTTCTTTCCTGCATTTTGGAGTTAGGGTTCAACACAAAATCGAATTTCGAAATTCTAGCTCAGTGTTTTTCATTTAACTGCTATGTTTGTCAAATACACAACGGCAGCTTTTCCATTTAGCAGGAACTACACTACATTCAAAGATATATGCAATAGTACAGTACTCCATCTCTGTAGCAATAAAAAGACAAACGCGTGATGGCAAAACACATATACCTTCTCGTTATCGCTAACACATGTCCAGAAGCCTTTTTGGCATTTATTGGACGCACTGGCTAAAAATTGTGGGTCCAGGCAGTTTCAACGGTATCTTTAAGCTCACTGATAGTGTTAAATCTGCCTGTCATCTGTATAAACTTGTATCGTAAGACGTATCCAATATTTGCATCCATCTATAAAATAATAGTAAATAATAGTAATAAATAATCACCGAATATACCTACTTAAATAATTAAATAATTAATACCTAATACCTAATAAATAATAATAATAACAATATTAATGAATAAATAAATATTGATCAAGTCAAAGAATTAAACATATACGTAATACAATAATATTTAAGGCGCTTTATACCACTGAAGTTGTCCCAAGTTCTAGGCCAGTTGTCAAGTGCTCGCAGCTTAACACCCACTATTCAGAGTGGTCTTCAGAACGATCCCAAAAGGAAGAGGGGAAGAAGAAACGACAGTCTCGAAGGTTCCGCGACAGAGGAGAGAAGGTGGAAAATAAAAGTAACAGGAGAGACCAACTAACCAAGAAAAATTAAAAAGCAAAATATATAAGGCGAGACAAAAAGAAGAAAATTAAAAACAGTACGCAGTAGACAAGACCGAGGACATCGAAGTCAATTGGAATTGGGAAAAAGGAGCCGTAGGATTACGAGGATAAAATTGGAGCACGCGGATGACAAAGTCAGAGGAATAAACGAAATCTGGGCTCGATAAGTAAAATAAAAATATTTGCACATATATATTTAAATTTCTAAAAAAAAAAATTATATAAATACTAACCATAAAAGAAACACATTGAAGAACAATAAGAACATAAAAACGTAATACTAACATTTATCTAAAATAAGTTTGGTAGCAGGACGGCGTGTTAGGGATTTGTAGGAAAACCAACAGCAACCTGTCAAAGAAGCCAATCTTCGATTTTGAATAAATATTTAATTAGACAAACATAAGGAAGAGTTTTACTTTATACTTCTTCCAGCACACGTTACAGTGTAAGTAACAAACTACCCTAGACTTCAGCTTACATTTTGGGGGCTCGTCCGGGAACTTCCCGAAGAAAAATCAAAAAAAAAAACAAAAAAAAAATTGTTTCAAGTACTTAATCAATATTAAACATAATAATTGTTAAAACTGCAACAAATTTTGGTACGAAGTCAGCCCATAGAACATGTTTTTATGATGCATTTGCCTATCTCGTTAAAAATAATTTCGTGCGTGTGATTGATGCAATTTGTGATCCGACAAAAAAAAACAATTACCCACTTCGATATTGTCAGAGAAGTTGCTAAACCAGCGCAAAGCATTCGCATTCCATTAGTCTATCAGGCATCTTCATTCTTCGATGAATGCAGTTTATTTTCGATCAATAGCGAGTAATCAGTGAATTTCTGTGCCTAGTGATTAAACCATTTACCTAAATTAACCGAAGTAATGTCTCCGTAAAAGTCGGATAAGCTTTCGTGTACCAAATATAATGCATAATTGAGCAGTTAGCGTAACTCAAAAGGATAGCATTTAGCGTGCTGGAACCTGCGGAATTACACTTAGAAGGTGCATGTGCATTATTATTATAGTTCGTTAATTCTGTCTAAATTTTTAGGTTTTTGCAATTAAATTAAACACAACAAAGCGCATATTAAAGCAATAGTGTTGATTCAAATTTATTAAAATAAGTCAAAACTAACATGAATAACCATACTTATTGTCAAAATGACCGATGATAGCATGTCTTCACTTTGCCTTGTCGGATAAGAATATGCTACAGCTATACCAAACGTGTGAGTAAAAACAAAGCCGCTTCATAATATTAACATAGCAATAATGAATATTAGTTATTAATGTGATCAGTATCAGTTTTAGTAGTTGAACATTATTATACATACGTGCAAGTTAAACGTTCAATTGCATGATCGAAGTCTAAGCTTAATTTTTTTTGACATCTGAAATTTTTGCCTGATATAGTTAATTCTAGATGATTTGGTACCCACGCATTGGTACAATCAAGTAAATTCTTTCCACTTTCGTTCCGAACAGGTGTATTTTATATTTTTTCGGGAAAGTCTTAAACGTTTTAGCATTTATAAACACGTAAACACTTAAATCCAGTAGAACACGTACGCTCGCTTATTGTATGATTATTCTCTTCGTAATTAGGTGAACTGAAACATTATCAAAAATCTCATAATTATTGTCTGTTTGGTTGTGCGAAAATTTTTATTGCTTAAACAATAATAACATTCTAATTTTTGCGAATATGTAGTACGATAACTGACGTTATTCTCGGGGATTTCAGAAATTTAAAGATAACTCCTACTTACCATCGAATTAGTGTCAATTGGAGTGCAGTGGAAAATTTGCGATCATCTCACCTCAATTGAGATAATCGCCAAAGATTTTATATTAAAAATTTTGCGAAAAGAAAATTATCTTTAGGTTAGTGTTATTATTTCGAAATATTGGAGAAACCGTGAAGAAGTGATCTTAGGGAATAAATTGCAGTACGAATCTCTGTTTGTTGGGGGTCTGTAAATTTTAAAGTTTTTAATTTTTGTGTATAATTTAATTTAGTTACAATCATCCGCCTTGGTTGAATTAGCAAACTTGGATTCATTTAACATCCCCGGCATATAAATTCTATTGTACCTAGTAGCAACATAACTATATATATCTATAGAGTATATGTGTTATATATGCATATTGTACGATATCTACAAGATTGTTTTTGTTTCCTATACTTCACTATGCATTCGGGCGGAGTTCCAAACATTATCATATTGTAATAATTCAGTGCGCATGGAAAATTAGTGCTGCTCTAGTACTATGTTCTAACTTCTTGTATGTCCAAGATTCCTATGCGTAGTATATCTGCAATTTCGTCACTAACCCTGGAAGTCGGCATTTTATTATTATCCAGTGCTGTGAGGTAGGTGAATCGTTCACCCTTCTTGTGAATATCATCTTATAGTATATCTGATGTGCATATGCACACATGCACCATCCCTCCACTTTATTTTTTTGAATTCCTGATGGTAGATAAGTTTGTCTAAGCTATAAATCGCTGTTATTAGTTGTCGTTATTTAGCCAGTGTACCGATTAAACGCCTTGAAAATGTCATACGATCAAATTGCTAGTCTCTGCGCGGATACAGACATTAAGTGTGAGATGCGCTGTAGGAAAGTTGCATCGGAGATTTATACCATCCAGGGAAGACAGCACTGGTGGTCAAAGCAATTAAAGAAAGAGGAAAGCTTAGACCCAGATAATTGCACAGTCCAGTCTTATTTATCACCTGAGCAGGATTTAAACGAATGGAAGGATGTGCTTGAGGAGTTCGACAAAGATTGCTCAGCAGACGAGAACCCCTAATATGAAGCACTAGCAGTTCGATTTGACTTTCTGTTGAAAAGATTAAAAAGGATAGAATCAACAGATGAAGTGCATGTCAGCCTTAAGGGACAGCTGATACCAAAGGCCGTGAGTTTAACTCGAAAACTTGAGGGAATCCAATATCGGGCATGGAAAGCAAATTTTGCCTCGGCGAATTCGAGCCAAAGGCTGATCGAGGGTTATCTTGAAGAAAGACTTCAAGACCTTAATTTAGACGAATTTCAAGGTGACGGCGATGATTTACCAAACTCACCTAAGCCCAATCTTAAAGTTAAGCACGATATAAGTCTATTACCGCATGAAGAATATTTTAAACCAGCTCTTCCTAGAGATAACCTTTCTTTTTCTAAGCCACCTCCGATGTTATTTAAATGGGGTCTAAGGTTTACAGTAGATAATGAAGATTCGGCGTCTGCCTTCTTGCAAAGAGTTGCAGACTATTCCAGGTCCCGGCAAGTAAGTGAGCCTGAGCTATTGATATCCATATCCGACCTGTTAGACGGCTCGGCTTTGCGATGGTATCGAAGAAAGCGTGACGCATTTTCGTGCTATGAAGACTTTGTCAAGCAATTCCTCCAGCACTTCGAACCTCTCTTCCAGACTGATCAACTGCTGGAGTTCCTTCGTGGACGTAGGCAAATGGGCAGTGAAACCATAGTTCAATACATTTCCTTCATGTAGGACCAATTCTTCCGACTACCTCGGATACCCAATGAAAGAGAAAGGGTCAGAATTATTAGGAACAATTTATTACCAAAGTATATTCGATCCATTGCCTTACTGGATTTTGCAACTACCGATGCACTTGAAGAAGCCTGTCGGAAGGTAGAATTAAGCGAAATTCAAGTCAAGAGAAATAGTTACGGTCACAACTGGGGCGAGTCCAATATTCCCTCCAACTATCGCGGCTATAATACTCCTATTAAAGTTATATTAAAGCCTAAAAATTTAATTTACAAAAAAAAAAATATATAAAAATATATATATCATTTTCAAAACGTTTACCCAATAAAATGAATATTAATAGTAATCCACCCAATTAAGATGTAAGGATTATTCTCATAACATAACATAGTAGTTGTTGATCCGAAGGTTCATTTCCTAAGGGCGTAGTAGACCAAGCATCTATTGCTCGTCACACTAAATTAACTAATTAAGAATTAAGTATGTAGGCACAGGTTTTTAATGAATTACTCGAAATAGGAACGCGCTAGTTCCAATTACTAAGAATTTTAAGATATTTTAATACTCCTAAAGTAAAGAATCTTTTAAATAATAAACTGCTAGGATATAGCAACCTTGCGCTCGTCCAGCAACTTTTCACAAAGCTTTGAAGCCCGTGGAAGATCACACTGGCAATTATGCCAACTGACTCGGATCATATTGCATAAATATCACGAGTACGTAAGTGCCGGTGGCACTAATTCCAAATTTTTGCGACATGTTCCACTTTGGGAGGTAATAAAAAAAAAATTATGATTAACTTTTTTTTTACCCAAGAAGGGGAGGAATGTAACGTTGTTGTGACTCAGGTGCCCAATGCCCCGAATCACAACCATAATACCGATACATCAATATATCGTCCAATACGATATATTGATGTACCACTAATTGACCCTGAAAAATTATTTCATTTTTAAATTTCAATAAAAAATTCAAAATGCATTCAGAAATGCATTCCCACATTATAACAAAATGCAATTTAGCATAAATTGCATTTTGTTATCAGACACACATTCCACTCACACGGTATGCACACTTACCTACATACAGTGTCTTCTTACTTTTTTTTCCATATGTACTATGTACATACGTACGTCCAATCTTATTGTATGTACATACATACATACAATTATCAAAAATTATTTGCGCCCTCTTAAAATGATATTTCAAGACGGACGCACAAGTGCATATCGGATTTCAGTTTTGCATAGATGCATATAGCTTGCATTAAAACTTTTGTGCATTTTCTCACGTACGATTTTTCAACGTCGTGAGAAAGCTAAAAGATAATTAAAAAAGCTTTTAAAGATATCGTGGGTACCTGGGCGCAATTTGCCGAAACCTCGGGGAGTTGTTTTTCAAAACGTCGAGCGGAGCGGGCACTTAGAAAATTATCCAAAAAGTGTTTAACGATTAATACAAAATTATTTCATACAAATGTTTCAAAATTATAGAAAAGAAAAAGTGTTTAACTATCGATACCACATTATTTCATACAAATGTTACAAAATTATAGAAAAAGTGTTTAACTATCGATACCACATTATTTCATACAAATGTTACAAAATTAAAGAGAAAGTGTTTAACTATTAATACCCAATTACTTCATACAAGTGTTATAAAATCATAGAAAAAGTGTTTAACCATTAATACTATATTATTTCATATTTCATATAAATGACATAAAATTATCAGAAAAAGTGTTTAACTATTAATACTAGATTATATCATATTTCATATAAATGACATAAAATTATCAGAAAAAGTGTTTAACTATTAATACCAGATTATTTCATATAAATGACCTAAAATTATCAAAAAAAAGTGTTTATCTATTAATATCAGGTTAAGTGCTCTCCGATCCGAGCACGGCACTTAAACCACAACATTTTGGTGGCAGCGGAACTCAACCCAAATCAGTGTAATAAAAAATATATAAATAAATAAAAATAATTCTTTTTCTTAAAATAAAAGAAAAAATAAATAAAATAATACAAAAAAAAAATAATATCCCGGGTACCCAGGAGGTACTTAGAGGCGTGAAAAGTTTAAGCGCCTAAGCGCTCACCATGGGACCCAAGTAGGCTTCATCCCTGCCTCACTAAGACGATTCCCAGAAGGAAGACTACAAGAAATCGTCGTCCCGGACGCGCGACGTATCTTCACTATCATCATCATCATTATCTTCATTCCTCAGCAACATTATTAAAAACGAAAACGCCTGACAAAGGACTCCAAATATCACATCTCTAGCAACATCATCTACAGCTATCGGAACTAAAAGCCAATACTTGAATAAATACTAAGGTAGAAAAAGAAAACAATTTTTCTTTTTTTTTCTCTTACAATATTTTTCCTGATTTGTGTAAAAAAAAATTTATTTTTTGCGAGTGTACGCAAAATTCGCTATTCCACGAAGCGACCTCTGCGGTAAGGCTTCGTGAACTTGCTGGCCAGAGGACTTCGATAAACCAATAATCAATCCCCTGCAATAGCAAGTCTTAAGTCTATTGATCAGGAGAAAGATTTTGGTTGGAGATAGAAATTTTGATGCAACTGCTCATTTTATTTAATTGCAAAAGATTAAGACAACATTTTTAAGAAAAAAGAATTTTTCTTTTCATATTGCACAACAAATTTAGAATTTATATTTTTTAATTGCAAAATTTGTGCACGTACAAATTAGGATTTTTTGTTTTCATAAATTGACCAATTTGTGCATGTACTTTTACCACATCTTCTATACTATAATCGCACATATATATTAGATATATATTTAATTATAATTAAAAGCAAATTTTTTCCTTACATCTTTTACAAAAATTTTAATAAATATTATCCTAAATTTCAACCCAATTCTCCGACTTTCACCAAATAAATATTCGCGAATAAGAATCAACTAAGGCAAATTCTTACAGATTCGATTTGATTTAGTTATTTGACAAGTTATTAGAGCACTACAGTCTCTTATATTAACATAGATACAATACATTTTTGAACAAAATCCATCCTATACGACTTTTCAGAATTAAATTTCTTTCAACTGTTTAGCTGTTTCAGCTGTTTAGCAGTTGCAATATATACAACTGAGTACAATTAAATTTGACAATTACGTGTTTTTGTCTTCATCTTAGCGTATACTGCTTAGATTTTGCTGAAATATTTTTTCCCCTTTTTCCTAATTTTTACATCATATATAACTGACAACATGACTAACGACACCAATTCTTTTGACGAGCTTTGTTTGTCACAAGTCCCAAAAATGGCAGAAATTAGACAAATTCTGGCCGATTATCACAGAGCGAATAAAAGTAAAAGGACTTCAGATTTTACTTCTGAAAAACTCCAAAATTTGGAAGACGTATGGGCTTCATTTGAAAAAACGGAAACCCTAATTTAAGATCATGAAAATTTTACTGAAACTCATAATTATTTTAAGCAGTCATGCTATGACAAAACGGAGGACTGGTACAATTTTACAAAGGCAACTCTGTCTGATAGGTTGAAATCCATATCAATCCACACAGAGCGCAAAAATAACCCGTTTTACGTCCCACCTCCAAAAACTTCGCAAAAAACGACTGCAGCTGATAACCAAGACAGCACAGACAAAGATCAATCAAATACAGTACGGCTTCGATTACAAGAAGATAGACAAAAAACATTGTCCCATATTATCCAGTCTAAAGATAATAATTCACTTGCAACTGCAACCCAGACATATCTAAACCAGAAATTAAACTCGTTGCACAAATATTGGGATGATTTTGAAGAAACACACAACGAAATAATCTTGAATGTTGGCCCAAACGACAAAGACAGCGAATACTTCGCAAATGATGTTTACATAAACATGGAAACATCATTCTCAGACACTGTAATTGCACTGCAAGAACAATTGGACTCGCGATTCCAAAATGTGACGATTACTACACATAACTTCACAGACCATCACCATAATGTCTCTTTTAGAGACCAGTCGCATTTCTCCTTATCAGACGCAAGGTCATTAATTCCAAATTTTAATGGAAATCCCAAAGATCTTCACAAATTCCTTTCAAGCTGTGATGATATATACGCAACAGCATCGGCGGCGAACGAAAAACACTCCCTCCTTAGCTTAATAAGGAGTAAATTATCTGCCGAGGCATACGATATCTTCAGGTACAATCAAGTCGAAGATTGGCCTACTCTAAAATCGATTTTAAAACAAACATTCGAAGAAAAAATTTCCTGATCCGCCCTACAATCGCAATTAAATAATTGCAAGCAGAAAATAGGGGAAAGCGTAATGGATTTTCTCCAAAGACTTAACACAAGTCTATCCAGACTAAATGAGGCAACCCACTCTTACACAACAGATAAGGTACTCCTAAAATCTTTATTAAAAGATAATGAGAGCCAGGCAGTAAGAGCAATAGAGGACGGATTATCCAATCAACAACTCCAAACTTTAGCCAAAGTGCATTCCGAAAAATCCTTTTCTGTATTAAAATTACACATTTTGGAGCATGCATCACGCTTAGAGCAGAAACAACTTGATTCCCAAGCACAAAACAAGATACATCAAACTCCATTTGCGCAAGCAATAAATTCAAGTCTTCGCTGCTTCAAATGCAATAGACTGGGGCATGCTGCATCAAGCTGCCCAGTGATACAACGCTCCACCCAAAATTTCAACGCAGTTCCGAAGCTAAACTCGCAATTACAACGTCCTCCAGATTTTAAGAATGCTACATCTCCATCACAGGTCCCTAGTTGTCGATATTGTCATAGGATGGGCCATTCTATTGAAGAATGCAGGACAAGAGCTGCGAATAAAAATCGCTTTAACGACAGCCCAGGAAATCAAAATAATTTCCAAAAGGTGAGCAATACTCCACCAACAAACACGGCTGACAGACAGCCTCAAAATAGGAACTGGCAGCAGCCAGTATTCCGAGAAAGTCGAACTTCACCGCCGAGATATAATAATGCCAATATCTCGGCTAGGTCGCCTTCTCCAAATAGGAAGAATAATCGTACTGCATCGGCATCCAGGCAGGGAAACTGGATTCAGCGGGGGGTCAATTTCGGCAACCCCTCGCAAATAGAAACAACGGCACAAATTCATCGAAAGCCCGAGGCAATATCGACAGGAAACTAGACGAAAATAAATCAATACATATCCCCGTCCAAATAAATAAAAATTCACTAACGCTTTCCTTGCCTGTCGACATCTGTTCTGCTCCGAAGCTTACCTTTTTGATTGATACAGGAGCAGAGATCAGCTTAATAAAACTCCATCCACTGAAACCAGACAGTATCTGCTACAGAGATGCTGTCTGCAATATAAATACTTTGTTTACAGAGTCAACTTCTACAGAAGGACTCATTTTCGCGAAATTATCTCTGGAATCTGCACAAAATAACTCCATCCTAGAACACCCATTTCAAATAGTGGGAAATAACTCCAGCCTCTCATACGATGGCCTGCTTGGTCATGATTTTTTATCTCGATACAATGCGAGTATCGACTATAAAAATAAATTCATTTCTCTGGAAGTTAATGAATCTGATTCATCTTATCCATATGAACAATACTATTCAAATTACCCTTATGTTTATTTGAAAAGCGAAAACCCAGAAAAGAGGTCTCGAACTAAAAGTTTATTATATACGGAGATAACATTCTCCAATAAAAATATTAATACAATCCCATCTCCACCAACTGCTTTACAAAGCAATAACAATCGATCTCTATCTAATACTCCATCAGAAGTGAAGACCAAAGATAATGAAAATCTATCTCCATCTATAGCCAGAAAAAAGGCTGAATTAAATAAAATTCTATCTCCACCCAAGTCTTCACAAGATATGAAGCAACAACATAAAAGTATATTTCCATCTACAGCCGCACAAAAGGCTAAATATAATAAAATGCTATCTCCTTCATCAACAAATTCACAAAATGTGAATTCCAGAAATAGATCAGAAAAGAAGTCAAAGAACTTCAATAAAGTTTTATCTCCTTCAAATTCTATCGAGTCGGAATCATCGAATAACTCCTTCCAAATTCCACAAAAGTTGGAATCACATCTCCTTCCAATTAAAAATCCGAAAGAATCGGATAAATTAAATAAAATTAAAATTCCGGGTCGATCAGAATATATTATTGAAATTCCAACTCTTTCTATTCAAAATCAATCGGTCTGTTTCAAGAAGGAAATAAGGCCAGGTTTATTTCTTGGAAATTCGATAGTCGAACCAGTCAACGGTATGGCAAAAGTCCTAATCCTCAATACAAATGAGGAGGACGCCGATCTGGCACCTTAAGAGGTGAACCCAGTTTACCAAGACTTGGACGACTTTGTGGTAATCTCCACAGACTCTGACAGAGATCTAATTAAGGGCAGAATAAATAAACTGCAAAACCTTATCAAATTGGATCACTGTAATTCAGAGGAATCTGAGAGTATTCGCAATATCTGTGGGGAATTCAACGATCTCTTCTTCATAGAAGGGGATTTCCTATCTTATACAGATGCGATTACCCACAAAATCGAGACACTCCAAGACAAACCGCCCATCTATACCAAGCTTTATCGACTTCCCGAAGCAAGCCGAACTGAGATAAATCGGCAAATACAAGAAATGCTTGAGTCAGACATCATCACATTCACATAGTCCCTGGAGTTCTCCACTTCTCCTGGTTCCTAAAAAACCAGATGAGAATGGAAACAAAAAGTGGCCAGTAGTGGTAGACTTTCGTCGTATTAACGACATTACTATTGGCGATGCGTACCCACTGCCTAATATCACAGATATATTAGACCAGTTGGGGAAGTCGAAATATTTTACCACACTCGACTTAGCCAGTGGATTCCACCAGATAAAAATGGACTTGAAAGACAGGGAGAAAACTGCCTTTAGCACACCCTATGGCCACTACGAATACAATCGTATGCCATTTGGTTTAAAAGGAGCCCCTGCTACTTTTCAACGAGCCATGAATAATGTCTTATTTGGCCTTCAAGGCATCTATTGCTTCGTATACATGGACGATATTGTAGTCCATGGATACAGTCTCAAAGATCATAATACAAGACTCACAGCAGTATTTAGCCGTCTCCGCAATTTCAACCTCAAACTTCAACCCGACAAGTGCCACTTCCTAAGAAAGGAAATTATGTATATAGGGCACATAATTACAGAAAATGGAGTCAAACCAGACCCAGCAAAGATTAAGTCAGCTCAGTCCTATCCCAGACCGAAGAAGGAAAAAATATCAAAGCTTTCCTTGGTTTCGTCGGCTACTATCGCCGCTTTATACCAAACTTTTCAAAAATAGCTAAACCACTTACAAATCTTTTAAAAAAAGATATCCCTTTCAAGTTCGACGCAATTTGTGATGAAGTATTTTGCGAATTACGCAATAAACTTATTTCAGCACCAATCCTATCATATCCCGATTTTGACAAAGAAGTTTTTGTCACCTCCGATGCCAGTGACTACGCCATCGGAGCAGTTCTTTCACAAGTTGATGATCAAGGTGATCATCCAATCGCCTACGTGAGTCGAGTTCCCAATGGTGCAGAGACTCGTTACTCAACAATAGAAAAAGAGCTCTTAGCCATCGTTTTCGCAGTTGAGCAATTCAGACCATACGTTTAAGGTAGAATGTTTACAATTATAACTGACCATAAACCATTAGTATTGCTCATGAATCTGAAAGATCACTCGTCAAGACTGATGAGATGGAGAATACTTCTTGAGGAATATGACTACAAAATAGTCCATAAATCAGGTAAGCTCCACACAAATGCAGACGCTCTCAGTAGAGCTATTCCGGATAATAGCGAAAATTTCACAGAACCTACCACCTACGTAAATGTGGTTACAAGGAATCAAGCTAAAGCTCAGGCGAATTCGAACACTCCCAACACGAGTGTCATTAATCAAAATCCAATTCCATCACAAGTGAACAATTCCTCAGTCATAATAACTGAGACAAATTTTCCCCTTCTACTAACTAAGAATGCAAATCCTAAATTTTTCATCTTGTCAATGCAAGATACAGAACTTGAAAGAGTGTTGGATTCGAAACTAAAATTTTCAGATAAATCCCCACTTTCAGAAACTGAACTGAACTTCTTCAAGAAAAAAGACTCATCAATAGTTATATCAAAAACTAATTTACCTTGTCGATCGCAAAGAGATAGATCAGACCTCGAAAAGATTTTAACTGAAATCTGCTCATACACAAAAGCAAATCAGTTAAAACAAATAAATATCTCCTTCCCTATATTAGATCCACAGAATCTAATAATTATTAAAAACGCTTTTGTCCAGATCTTCGCTAATAAGCAAATAAACATAAATCTCCATCAAGATTCGATTAAATATTTATCCGACATTAATGACATCGAACAAGTTTTAAAAGATTTTCATTCACTACCGACGGGTGGCCATCAAGGCGTTTCCCGTACAATTAAAAGAATCAAAAAGCAATTCTACTGGCCAGGCATGTCAGACGACATCGTAAAGCATGTAAGGAAATGTAAACTTTGTCAGGTGAACAAAGTACCCAGGAACCCAAAAATCAGACAAATGGTGCATTAGAGAGAAGCCACAGGACCTTAGCAGAATATTTCCGATCTTATGTAGCAAAAGATCCACAAGACTGGGATACATGGATTCCTTATGCCATGTTTGTCTACAATACCACTCCTCATTCGAGTACTAATTATACTCCACGCGAACTCCTTTACGGATTCCCAGCTGAAATTCCAAACAACCGTTTGCTACAATTACGACAATTATGCAAACGAGTTAAAAGCGCGTCTACAGCATAGCTTCAAAATTGCTAAAGACATAGCCATGGCCAATAAAGAAAAATCAAAGCTACAATATGACAAAAATTCCATCCAGAAATCTTTTATGGTAGGCGACAAAGTCTTACTAAAAAGCAGAGTACGAGATAACAAGTTCTCACCACTATGGTCAGGTCCGTATGAGATCATGGAGATTAATTCCCCTGAAAATTCCACTATTAAAATCAATAATAAAAACAAAAGAGTCCATAACAATGACCTAAAACTTTTCTCATAGTAAAAATTTCATCATCTTCAAATATCATTCAGAGATATTAAAATAGTGTCATCCTCCAGGTTCCCAAAATGATGCATATAGCGTTCATTCTAATTTTCATCCCCATAATCTACGGCTCAGGAATAGAGATAAAGCAGCTAAATGCTACTGCAGGCATTTACTTCGAAGAGATTGGCAGAGCCAACCTCTACACCAACGAATGGAAAATCGTCACCTATTACGACCTGGCGAATTTTAAATCAGAATTCAACAGCATCCAGTTCATCGCCTAACAAATTACAGCGACTTGCCAGAAACTCAATAGCAATTCAGCGATGGCCCACACCTGCAATAGTACGTTGTTACAAATAAATCTTATATTAGCAAACATAGAATATAAGAATATGTTACTTGTGACCCAAAATAGGAAACAAAGAGCACTATTTAATGCAATAGGCTCAATCTCCAAAGCCCTTTTCGGCACATTAGACGAAGGTGATTCCAAGCAATATGATGAACAAATCCGTAACCTCACCCTTAACCAAAACTCCCTTCTATCACTTATGAAAAGCCAAACTGCGATAGTCGAAGCAACCGCAAGTATTTTCAACAAAACTAAAACCGCAATTGAAAAGGAATTCCTAGTCATGCATAAAAAATTGATATCGATACAGATAGCCGCTTCATCATTAGAAAATAGAACACTTGATAACAAGCTATCGATCGAACTCGAATCACTTATTTCACTAGTTTCGTTAATGGCATTCAGATACCAGAACACTCAGACAGACTTAATAGACATCCTAATACATTCAAGACACGGAAAATTTCATCCTACACTTATATCACCTAGGCAAATTGAAGCACTTTTATTGAACATCAGACAGGAATTACCAAATTCAATAATGTTTCCCATCAACTCCAGAGAAAATATTATTACACAGATATACAAATTAAGTACAATAGCCGCAAATACCTTCAACAATAAAATAATTATAGAGCTCAGAATTCCCCTTCCTTTCAAGGAACCATATCAAATTTTTAAAGCAATGCCATTACCTACACCCCTCAACGGATCTTTCGTGTACATTAACCCATTAAAGGAATATATCCTTATAGACTACAATCGTGAACATTATGTCAAATTAACACAACATGATATTCATAATTGCGCAACGTTGGACCAAATGCATTTTTATTGCGAAATTTCATCCCCTATCCTGAACTCAAATTCAAAAATAAACCAATGTGAGGTAAATCCGATAAAAAAGGAACCAATCCTATCAAAATGTAAAATCCATACATTAGAACAGAATTCCTATTGGATGCAGTTGTCGCAGCAGACCGCTTGGCTTTTCTCCCTAAAAGATTCCATCCACATAGGTATTATTTGCGAAAATTCCATTAGCTCACAAGTTCTGCAAGGAACAGGAAACAGGAGCAATGTATATCTATCCAGATTGCTATGTACGAAGCAAAGAATTCATCTTGCACGGACATAGCGTAAAAGTTTCAAAATTTAATTCTTATTTTATCCCAACAATAAACACTTCCAGTATAATATCGAATATGACGTCCTCCTCAATAGGATCGCATATAAAAATACATACTTTAAATATTACAAACAATATGGATCTAGATGAACTTCTAGAATCCATTCGTTTCCAAAAACATCAAGAATTAATTCCTCTCAATCCCATAAATTGTCATCATATTCATCATTACGCACTGTCATATTTAACAGTGTCTTTGATCGTATCTATTCTCTGCATATATCTATACATTAGTTATAAATCAAGGGCCCGCAAAGCTAAGAATATTCCGCCGGAATCTAAATTAGAAGATATGCTTAGAGCTGCACGACGAAAACTTACGCTCAAGATAACCCCAGCACCTAAAAGGAAATCGGCTGAAAACGTTTAACCTACGAACGCTAACTAACGGACACAGTAATAGCCTCTTCCTAATTTTACCATCATAAAAATCCCCATCCTCGTTGAGAAAAGAACAAAAATGGGTATATGTATTAACCGGGAGTTTAAGAAACAAAAACGAAGCAAATGTAGTTAATATTGAAAATAACGTAATTGAATAAATAAATAAAGAAAAAACAAGGATTCATTATAAGAATCAGAGAGAAAAAAAAGTATAAAAAGATTTATTTGTGAATAATACTTATTATAGTACCCATTATTTTCTTGACAGGAATTAATAAATAAATTATATAAAAAAAGAGAAAATAAATATCACCTGTTGGATAAGAAATAAATAAATAATAGTAATCATATATAAATATATATATATCAGAAAAAAAAACAAATAAAAAAAACCATCTAACCGAAATCAAAGAGAATATTACACTAACAATATAGCACAAAACTGCAAATTTGCACAAATCAAGTTAACAACGGCGAGAATCCTATAGAGGTATTACAAACACCCAAAAAAAAAACAATCAACTTTACAACGCAAAATGTGGGCCAGGGAGACGAATAGGAAAAGTAATTTAGTAACAAGATCTTTTTATGATAAACTTTATTTTATTAAACTATCCGTATTAAAAACATGAAGGCAATGAAAAATTCAAAAGGAAAAGAAAATTTTTTAAACACTAATTATGATGTTTGCCGGAATCACTCTGCCGCAGGAGCGGGGGCCACCAATGGAGAGTGACCGTCCATAGCACTCGGGGTGGGGTAATAATACGACCTGCCAATAATCACCAAGTTGGCCCCTAAAAACAAACAAAACAGAAAATTAGTAAACAAATCAAAACTAAATGGTCACAAAAACTTACCCAGCGCCGACAATGACATATCGTACTGAGGCCACAAAGAGAAACTCCAAGTGTGGTACTGTAGGGCACGGGGCTCGGCTCCCCAAACGGTCAGCGTATACCGGTCGGGACAGGCGAAGTTGAGCCGGATTGGACCCTTCCATTGGGCCCAAACCGACTCAACATAAATTCCATCGATCACCACCACGTAGTCTTTAGGAGCCCTATAAGGCGCTCTCGAGATGGCCACGGCAAAAATTATGTTGGAACTAACTAAACTTACACTATGCACTACAAAGTTGCACCCCAAGCAATTTTTATCATATCAAAACATTAAAACCCCCGCGATTTCGAAATTACACAAGCCACTCTTATCAGAACAATTAAACAACACCTTTCTTTTTCTCTTCTCTCCTATCTCGCATTCATATTGTATCAATATGCAATCAATTGATGCTTAATGACTTTCTTCATTTTTTTTCTATCCTTTCCGTTCCCAATTTAACGAATACTAACAAACATGAAACTGATCAACGGCATCTCCATCCTCGCCTTAAAATTATTTTTTGTTTATTTATATTTTCTGAGCCGCATACTCTAAATAAATGTGATTACAATAGACAGTAACAAGATAAAAATTTATAGGGGCGATTTGAAAAACAAGAGAAAGATAGATTTATAGTGAAGGCAATGTGTTACTTTCTTAATAGAAATTAATATATAATTAAGGAATAGCATAATTCAATAAACATGGTGTAACCCACCTTATATACGTAAAGAAAAATAGCAAAAATTTTTTTTTGTGTGTGGAGAAGACTTTTCTTTATAGAGACAAAAATTAACGTTTTTCGTTTCCGCTGGAAATAATAATAAATAAAAGTTTGTGTAAATAATAACGTAGTATAATAAAACTAAATTGTAATAATAGTAAAGATAATTTTAAAATTCTATAGACGCATAAATAACATAAATATGGTAGTTATAGAAAAAGAAATTCCCCTTTTTTTTGTATTTGTATTGTTGGTATTGCTATTCCCTTGTATTCTAGTATAATAACTAAGAATCCATATTTGTCCTGAATAGGCAACCTCTAAAGTTTTAGATAGTAAAATCTTAATTTCCTTTACCATAATATACCCGTTAGTATTGTAACTAGATATGTAAAATAACAGTAATTTAATATAAATAATAATCAAACTTTTTTTTTTATTGTAAAAAAAAAATGTGTATTCCCACGTAACTTTAGGAGATTAGAATAAATAAGAATGTTTACATATTTCGAGGATATGTAATATGCTAACCGATTAGACTAACGACATAAAATTTCCTTTACACGATATATACATTGAAAAGGGAAAGTTTTTCTTCTCGAGAGAATAAAAACTTTCTTTTCCCCAGGGGGGAGGGATGTTGTGACTTAGGTGCCCAATGCCCCGAATCACAACCATAATACCGATACATCAATATATCGTCCAATACGATATATTGATGTACCACTAATTGACCCTGAAAAATTATTTCATTTTTAAATTTCAATAAAAAATTCAAAATGCATTCAGAAATGCATTCCCACATTATAACAAAATGCAATTTAGCATAAATTGCATTTTGTTATCAGAGACACATTCCACTCACACGGTATGCACAATTACCTACATACAGTGTCTTCTTACTTTTTTTTCCGTATGTACTATGTACATACGTACATTACCTACTTAATCCAATCTAATTGTATGTACATACATACATACAATTATCAAAAATTATTCGCGCCCTCTTAAAATGATATTTCAAGACGGGCGCACAAGTGCATATCGGATTTCAGTTTTGCATAGATGCATATAGCTTGCATCAAAACTTTTGTGCATTTTCTCACGTACGATTTTTCAACGTCGTGAGAAAGCAAAAAGATAATTAAAAAAGCTTTTAAAGATATCGTGGGTACCTGGGCGCAATTTGCCGAAACCTCGGGGAGTTGTTTTTCAAAACGTCGAGCGGAGCGGGCACTTAGAAAATTATCCAAAAAGTGTTTAACGATTAATACAAAATTATTTCATACAAATGTTACAAAATTGTAGAAAAGAAAAAGTGTTTAACTAACGATACCACATTATTTCATACAAATGTTACAAAATTATAGAAAAAGTGTTTAACTATCGATACCACATTATTTCATACAAATGTTACAAAATTAAAGAGAAAGTGTTTAACTATTAATACCCAATTACTTCATACAAGTGTTATAAAATCATAGAAAAAGTGTTTAACCATTAATACTAGATTATTTCATATTTCATATAAATGACATAAAATTATCAGAAAAAGTGTTTAACTATTAATACTAGATTATATCATATTTCATATAAATGACATAAAATTATCAGAAAAAGTGTTTAACTATTAATACCAGATTATTTCATATAAATGACCTAAAATTATCAAAAAAAAGTGTTTATTTATTAATATCAGGTTAAGTGCTCTCCGATCCGAGCACGGCACTTAAACCACAACAACGTATGTTGTAAGACGTATCCAATATTTGCTGTAAATCTAGATGTAGCTACTTCATTTAAATAGATAAATAAATAATAATAAATAAAAGATTGGAATCTCACTTAGCCTAAGAAACATCATAATAATAAATACTGCAATATCTTAAAATTAATATCCATCTAAAAAATAATTATAAATAATAGTAATAAATAATCACCGAATATACCTACTTAAATAATTAAATAATTAATACCTAATACCTAATAAATAATAATAATAACAATATTAATGATTAAATATATATTGATCAAGTCAAAGAATTAAACAAATATGTAATAAAATAATATTTAAGTCGCTTTATACGACTGAAGTTGTCCCTTGTTCTAGGCCAGTTGACAAGTGCTCGCAGCTTAACACCCACTATTCAGAGTGGTCTGCAGAACGATCCCAAAAAGAAGAGGGGAAGAAGAAACGACAGTCTCGAAAGTTCCGCGACAGAGGAGAGAAGGTGAAAAATAAAAGTAACAGGAGAGACCAACTAACCAAGAAAAATTAAAAAGCAAAATATATAAGGCGAGACAAAAAGAAGAAAATTAAAAACAGTACGCAGTAGACAAGACCGAGGATATCGAAGTCAATTGGAATTGGGAAAAAGGAGCCGTAGGATTACGAGGATAAAATTGGAGCACGCGGATGACAAAGTCAGAGGAATAAACGAATAAAAGAAACACATTGAAGAACAATTAGAAAATAAAAACGTAATACTAACATTTTTCTAAAATAAGTTTGGTAGCAGGAAGGCGTGTTAGGGATTTGTAGGAAAACCAACAGCAACCTGTCAAAGAAGCCAATCTTCGATTTTAAATAAATATTTAATTAGACAAACATAAGGAAGAGTTTTTCTTTATACTTCTTCCAGCACACGTTACAGTGTAAGTTGAATTTAACAACAACCTACCCTAGACTTCAGCTTACAAACTATTCGAACTAGTCATCCCCATTTGTTCGCTATATGGTTGTATCAGGAGAACAGGTCAATCAGCCGAGAAGGCTGATCTTATGCCTGAAGAGCTAGTTTCTATTGAGTTAATTTTGTGGATCATATCGTTATCCTGTTAATAAATTAAATTATCGTCGGACGGGGTTTTTGTCTGAGGACTTACCGGTATTCGAAGATATACACACGGCAAGAAAAGATGGCCTATTCTACGGTTCCATGACCCCTTAATGCGTCCCATAAAATCAATGACATGCCTCAAACAATTTTAGTTGAAAATACCAGCGCTCTTTGCGTAGATTCATCCAATATCCACACAGATGAAGTGGACTGTCGTTTCACCCTTACGTAATTTATTTAGATGACAGAACATTTTACGTTAATAATCCAGATGTCCAGTGTGGATACTAGAGTTATTGATGATAATTTACAAAAAAAATCTTTGATTCTCCGCAGCTTTCAAACAATTTTTTTCTTTTCTCAGCGACGCTTATCTATAGCTGGGGATTGCCCTGTATATATATATAAAATTAAAATTTATCATTTTAAAAAGAACAACCACGAATTATTTTGAACTCTGACAAGTAGGCTACTTAACTCAAAATGAGTCATGATCCTGTTCCTGTAGAGCAGTTTTACGAGCTTCTTAAAGAGAAAAAGTAAGATGTACTTAGAGCTGTCGATATATACATAACAGTCGAGGACTTCCTATTAACTGTGAATCTTCGCGAAGAGCTCAAGCTCACCAAATTTTAACACAGATTTTTACTTGGATTTAGAACACAGATTTTAAAGGACAATCTGGTGACTGGAAAGATATTAAAAGGCGAAGTGCCCTTTATGTAAAAGTTTTTAGAATTACACTGTTATGATTGATGGAATTTGGAGAAAGAGGACGAAGATCCAATACGATGATTTCTGATTCACCAAAATTATGGAGGCTTTAGTTGCAACGCTCGATAAGGAACTGTAGGCCGTAGTTGTTGTTTTGATTAAAAAAACCAATTGTCAGGGACTCGATTTAAAATAAATGAAGAGGGAAGAGCAAGAAGAATCGCGTTTTATTTAATTGTGATCTTTGCACCCAGCCACCAAAGTTATCTAAACCCCTATAACTTTCAGAATTGGGATAGTAACTGAATTAAGTACTATGAGTGCAGAACACGGAGCGAAGATAAAAGAGTTTCTGGCTTAAGCTACCGTTAAGGATTTCAAGCAGAAGCTAGCTGACATTAATATGCGTACATATGGGCTTGAGGCTGCGCTAAGCTTTCATTTGGAGCGGGCTTGGAGTGTAATGTCGGCAGAGGAAGTGAAGCAGCTCGTGGAAGACGTTGCCGCAGGGGCCGACAGAGGTGACGATGAGGAAAAAGGTTCAAAAGTAACCCCTTCGGAGGTTATTTATGATGAAAGTCTTCTCGACTCTACTCGACAGGTAGATTCGCTGCGAGAGCATTTGGCGAAAAAGAAAGAAATTACAGAGTTAAGGCGAGAAATTCGAGAACTGCATGAGACGAATAACTCCCAAAACACCAACGATAAACCGCCGCATGCTTCCAGGTATATAGAAGATTCCGTTCCTGGCTTTTCAAGAGACGATTGATACCCAGTCAAATGGTGGATCCGCTTGATATTTGTAATGAGATTGTTAACGGAAACTACAAAGTTCTTTATAAGGACGGTGTTGGTGAGGTCTTGGAGTGAATTTAGGATGGCGTTAACGGAGGAGTTCGACTCTCGAACGGCAAGAGCAGAGATTTACGAAAGATTGCGGAGAAGAAGAAAAAACCTGAGGAAACCTTCCAGCAAAATGTGCTGTCAATGCTTGAGATGTCTGTTGCCGCGGACGTGGAGGAAGCAGACTTGCTCCAATTTTTTATTAAGGGAATACCGGATTCGGAGAGCAGTAAACTGATTTTATACAACGCTAATTCTATCAAAGAAGTAGTGAAGTACTAGCAGATAAAATGCTCAGGACAAGCAGTTTACATTACCATTACCATTACCAATAGAGAGAGGTTCCTGTTTCAAAATTGGGATACTTGGACATTACGCAAATACGTGTCCAGGAGAAACGGTTTTGGGTGTCGCTGAGCAGATGAATAATTAGCAAAGCGAAAACCATTTTGAGCATCAATTATAATGTACCTTCGTTGATGATGGCAAGAAATATAACAGCTGTGCAACTACCTTGTTGGGCCTAAATCATTCAAGAAGTCGAGTTAGTTTTGAAAAGAAGCAATTTGTTCCGGACCGTTTCGATCTTCTAGAAGATGTAGGGGATCAGCGACTTTGTGGAATCAACGGCATCAGATAAATTGTTTTGTTATTTGTAATTTTAGTTTAAGTAATGTTGATGATTTTAGGCCATTAGTGGTTGATAACATTACTACGAGTTATACGCTAGTGGTGGAAAGAGATGTCATTGGCAAAGACAGGAGAGTGATCCTGCATAGCTGTGTCTTCGGAAGTCTGGGCAGTCACACCTCGGAAGAGGTAGAAAAACAAGGGACATGGGAGTTTTCTGAGAGTAGTTTCGATAATGACATATATCATATAGATTTATTTGATGACGACAAAGAAATTGACGCATATTACCATAATATTTAAAAAATAATGTCTCGGACATTCTTTTTAATATTGCGTGTGATAGTCATATCGGTGAAAAGATTAAAATGCTTGTAAATTTGTTAAAAGAACATCCGTTTAGTTGCGCGCCACGTCAGTTAACATACGCTCATAAAATTGAGCTTCAGAAAATTATTGATGATTTACTAATGCATGGAATAATCCGAGAAACCCCTTGTTCTTCGCCAATAGTTTTAGCGAAAAAGAAAAACGGTCAATTGTGCGATTATGTGTTGATTTTCGGGAGTTGAACAAGGTAATAATAAGTGATACTTATCCATTCCCGCTTATTGAGGATATTTTAGAGAGGCTCCGTGATAAAAATTATTACACCACGCTAGATTTGAAAAATGGATTCCAGCACGTACAAGTGGCTGAAGAGAGTACAAAATATACGTCATTTTTTATCCCCATGGGACAATATGAATTCCTTCGAAGGCCTTTCGGGCTGAAGACGGTACCGAAGATTTTCCAGAGATTTATTAGCACAATGTTTAGGTCATTAGTGCAAGCAGGCAGGGTCTTAATATACAAGGACGATATATTGAGAGCCACGGATACTGTTGAAGAGCATTTAAGAACATTGCATGAAGTCATACATATAGAAAAAGTAAACGGTTGGGAGCTCAGGTATGACAAGTGCCGATTTATGCATAGAGAAATAAATTATTTAGGGTATTGAATAAATGAGAAGGGTATTAAACCTAATAGTGAGAATATCATATCCGTAGTAGACTTTCCTTTACCAAGAAATGTTAAGGATTTCCACAGTTTCGTAGAATTGTGTTCCTATTTCAGAAAATTTGTCAAGAATTTTGGGGTGATAGCTAAGATCTTATACGACTTATTGAAGATTGGCGCTATGATTCAGTTTAGTACCAGAAAGCTGGAGACATTCAAGCAATTGAAAGCTAATTTGATAGAATCACCCCCTTTAGCGATATGTAGCCCCCATAACGAAACTGAGATCCACTGCGATGCTAGTAGCATCGGCTTCGGTGCCATCCTTCTGTAGAAGCAGACAGATGAGAAGTTTGATCCGGTTTTTATTTCTCTGAAAGAACATCTGCTGCAGAGTCGTGGTGCCATAGCTTCGAGGTAGAGACGTTAGCTATTATCAATGCGTTAAGAAGGTTTCGCATCTATTTGTTAGGACTTGAATTTAAAGTAATTGCTGATAGCCAGTCACTTACTTTGACACCTAGTAAAAGGCTATTAAACCCTAGGATATCTCGTTGGGCTTTAGAGCTACACAAATATAATTCTGTCATTGAGCACAGGTCGAGTGCGCGTATGATGCACGTTGATAGTTTGAGTAGAAATCCTAACATTTTGCTGATAGACGACAGTTCGTTCGAATACGTACTCGCTGCAGCTAAACATAGGGATACCATTATAAATAATATTTCAGGTAAACTGGAGAACAAATATGACCCGAGATTCACTTTAATAAATGGGGTAGTGTACAGGAAATTCAAAGATGAGGTGTTGTTTTATATCTCCCGTAAAATGGAAGAATAGATTATTCGTATTCATCATGAAGCACTTTGTCATTTGGGCGTAGATAAGTGCTACGAAATTTTACGAAAATCGTATTGGTTTCCTGATATGAAGGGAAAAATTAAAAACTATATAGTTACTTATCTTAAATGTATACATTTTTCTCCTGCATCCGGAAAGAAAGAAGGAGCTCTTCATAGTATTCCTAAAGGAAGCTTACCTTTTGAGGTGACACATATTGACCACTATGGTTCACTTCCGCCCACGGAGACAAGGAAAAAGTATTTGTTTATAGTTATAGACGCATTTAAAAAATGTGTGAAGTTGTTCGACGTGTCCTCTACTGCCACTAAGGAGGTTGTAGGTTGCTTAATTAGCTACTTTAATACCTATAGCAGACCAGGTAATATTATTTCCGACCGAGGTAGCTGTTTCGTTTCAAATGACCTCCAGGACTTTATGTCTCAAAATAATATCAAGCATATTATGGTGGCTACGCAGAGCCCACAATCGAATGGTCAAGTGGAAAGGGTGAACCGGGCTATCACACCTATGCTTACGAAATCTGGTAACGCCGGTACTTGCGGAGACTGGCATAAATATTTGGCAAAATTTGAATTTACATTGAACAACACAGTTTGCCGAAGTACTGGGTTCAGCCCTAGCATGTTTTTGTTTAGCGTGCACCAGAAAGGAGAGGTGTGCGGCATATTGTTAGAATTCCTTCAAGAGTTGAATGATTCGGTAGGGTCGCGTAACCTTGGCACTATTAGAGCAAATGCCCATGAAAATATGAGTAAAAGTGAATCTTACAATAAGCAGTATTACGATAAATTGCACAATCGTCCGTAAGTTTATAAGCTTGGTGATTACTTACTGATATGAAATGTGGTGACTGTTCCAGGTGTAAATCCGAAGCTGCTGGCAAAATATAAGGGTCTGTAGAAGGTTATCAAAATCTTACCAAATGATCATTGTGTTATTAAAGATGCGCCCGGCTTAAAAATTACGAGATTACCCTATGAAGGTATTTGTACACCTTTTAGTATGAGGCCTTATGGGATAAAATGCAATTAAAGTTATCACAATAATAATCATTAATGTGCGGGGTATGGCTGCTGGGATTTTCCCGAAGATTCTAGTCAAATCTTTTTTTGGCAAAAGTTGAGACGCACTTTTGAGCAATGCAATTAAATCTTAATTTCATAATTATGTTATGGGGTATGTTGTGCTATGAATGTTATGGTTATGTAGGTAACAATGCTCTATTTTGATATTAAGCTAAGCGTTATGTAGATGAAGCTTATATGTTATGGTTATGAAGAGCATGGTATTTACAGGATTATTCATCCTATCATGGGCTTAAGGTAGGACTTATGTAAATTTATGCGCTTATAACGGGTGAGGCTTTCTTAGTTTTTATAGATACATTTTTTTGGACTCAACTCTACGTGTATTAGTACCGATATAGCCCTATAGTCGTTGTAACGTACTATAATATTATATAATTTTAGGACATACGTTGTTTTGGACATTTTTATATAAGGATGATACGATATGTTCCAGTCCATCGATCATAGTGTTATTGTTAATTGAGATGTACACTGTTTTTCTGTTGTTACCGATGTGATAAATATATTACTTTTTTTAAGCATTCGTTTTGTATGATTGTTGAATGGTTTGATGAAACATCTACTAGTTTTAGTAATTGAGGCGATTACGCATCAGGATGGCCGAGTTGTTTGCCGTAGTTGTCGATGCATCATCAGACTTAGAAGCAAAGTGTGCTATGTAGAGTCTAGTCTTCATCGAAGTAGGTTTTGTTTACAAAAACGAACTGTCAGGGACTCGATTTAAAATAAATGAAGAGAGAAGACCAAAAAAAATCGCGTTTTATTTAATTGACTTCTTTGCACCCAGCCACCAAAGTTATCTAAACTCTTACAGAACGTTAATAAATTTCCAGCAGATCGGCCAGCACTAAAGCCGTATTAGCGATCGCTAGTTAGGTGGATGGCTTTTAGATATTTCATCAATTCGGTGTTGGTGAGTGTTTAGAAATCCCTGAAAAGAAGGAGAAGTGGGTGTCTGTAAAGAAAATGCTTGCAAGCAAAAGCAAACAGTCTGACTGTGGTCTGGACTGGGCGAATACAATGCAGCAGAAGAGTGCTGAGTGCTGAACTTTGCACCCAAACAACCAGTCAGATGCTATCGATTAATAACATTCAGTGCACACTACCTTGAATGTGGATGTAGAGAATAAGAAATGGACCAGACTTACCCCGGCTGTGCTATTAAAATATATAGGGTATAAAAGTCCGCTTCCACTTGGAGGTCACGACGGTTTCAGTACATTATCCAAAAACTAAAAACTTTCGTCGAGGTGGTTGATAACCGCAATAAGTGGCTAAAAGCACGGCTCGCGTCCACTTCCGCTGGTAGCCTAAGCTCAACATCTTCAACATATTCATTAACAATAATTAATTAATTAATAATAGGTTATGACTGTATAAGACAATGTCAAAATAATATCGTAGTGCTCTCCACTTCACACAGTTAGCAATATGGCCGCTTAAATGTCAGAACACGTTTTTCAGTTTTCAATATGTTGAAAAGGATTTAAGCTTTATTGCGGATTCCTTGTGATTTCTCGTGCATTTTCGCGTTAGTTATGGACACTAAATATTTAATTGAGTATTTGTTTTAACAAAAAAGTTAAGCAATTGAAAACGAGCTGAAGCATTGGTTGGAAAAGGCGATTTAGCGCCTGACAAAATCTCAAAGATTAAGGATTAAATCAATTGAATGTTTGTCGTATAGGTAAAGTCGCGGAAGGCTAAATAATTTTGAAGATTCTGTAAAGAAAATATACGAAAATATGGAGCTAGGAGGATATTTGTCGGAAAATGAAATATCTGTGATTAAACTAGAAAATTCTGAAACTTTTAGATGTCTATTCTAATTGTTCCAGGGACTGAAGATTTCCGAAAGAAAGAAGGTAGATTTAATGGAACATAGAATTGGAAAGACTCGGATTAGATACCAGAAATAGCTCTATGTGGAACTATGCGATAATATACCTGGGTGAAATGTACGCTATAGCTATATTTCTAATTAAATAAATAACAATGTATAATCTTGGCCTCACTAAAGACACCAATCTTCATTAAAATCAGAGGTGATATGTGATCTTCATACCCAGTTCCCGTGACCATAAAAATAAGTATGGGCTGGATGAAATGATAAATCAAACTATAGTCCTAATTGTTTTATTCAATTACCAGTTCAAATACTTCTTTAATACTGTTAACTTTAAAAGTAATTATTATTATACAAATTTAGAAGTTCCTCGTAGGAGTAAACCCGACTATTTCAGGGACGGTCTAAAGACAGACTTTTAGAATTCTTTCCTATTCTGAAATTCTTCACAATCAAAATAAAAAGCCGGCCAAGTGTGAGTCGGACTCCCACAAGAAGGGTTCCGTACCATCGTTCAAAATTTAACACTATGTACTTTTTTATTTAAATACTTTGGTAAAAAACAAGAGAGGGGCTTTAACAAGATGTAGAGATTTGTAAAGTAATTGTGTATTTCATTACATCCGTCAATACAGGTATTTATTTTAGTTATGTGACAGTCATATTAATTCTTTTTATTATTTTTGAATAAATAAGTTTTCCCTGGTCATTCATATCTTGGACAATTTGAAATTGTATCCGCAACGGTTTATGGTAATTGAATAGTGCACTATATGTGCCAGTATTTATTTCAATGTTACTGAATATATTGTATATTTGAGGTAACCCGTTGCAGTTGCAACATGAGGTAGTTTTGATTTTAAACCAATGTGGTCAACATGTCAACATGTCAGTCAATCTACACTAAGATCCCGGCACACTATAGTCAGAGCCAATGGCAGCGTTCTGTTGCGATCAAATATGACATTATTCATAGCATCTAAAAATCCTTCCAATTACATGGAGGGGATCTATAAATGCCAATCATCCGAACGATGTTTGGAATATTATTGTTTTAATTTCCTGGATATTTATATTTTTAAATTCGATCATGCCCATTCCTGGGTTTGCTGTATTTAGATTTGCCCTATGAGACTTTGAGATAATATCCAAGTTATTAATTTGAAAAGTATCAGATGAACTTGCTCACGTTTCTGCTATAAATGTCATATCAGAATTGCTTATAATGGCAACCATACTTACATCATCTATGTGTTTTCTTAATGATTATACGTTATTATACACTACTTGAATAAAATCGGATGGTCTTTCTACGCGAAGATACCTGAAAATAGACACTAAGGGATTTTCACGTAAGCGACACATTTCTATAGAGACTGGACTTGTTTCCGATGGGGGAGAAGGACTCGGGAATCCTGTTCCACTTACAGGGATTATAAACAATCCTTCTCGCTCTAGAATAAGCTACGTATATCATTGATCTTTTAAAGTGAGAACTTAGATGGATCACAACTTTGTCCATCGTTGCTCCTTGGCTCTTATGTACTGTAATCGTCTCAGCTGGAACCAACAGCAACTGTGTCCGCCGGATCTGCAAATTTGAAGCTTTCCACTTTTTTAATGATATAAGAAGCACATTCTAGAGGTGTCCAGTTTTTCTGCAGTCGTCCTCTGTCCTCATGCTTACCAAAACATCTCCCTTTAATTTTGCCTGCGTTTAAGTCATCAAGTCTTAGCGGTCTTCTTTCCCCCGTTGCTTTATTAATACCGTTCACATTAACCGTTTTCATATATCTTTCCGATATTTTTAAATTTAATTTCTTAGGTAGTTCATACGTTTGTGCGGTAGGTACAAAAGGAATAGTTTTTAATGCACGGTTTTTAGCCGATGGATTTGGCTCACTAAAAACTTCATCCAAAACATCAACGATAGCTCCTTCATTACATTTAGAACCCGTTAATTGAGCGCGTCTACGACAGCATTACTACTATATAAATGCACAGCATCCGTGGCGTCTTCAGGTAGCTCGTCGATTTTAAAACATCTTTCGCCCATGAAATCCAGGTCTACAGGCGTCATGGTCCCGGAAGATAAATTATTCAACGCAGTTACAAATTCTAAAACATTCCTTTGTCTCATTACTATTTTTAATTCAAATAATTGTAATAAACTCCACAAGGATGCGCCTGCTAAGGTTTTTCCAGTTAAATGTTGAAAAATCCAGTTATCTCCGACTGCAGATAATTGACGCATGTCGCCAACGGCAATGATTGATATGCCTCCAAATAAAGATGTGGTTTGAAATATCGGTTGAACCCACCATACATTTCATCAACTATACAAGTAGTTTTAGACGAGCTAATTTGCACGTGAGTGTGTTTGATGTCGAAGCTGATAATTCTGGCATAGTGGGCCAACTTGACTTATAGGTACAGAAAAAGCACTATGTAATGCTTGACCGCCAATGCCAAATGCCGCCTTTCCTGTTGATGCAGTCAAAAGTATTTTGATATCATCAGGGTTTGACCAAGGAGAGAAGTAAAAATTCTTGTCAAACATTGAAATAAGGTGGCGATAAGTAAGCTTTTTCCTACTTCTGCTTCACTACTTAAAAACAAATATACTGGCTGCCATTCAGGATCGCGATAAGTACTTTAGTACTGTAAAACATGAATCAAAAAGTCGCGTTGGTCTACGTTTAATTTTCGGGTTAGTTCTAAGTTCCTCAGGGATGAGGACAGGTGCAACAAATGTAGCTGGATCACCTTGATCTGGTACAGCGTTTCCCCCAGGCACGATATCATCTGCAATTTGGTCTTCATACTGATAACCTTGTAGGGGCCTTCTGTTTCTCTGACCCACGTACCCATCCTCACTTTCTGCACTTTCTACCCTAGCTTGCCTTATTGCATGTAGGAGGGCATCAAACTCTTCAACACCTCCGAATTGATTAATAATGATGCTGTTTGATTGTATTGTGTCAGCTGCTGAATGGAATTTGGCTAGTACATTGATTGAATCTTGCATAAGTTCCTCTTCTTCATTTCTCCAAGGCAGATAGCATGAGTTGCTCTCTATAAAACTGATCCGGATCTGTAGTAGGGCAGACCGGGGCTAGTAGACTCATTTTTCATAATTAAGTTTATAAGAATGTTACTGTAAAGTTTTTAGGCATAATAAATACGTTTTCGTTGTGATTACTTCAATGGGTTTCTTAATAGTTCCTTTTGTTTTATTCACCTATAAGATTTTCAAGTATTATTTGCCTTTTTCAAAAAAGCTTCCTCGTGAGTCTATATGCCCCAAGCCTGGGGTTGATTGACTCAGTGGACGGGGTTATTTGATTAATTTAAGAAAGTCATAAGCATGTAAAAAAACGACATTTTCAAAAGATAATCATTTATTACCAAAAAACTAAAATTCACCATTATTAACGTAATCCATTGAATAAAAAAAAAAAATAAAGCTTCACTTACCCATATTAGGTATCATTAATAAAGTCTATAAAATAAGATTTAAAACTAGCTTTCATCATCATATAAATCGCAATTTTTACAGCTATAAAATAACGCATTTCCAGGTACGCACCTTGCATGAGCCCACATTATGCATATCATACGTTGGATCCATTCCTCTTCTGAAAGGCTATTCGAGTATTATTCGGTACATACGAGACATATTTCGTCATCAGACTCAACATCACCAGCTTTAAATGAAGTTTTTTGTGACGGTTTTACAGGCTTTTGTTTATATTTTCTTTTTCCATTGTCTTTTCCTTGTGTTTCCTGCTTTTTTATGTTGCTTTTGATTGCTATTTTACGTTGTTTGGGCAATATTTCTTCCTCCAATTTCTGTTTTTGAGGTGTATCTGTGTATATAGCACTTGTTCTTTTTCGGTTATTTTTTCTTGTTGTCTTACGGGGTCCAGCTTTTGGAAATGGTTTTAATTGCTCAGGTGCAATTTTCGCTTTCGCTTCATTTAGTGTAGCAGAATGGAATGTTGACGGCTTGTTGGTTAAATCGTCTAGGTGCAACGAATGCGATGTATAGTCAGTCGTCCTTATAATTTATCTTTCGGGAGTCTTATTTGCTTCAATCAACACCGAATCTGAGTTCAGTAAGTTATCGGCGCCGATATTTTCATTTGTTGATAAAAGGTTTTGTTCAGTGTCTTCAGGATTCTGTCAGTCACATATGCACCTAAAAACTCAGAATCAGGAAATATATTTTCATTTAGGGGTGATATCCCAGTGATTCTGAATCCTGCCTGAATATTTTCTGTCGTTTTGTGGCTGCAATGAGGTGGGAAAGAAAGAAGTGTCACGCCATTATCTTTAAAGTAGTCAAGTGCCGCGTTGGATAAATGCGAACCATGGTTATCCAATAGCAATCGTATTGGTCTTTCCTTAGTTGGCCTAGCATATTTAACTGCTCCTCTTTCATCCATCCTGAAGGATTTGCAGCACCCGCAGATCCAGTTGGCCCGCCTTGGACGAAATGGTCTTTGTAGTTGCCACGGGGAAACACGAAAAAGGGTGGAACGAAATTACCGATTGCTGACACTGCCATTGCGACTGTAACTAATGTGCTACGTTCAGCCGAAGTTATTTTTCCCAAATGGCTAGACCTTCGGCGAGCTATGACTCGGTTCGGAGAGTGAACAGTGGTAATACCTGTTTCGTCGACATTCCATATGTCGGCGGGAGTCAAATTCAAGCAGTTTTACACCTTTTTTTAAATTTGTGAAAAATAGTTTAACGTTATGCTTGTTAAAAGACGTAGCACGAGACATACTGGTGGCTTGAAGCGATCTAATACACAGGGTAGTATTTCGCTTCAAAAAATATCCTAGCCAGTCTTCTCCTGCCATTTTTTTGATTGCCAAGAGTCTGGTATTTTGCTGCTGTTGGCTACAGCAAATTCAAATGCATATTTTTTTTCCTCGTGTGGTGTCATGCCGTAATAAATGTCAGCTGCCTTCTTTAAGTATTCCGCCAAAATTTGTTCTTCTTCATCACGGAAAACTCTTCTGTTGTTAAAATACCCGACTTGTTCCAGTTTCAGCGCAGACTTTTCAATCAATGGATGTTTCTCAACTTCACTTATCATATTGACGACATACCTCTGTATAGTTTTATATGGTATTCCATATTTGATCGCCGTACTTCGAATACTTCTCTCGACATAAATGACCTCTTTGCAGGCAGTTTCCATCACATCTTTAGGTGTGTTTGATCTTTCCGTTTACTTTTATAGGTCCTCATCGTTCTAAATCTAAGAAAAGCATTAATAAATATAAGCAAAATAAAAACGAATCATGGGGTTAGGTGACTCGTGAGTCATCTAACCCCGCTATGCTGCGTGTCAATTAGCACCAACCCGCCATTTTCTTTTTGATACACTAACGACAAAAAGTTATTCCAATCAAAAGAAAATCAAGTTGGAAACGCCATTAACCAATGCATAAACTTTCAATAAAAATCATTAGGCAACCCAACATCATGAGCGTGTGAGCTACAACAACATTTTAATATGAAACAAAATTTTTACTCACGCGCTTGTAATTCCGTCTTTTTCTATAATTCCTCGAACGACGTGCGCTAGCTTCGAAGACTATTGTTACAATGAGGCGCGTTATTTGACTGCATACACAGTCAAATTCAGACAGCTTCGTTGTCGATGCTTGCTTAGTTAATCGCAATCAGTCTACATACCCCTATAGTCAACTAAACCCGGTCTACCCTACGACTAAAACGGCAAAACCGAATACCTCGGGGCTTCTGTCTACGCCTCAGGGAATCATCTTTATTCAACAGACCTTTCCAATTACCCATTGTTTCACAGTCGTCATTTCCATATTCCTCTAATAATATAGTTTCACAATCTTCAATACTTTCTTTCCTTAATGAGGTTCTACTAGGTTTATTGCTTTTCTTTTAAAACATATAAAATGCAGCAAAATAAGCAAGGGTCATGCCATCAAATTCGATTGACGTAGTGATCGATCAGGTTAGGAATAAATATCTCACTAGATTTACGATCCATATTGTAGAGTTCTCGTCTTCTTTTCAACATTTGTACTCGTTTTTCGGGACTGTTTGTATTTATGAACACTTCACTCTCACTGCCACTAGATAATGGAAGACTTATCAAATAATATATAGCCTCTTGTGTTGATATTTCAGAAGCATTGAAGAACACATTTGATATGGTCCACAAAGACTCTCAAGCCGCTTTATTCTATTTTCTTGTCTCTTCGACTGCATTTCCAAGCAGTTTTAACATTCCTCGATCAGCTTTATTAATATAGTTAACTATATTATAGCGAGCAGGCAAACGGATCTAATATGTATGTGTTGTATATGTGAAAAGACATATACACATATACATACCCTAAAGCATAAAACTTAGTACAAAATTCTCAATAAGCTAACCATGCTTAAAACATGGTTAGCTTATCTTTTAAAAAGTGAAGAAAAATTGCATCAGCAATTTTCTTCACATGCCACAAAATTTAACCATATTATTCCCATGGCAAGTTTTGCCTTCAGCAGGATTTGCCATGGAAATATTTTAAATATAAAAAAAAAACCAAAAGACAAATCTTACCTCCAGTAAGATTTGTCAAGAAAAATACAATATGTAGGTACATACGTACATATATATTGCACAAAAAGCTTTCGTCGTGAGAAATGCGCGCCGCCGAAATACATTGTATGTATATGCGCGGCGCTATTTCAGAACGACAGGACGGTGGCTGGTGTTGACAAAAGCGTCAAATTACATTTTTAGGCGACCATCCGATGAAAAATATTCTGGACTTGTTGAAACAAGTCCAGAACAAAATAATTTTTAATAATTTTCTCAGGGTAGAAAATGCAATTAAGCATTTTCTACTCTGAACAACGAAGCTTGATGACAGAAAAATGTGATCAAGTTAGAGAGTTGGATTTTAAATATTATACGCGGCGGTTCGACAGTCGAATCAGAAAAGCGATTACTAGCGAGTTGAATTAAAAAAATCATTTACGAGCGAGTTGGTTGTTTTTGACTTTGAAAAACGGCGGGTTGGCGGTCGAGTTTTTATAAGAAAAAAGGAAAACAAAAAGGGCTTAGGACTTTCGGCACGGTCTCTCGGTTGAGTGAAAAAGAATTAAAATCAAATTGAGTGTAAAACGAATAAAAAAAAAATTTGTTGAAAAAGAATTAAAATCAAATTGAGTGTAAAACGAATAAAAAAAAATTCATTTAAAAAGAAAAACAAACAAAAGTGTTTTGGATACAATACCCGCCATCCCCACAAAGGTACGTAACAAAAATTGGCGCAGCCGGTAGGATAGAGGAAGCCTACTTTAAACAAACAAAAGTATAAGCGCTCGAAAACCCTCTATCCTACGAATCAAAAGGAGTTGAGGACGAAATCGAATACTGGGCAAGACACCCTACCCTTCGCCTGAAGTTGAGTCTGGCTTCAGGAGTATTTCGATCTAGTCGGCTCCCAACGCTCGAGGTCGGACAGCTTTAACTGCCTCTGTTTGAAAAACACGCAGCCACCCCCTCATGAGAGCACAAAGTGCCAACGTGGGACAATAGCGGGCTTCATCCCAGCCCAGGAACATAAGACGTCCACAGCCGAAAATTTCAAAGCGAAACTTGAAGGAAGAATCCTCGACCGACAATCTGCGATCCGGAGCTGAAAGGGACTTCGAAGTAGGCAACGCGCCCCCCTTTCAGCTTTTATCCAGGGGAATTTAAGAAGGCCACCCCCCCCCCCCCCCCCCGGCAGCAAAAGAACTTCAATCACAAAAACCAGCGATCCTGAATTGAGAGGGACCTCGAAGAAGGCAATAAGCCCCCCTCTCAATTTGAACCAAGGGAATTAAGACGGCAGAAGCCCCCCTAAATTATTTAAAATATCTAGAGGGGAAAGTGCGAGACTCCTCCGAACTTTCTGTTGCACAGTGCGATTCTATCGATAAACAGCTCAAAAGGACCCGTGAACGGCGTCTTGAGCAAATCGCGCAATTCAAAGAAAGTACGGAAAAATTTAAAGAAAGCTTAAAGCAGTTTGGGGAACTCTCGCACTCTCTCGAAACAGAAATTACAAACAATAGTGTAGAATTAAGAGAAGGTGCCATTGAAGACAGTGTCAGTGATTCCACCGTGAGTGAAATCCTATGGAATTGGCTGGGCGACTCCCTTTTGGAAACCAGCATAGAAGAAACTAGCTCCCCAAAAGTATCAAACTTAAGCTTCAGAATCCCCAATATAAACATGGCAGATTACGCGAAAATCGCCAAGTTAACTGCCCAGCTCGTTCCCCTATTCTCGGGAGAGCAGCACCCAAAATTGAGCCTGGAGCTCCAAACTTTCCTAGGATGCTGCAGGCAGGTAATCCAGTGCATTTCGGTGGAGGAACTATCGGCATTTTTGCAAATCTCCCCCACCAGACTTCGAGGCGAAGCTTACCAGCTGTTTGCCGCAAATATGCCTACTACTTTCAAAGAGGTAGAAGAACGGCTAAATCGTACATACCTGCCTAGGGAAACTTATCAGGAACTGGTAAATAAATTAATTACTACAAGGCAGTATCCTTTGGAAAACCTCACAGCCTTCACGGCACGAGTGAAACAAATGCTGGCACTCTGTAATGAAGCAGCAGAGTCCAAATATGGCGCTACAGCAGCCCCCGCTGTGAAAACCCAGCTAGAAGACTTCGCGAAAAACGCACTAAAAACAGGCGTCAATAACCCGTATATGTGCCAATACCTTCTGACCATGACAGACGGCACGGTGGATGACCTCGTACAAAGAGCACTTGACATGGAACGTCTCCAGCAAAGTGCTCTGTTCCGGCAACCTCCAGGACAATTCCAAACAAATATGATGCAGAATACATTGCCAAATTCTGCCAGTACCAGTGTACCAAATAACTCACCATTAACTCAAAGTAGTACCCTAGTAAATCAAAGCGTATATAATCCTGGCATCATATCCTACTCACAGGATCCTCGGCAAAACAATATGCCCATCAACCCAAGCAGTCACATACCAACGTCACAGTTCACACAGGCCGGCACAGCATACATCAAACAGGAGCCAAGATCTCCTAATAAAAATTATAATGTACCAAATAAAAATAATTATTTAAATAAAATCAGTTGTAGTTTTTGTAATCTAAGAGGCCACACATATGCTGATTGCCTCAAAAGGAAAAATACGCCTTATTGTGTGAACTGTAAAATGTATAACCATGACGTGCGTGACTGCAGAAAAAACAATAATAGTTTCCGGAGACCACACAACAATGGTGGACCATCGAATCAACGCCCTAGAGAGCCGCAGAATTCCAATAACAATTCCAGAGTATATAACGTAAGAAAAAAGTGTGAATTTTGTGGTCGTTCTGGACATGCAGTAAATAACTGCCAACAAAAACGTAAATGGGAGGCCCGGAGTCAGGGAAACGACGTACAGTCGACCCAAAACTCCCCGGCTCGGCTATAAATCTCCCGTCTAATAAAATAGGGTCCCCTCAGCAGCCCGATTCCAGTGTCGCTACAGTAAAACTACCCTTAGACATAGGCCTGAACGGCCAAGCTAAACTAGTAGTAGACACAGGCGCTGAGGTTAGCATAATAAAGAAAAGGTCATTAAAAGATCTCAAAGAAATTAACCACAATGAGGCATGTACACTTCAGACCCCATTTGGTACCGGAAAGACGCTGGGAAATTGCCAGGGAAACTTCGTTTTCAAAAACAAAATTCCCTGCAAGTTTCAAGTCGTAAAGAACTTGCCTGGCCTTTCCGATGATGGACTTCTAGGAAATGATTTCCTAGCAAAAAACTGTAACGTTGAGGGTCCTAATAAGGCACTAAGGTTTCCTCGCACGGAAACTAATCCAGACGAATTTGCTTTGCCATTAGAGTTTGAAACGGACAAGCCACATTCTGAAAAAGCAGTCGAAGTAAGAACACTTGCAGAAGAGGTAGAGTCTAAACAGGCTGAACTATCCACCTGCAGTGTCTTCAAGGCTTCTGAAACGAGAAAAGCTGGCTGTCAAGCTCCAAAAGAGCCCAAGGAATGTGAAAAAGGCTGTCTGGGCGAACAAGAGACCGATGAAATCAGGCGGCAATTGATTACCCTTAAAAAACCAATCTGCATACCTGCGCGCTCTCAAATTGTTGCCCCAGTCCCGTTACAAACTCAAGAAGAAATGCTCTGTTTATCACAAGAGATAAGCGATGGAGTCTTCTTGGCAAACAGTTTGCTGTCATCTGGAGAAGAATTAGTGCTGGTCAGTATTCTCAACGCTAACAGTCATCAAGTAGTCATACATAGCTTAAAGTTACAGCTATTTCCAATAAACGACTACATCATAGTCCCATTAACACACACAAAAGACCACAAAAGAACACACATTCCACTACCAAATTTAGAGGCAATATCAAACAACACAAGAGACGGAACTGAGTCTCTAAAGCCTGCCAAAAAGGTGCATATAACTCTTCCGTCCAAAATCCCGAGGCATAAATCACTCTTAAACAAACAACGGCCATATAAAAACGGTAGCGAGTCGCTAAAGCCTATATTAAAGGTGCATATTACTCCACCGTCACACAACACAAAAAATTCTACATGGTCAAAAAGCAGTAGCATTGACGCGCATGAGTATCCCACACAACCTAAGGCAAAGACCACACAGGTGTACCCAACTCAGCCGTCATCAAGGCAGGAAGCAAATACCCTGTCAATTATTAAGAGCAACGAAATACAGCCTCAAAAGCAATCGCAAAATCCTCATCTATTTACAGGTCAAAAACCTAAAAGGAAGAGTAAGTCAAACCAAGGTTCAGCCGACAAAACGGCAATATTACAACATGTACGATATCTATACCCGGATAATGAGACTCCGGACGACCCAAAACAATATCCGCGTATTTCTAGGTTAGAGCAAGAACTCAGCCTAGACCCTAATTTAACCGCGGAAGAAAAAATTTCGATATCAGAAGTCTGCGAAGAGTATAACGATATCTTCTTCCTCAAAGGTGACAAACTCACCTATACAAATGCGATAACGCATAATATTCCATTGGTGCAAGATCAAGCACCAATCAATCAAAAAATGTACCGCTTACCTGAAACACAGCGGAAAGTCATTAACGAGCAGCTAAAAGAAATGCTAGACAGCGGGATAGTCCAGTCTAGTAAGAGCCCTTGGAATTCACCTCTACTAGTTGTCCCCAAGAAAGCGGGATCTGACGGTGAAAAAAGGTGGCGCGTCGTTGTCGATTTTCGTAAATTAAACGAAAAGACAATTGGAGATGCATTCCCGCTACCCCGAATCGAGGATATTCTCGACCAAGGTCACGCAAGGTATTTCACCACACTCGATTTGGCCAACGGCTATCACCAAGTCCTTGTCGACAAAAAAGATCGACATAAAACTGCTTTCAGCACAAGTTATGGGCACTACGAGTTCAAGCGTATGCCATTCGGGCTCAAAGGAGCCCCCGCCACATTTCAACACCTAATGAATTTCGTCCTAACAGGCCTACAAGGCCTCGAATGTTTTGTCTACCTAGATGACATTGTCATCTATGGTAAAAATTTAAACGACCACAACGAAAAGTTGAGGAAAGTCTTCAATAAGTTGAGAGAAAACAACTTAAAACTGCAGCGAGAAAAGTGCCAGTTTCTACGAAGAGAAGTTGTTTACCTAGGACATAAATGTTCTAGCGAAGGAGCCATACCAGACCCAAGTAAGACGGCCTGCGTCCAAACATTTCCTGTTCCAAGAACAGTAAGGCAAGTCCAGTCATATTTAGGACTTGCCAATTACTACAGGAAATTCATTCCAGACTTCTCCAAAGTTGTACGTCCAATCACAAATTTACTCCGAAAGGATGTAAAATTCACTTGGACAGAGAAATGCCAAGAAGCATTCCAAAGCATAAAAAATGCTTTAATTTCTCCACCACTTTTAATTTACCCAGATTTTTCGAAATCTTTTAATCTCACTACAGACGCAAGTAACGAGGCTCTAGGAGCTGTTCTTTCTCAAGGAGAAGTCGGAAAGGACCAGCCCATTGCCTATGCAAGCCGCACATTAAACAAAGCCGAAAGAAATTACTCTACTATAGAGAAAGAGTTATTGGCTATTGTCTGGGCTACCAAGAATTTCAGGTGCTATCTTCAAGGCCGGAAATTCACGGTCTATACTGACCATAAACCTCTCAAAGGTGTCTTCAATGTGAAAGACCCTACTTCCCGTTTGGTGAGATTTCACCACAAATTATCTGAATTCGCTTACAACATCGAATATAAACCAGGGAAGTACAACACTAATGCCGATGCACTAAGTCGCATCCCTCAAGCATTAAAAGAAGACAGTTTAGGCAATACCTTAACGGTAGAAGCCCTAGTCCACCACACGATGGACTCAGATGTGGAGGAAAACAATTCCACAAATAACAAGAGAAAGAAGAAATCCGCTCATTGTTTCGTCGTGACTCGAGCTCAGAAGCAAAAGGCTCAAGAGACATTAAATTGCTCCAGTGTGGAGACAGAAGAGTACACGAAAGCGGACCAAAACGAAATGCAACACACGGAGGCGGAAACGCTAAACCCAGCATCGCCTGAGCAAAAAGTAAGTACTGGCAAGACACCCGAAGTTATCACGAGCGCTACGGAAATCCGAACAATCTTAAAAGATTATCACGATTCTCCATTTGGTGGCCATCAAGGTGTCATAAAAACTTACAAACGCATAAGACGCAAGTATTGGTGGAGACACATGCTTAGCGATATTAAAAAATACATTAAAAAATGCCCAAAGTGCCAGACGATGAAAGCATCTCCACAATATAAAATGCCAATGGTTATCACGGCCATCGCAGAGCAACCGTTCGACAAAGTTTACCTCGATATTGTAGGTCCATTAGAAGAGACCACATCAGGTAACAAATATATCTTGACCTTCCAAGATAATTTAACAAAATTTGTCGACTGGTATGCAATACCTAATGCAGAAGCAGTCACAGTAGCGCAAGTTTTCTTTGATGAAATCGTTACGCGCTATCGCATACCCAAAAGAATACTCACCGATCAGGGAACAAATTTCCTGAGTGAATTATTCAAAAGAGTATGTAAGCTTCTAAAGGTAAAGAAGTTACAGACTTCGGCATACCACCCCCAGTCTAACGGAGCACTAGAGCGTGCCCACAGGCCGCTGATTGAATACCTGCGAACAATCGTAGATGAAAATCCCAAAACATGGGACCAATACCTACGAACCTCTGCATTCGTGTATAACAATAGTGTACACGAGGGTACTAAACTTACCCCAATGGACTGCCTATACGGCTTCACAGCGGATGTCCCATCAAATTTAAAACGGGATCCCGAACCCGTTTACAATCATGAGAGCTACTATTATATACTGAAGTATAAGCTCCAAAAATCATATGCCACGGCAAGAAAGAACTTATTGGCAAGTAAACAGCGCTCAAAGGGGTACTACGATAAGACAGTACGGCCCTTAACTTTCCATGTAGGAGACAAGGTCCTCATCAAGAATGAAAGCAGAAAACATAAGCTTTCCCAAATCTGGGTAGGACCTTATCAGGTAATCGCAATTCCAAGTGATGTGAATACCACAATCAAAATTGGTAAGCGAACGGTAACGGTACATAATAACCGTTTGAAACCATATTTCGAATAAAAATATATCAAACAAAAATGAACCAGGTTGACTTGAAATTCCCACTATAGTATCCATTAAACCTCATTTCAATACCTCCCCATAAACATTTGCGGTGGAGTCACTCCACTGCCCAGTTTAAATCGGCACAATGTACGTACAAGTATGCTTAAAGGATTGTTTTCTTCTCCTGAATTGTCCACAGAAATGGCGCTAAAATTCATCATAGTTGTCCTCTTCATCCAGTACACAACTGGAGCAACCGCTGACAAACCTTATGTAATAACCCAGCTAAATGGCTCGGGTATATTTTTCGAGGACCTAGGAAATCTGATGGTATATCATGACACCTGGAATGTCCTCACCGAGATAGACTTGGATGAACTAGATGCACAGATAAAGCTGCAGAGCACTTAGTGCATAAACTCTGCATAAATATAACAAACCCAGAAGACCTCTGTAACGTGCAGCAACTACACATACACGCTATTATAGACAGCGTACGAAAGCGCACGGAAACTATTAGGGAACTAGTACCAGGAAAACGCAAGGCCAGATCGCTATTTGATGGAATAGGCAATGCCATGCACTATTTGTTTGGAACTATGGACAGCAACAACGAAAAAGAAATTTACAGCAGGTTAGAAGAACTTGAATCGAATACACAAGCCCTAGCCGAGCTAGAGAAACAACAAATCAGTGTTGTAAAAACTACCTAGGAAAAGATTCAAAAACCGCTGGCAATGTTAATAGACAGACAACAAAAAATAGCCCACCAGATAAACGATCTCCACCATGTGGCCGATTATTTAACTAGGAGGCAACTGAGACAAGAGATTATATCAAGCTTATTGCTCCAAATCATCGAAGTTGAATATCGACAACAAGCCCTCCTGGATATAATAATGGCTAGTAAAACCAATCATATTCATCCACTCCTAATGTCTCCCAAAAATCTGTTGGAGATATACCGCAAGACGGCCTCGAATTGCCCAAATGACCAAAATTGTCTATCTGTCCTATATCAGACAGCAGGAGCTCAGTCGCTCCTTATGCAGAATAAATTGGTGGTGAGAATTACTCTCCCAATTTTCAATCTGCTAAAAATGAGGCTACAACAGATTCAATGCTATCCTGTATCCAAGTCAGCAAATTACTCATTAATTCCAGACCCTGGTTATTCATACATAGCCAATAGCGAAAAAACTCAGGAATTTCTCTTATTAAGAGGCGATGACATGAACAATTTCAAAAAAATAACAAATAATTTGGAAGAAAACACGTATGTAGGCCGGCTGAACACACCTATAATCAAAGCGGCAACGTCCAACGAATGTGCCATTAAATTGCTATACAACCCTCTAAGTGAAGTGCCCAAATGCAAGACCAGAGTACAAATCCCACAAAAAGACATGCTGATCAAATTAAGTAAGCCAAATACGTGGCTATTTTCTTTTATCACCTCCACGGTGCTACACATCACATGTCCAGATCACTTTGTAATCTCGAAACTGGAAGGACAAGGGATATTAGAGATAACGCAAACATGTCAAGTTCAAATAGGTGACAAAGTGCTTAAATACGAAGGTCAGAGTAAATTTCCACTAAAAATTATCCAGCCGAATCAGTTTCCTGAGCTCAACCACTCTCTACTCAACGTAAACCTGACTGAAATTTTACAAGGAACTCAAAACCACAGTCTGGGGAAAATCGAAATCTTAACGGGAGACAATATCCATAAATCAATTTATACCGACACCCATTCGCTGGAAGAAATCCAAAACAAAATTATAAAATACCAAGAAAAGATATCAAGTAAAAACTCCCATATCCTGTCCACAACTTCTCTATCATTTACGAGCCTACTAGTTCTGGCCATAATGATCGCTGTGGCAGTAAAATATCTTAACCCTGTTGTCATCAAGATGAGACAACAGAGAAATCAACCACAAGGTAACCCCGAAATTTCATCAGAGGGAATTCCTTTAGAAGAGCGAACTCCTGCTCCCCAACCCAGTTTAAGGCGAGCCAGAAGCCTCTCCAAAACAAAATCAGTCCAAATCGTTTAAAAAAAAAAAAAATGGAACACTGATACTGTCAACATGAGCCACTTAATCAAAGTAGAATTTATAGGAAAGGTAGACCTGGTAAAGCATTCAAAGAAAATCTATGCATGTATATAACAACCCATGTATATGTAACGATTTAACACAAAAAAAAAACACAGCAATATACGCATATAGTATATAGTATAATTAGTTATAGTGCAAATAATAAAAGGTATATGCACACAAATGTACTAAAATTACATAACAAAATACAAGTTAGAATAAATAAATACCTATAAATAAAATCAAAATACATTATATTTAAATCTAACTGGATAAAGTAGTAAAATTAAAGAAAAACCACCTCAAAAGTGGACATAAATAAATAGAAATAAAATAAATATGAAAATATATAGAAAAAAAAAAAAAAAAAAAAAAAAGAGGGGCACAAAACTATGTTCTAACTGAACTGAAATTAAAACTAGAAAAGATAAAATAACAAAACTAAAGAAAAGGATACATTTGAAGAAAATAACAACTAAATAAAATCAAAGGAAAAGAGCGTGCCCAACTCTGCGAAATAACAGCAGAAGCAAGTTTAACCAGTTAGAAATCTAGGGAATAAGGAACAGACAAGCAAGCAAAAGCTTTACCAGGCTACTACCCACAAATAGAATTTTAAATAAGAAATTTATATATATACTAGTATGATAGATATAGTAGACACAAAAAATAATGTAAAAAATGAAATTATATTATTATCATATATAGGTAAAAAAAACAAAAGAAAAAAAATGTTGTAAACCTCAACCGAGACCGACTGAACCAAATCAGTACCAACCTAACCAGACCTAAAAGCAAAACAAATTCGGAAAATTAAACTAATCAAAAGTAATTAGCATATAACAAAAAAAAAGGGGGAATAAAATAATACAAATTAGAAAAACGACAACTTCCCCTGAGAATTATTCCTCTTCAAAGAATAATTCTCTTTTTCTCAGGAGGAAAGATTGTTGTGTATCTAAAAAGCCTATAATAATAATAAATAAATATAAAGATAGCATTAACCTAACCTAGCCAATAAAATAGACTAAAAACAAGTAGTCGTAAATAGGGTAAAATCAAAAAAAAAAACAATAGTAAACCAAAATAATTTCGTGAACCAAGCCGATCGCCACACACTGGCTCCCGGCGGGGTCCCACCCAACGTCCCATTAACACAGCGCAAAAGCTTGTTATTACACATGACGATAGATAGACCAGCCGTAGTAAACCTAAAATTAGACAAAGATATACGGGCCCCCACCAATCAATACCTGCAAAGGGAAACGGGAGTATACATAAAAAAAAAAAAATGAACCCCAAATGTGCAATAGTAGAAAAAAAACTTTTATTAATAAAATGGAAAAAGAAGAGAAATAGGATAGATACAAAAAAGATATAAACTATATAGGCTGGGATTGACTCCTCTGGAGTTAGTTCTCGGTCCTGGCCTCTACCTACGCACCGATAAGGTCAGCAGCGCCGGGGGGCGGAGTAGCCATTAGCTCCCGGAGAAGGGCTGTCAGCGGTGGAGAGAAGACAGGGTAGCAGCAGGCGCAAAGTCCATGCACCCCGCTGATAACAACAGCTCCACCTACAAAAAAAAAACAACACAAAAAACTGGGTAAGCCAAAGAAATCTGTTTCGTTACAGCAACAACAAAACGAAAACTTACCACAAACCGTCCAAGTTTGGCCCTGATGGGGATAGAGTTGCAGGCGAACCTGGTAATAATAACCCGCGGTGGCCTCGGCACCCCAGATGGTAATGGAGCGCCTACGGGTCCTCCTCAAGATGAGCCGGATGGGGCCCCGCCACCCAGGCACAACGTGCAGAACGTATATCCCATATACAACGGTGGAAAGCTTGGCGGGACTCCGGAACACATGGTCAGCGTCTACGATCTCCGCAACCAGCATCATGGTGTCTATTCTAACTCAAACTAAACTCGAATGAGCCACAATACACACCGGATAAGCGAGTTGGCCCAGATAAGAAAAGGGCACCTGGAAAATGCAAGATCGGCACAAATCTTGATACAAAGTTATCCCCGAGAGCTATTCCTCTTCAAAGAATAGCTCTCATATTCAAGGGGGGAAGGCATGTTGTATATGTGAAAAGACATATACACATATACATACCCTAAAGCATGAAACTTAGTACAAAATTCTCAATAAGCTAACCATGCTTAAAACATGGTTAGCTTATCTTTTAAAAAGTGAAGAAAAATTGCATCAGCAATTTTCTTCACATGCCACAAAATTTAACCATATTATTCCCATGGCAAGTTTTGCCTTCAGCAGGATTTGCCATGGAAATATTTTAAATATAAAAAAAAAAAACCAAAAGACAAATCTTACCTCCAGTAAGATTTGTCAAGAAAAATACAATATGTAGGTACATACGTACATATATATTGCACAAAAAGCTTTCGTCGTGAGAAATGCGCGCCGCCGAAATACATTGTATGTATATGCGCGGCGCGATTTCAGAACGACAGGACGGTGGCTGGTGTTGACAAAAGCGTCAAATTACATTTTTAGGCGACCATCCGATGAAAAATATTCTGGACTTGTTGAAACAAGTCCAGAACAAAATAATTTTTAATAATTTTCTCAGGGTAGAAAATGCAATTAAGCATTTTCTACTCTGAACAACGAAGCTTGATGACAGAAAAATGTGATCAAGTTAGAGAGTTGGATTTTAAATATTATACGCGGCGATTCGACAGTCGAATCAGAAAAGCGATTACTAGCGAGTTGAATTAAAAAAATCATTTACGAGCGAGTTGGTTGTTTTTGACTTTGAAAAACGGCGGGTTGGCGGTCGAGTTTTTACAAGAAAAAAGGAAAACAAAAAGGACTTAGGACTTTCGGCACGGTCTCTCGGTTGAGTGAAAAAGAATTAAAATCAAATTGAGTGTAAAACGAATAAAAAAAAAATTTGTTGAAAAAGAATTAAAATCAAATTGAGTGTAAAACGAATAAAAAAAAATTCATTTAAAAAGAAAAACAAACAAAAGTGTTTTGGATACAATACCCGCCATCCCCACAAAGGTACGTAACATATGGAATATCCATATTTGCGTGATGGAGTTGAATAATTTTTGTTGAGTAAGGATTTATATAAATATCTTTGGGTTTTCGGTTTAATAGAATTGTAGGCCTAGAAATAGAAGCTCTAATGGCAAGAATGTACTGTTCTCTGATGAGTCCAATATATTGCAAAAATTTCTGAAAATTTGTTATATTTTCGTGGATGGTATTAAGTGTTTCTTTAAGGCCTTCTCCCAGCTCTTTGCTATTTGTATACGTAGGTTCCCGGCTTCGGGTGGCAAGAATGTGAGTGCTTATCGCGCTATATCTCCATTAGTGAACTCTCAATATCTTCACTGCTAATGGTTATAATATTATCAATAAAGTTAATAATAGGCGGAATTGATGTTAAATCGCCCGGCTTAAACGCCGCTGCTCCTTTCAGCTACAAAATTATATGGTCATGAGGAGAACCACGGTGCTGGAACTCTATTCGGTAGTAAAATCGTTATATGTACCGAAGGGACCTGATGGGCAAGACAAAGTTTTCCTCAAAGATTGAGGACGAATAGCAAAATATGTAGCATAAATGTAGGGGTAGCTTTGTTAGTGGCGAGCCCTCTCTGCAAATGACAACTGTTGTGCTTGCTCTTTAGTTATTTCGTCTCCATCCACAATATTTTTTAACAATTTTACTAGTTCAGGCCATTTTATTTCTGTCGCCGAAAGTGCTACAAAAAGTGTGGGGACACCGAATTATCTCACCATAGCGAGTAATTCTTTTTCTCTGCTTCCCAGTGTACAGGTGAATTTTTAATACCTCTTAATACTCTAAGCTCTTCATCTGCTTCAACAAAACTATCCACGTAAGCAAGTTCTCAACTAAAATTGGTTCCCCATTTCTTTGTCTTTTTCGTAGACACATCGCAATACTATTCTACACTCTGATAGTTTGTTGCTTTTCTAAAGCGGTAAATAGGTAATCGGTACGGACGGCACGATGATTTTCTCGGGATATTTCTGATTTTGTAATAACCATATGACTTAGTTTTACTTTAAACTCTCTATTTTGACCACAATGAATTTTCACAAAAGCCAATTCTTCCATATGTTCGTCGAAAATGACGGATAATGGTAATTTTCCTTCACCTGGTGCAATTATCAAAGTCAAATCCTGATCTAAATGGGTTTCATTATCACCAGAATATACATCTTCGTCTTCATTAATTTCCTTATATTCATTATTCAGCTCATCACATGTGCACACATCTTCATTACGCTCATCATCATATGACCAGTTCTCATCAACCTGAATGTTCAGATCATTATAAAGATTACATTGAACCAAGTACTAAGCAGCTTGGCATACTTTTTTGGGACTGATACGCTCATTACCTCCGTGTTTGTAGCACATTTTGCGTTTCAGTTGTACTGTTATAACCATAGTGTTTACTTCCACTGGTACATTTATTACATATCATGCAAAGCCATCCTGATATCCTAGGCCAAATCCTCTTTTCACAATTTTGATGGAAATATGTCGAGCACATACTAGTCGTTCTTCGAAAAGAGTAAGATCTTTCGAGACCTCAGGTATTGCAGGAAATATCAAGCGATTTGTTCTGGCTAAACGGGGAACTTTGAAATACCGAATACCTGCTGCGCACGTGCAACAGAAAGTGCCTGCATCTGCCTCTGAGTGTAGATGGAATATATGTAACAAATGGTCATCTGTATCATTGCCGCTTTTAATTTTAATGGAGATTTTGAAATAAATTTAATAGACTTATTTTGTCAGAGCCGTCCACAACAGTTACATGGGTCAGAATGCCCTTCTTGTATTGCAGACATATATTCCTGACAAACTGCTTCCTTGGACATAAAACGTTTCTTACGGGCTTTGGATGCATTTTGTTCATAACTTTGATAATTTGCATCTTGACGAGCAACACGACACGCTTGAGTATTTCGCAATTGCTCTGCTTCGCGATACTCAGGCTCGAGACCATGCGTATTACGTAATTGCTCCTTCGCGATACTCCGGATTGTTTCTTTAAGCCATTTTTTGTTCAGGATAATTCGTTCACTTCTTTTCTACATTTTTAATCACAAAAATGTCACGCTTATGATTTCCACGGGGTTTCCTTGGAGTGAATGGAAACTGTATCAGCTTTTCACTATCTAAAATACGAATCAAATGGGGACGCATTTCCGGAATGTTGATATTCTCAAAGGTGGGATTTCTTTCCAGCAGTTCAAGGGATGTGGAGTAGGCAATAGCACAGTCATAAATATCTGATTGCTTCTGTACATCGGGGAGAGAAATGCACGGCTGTGTGGTAAAGAGCATCCACAAACGTCTTTTGTAGAGGCGGCAATGCTTTGCTCTTAAGGCCATCATATATGTCCAACCCCACTGTAATCTTCTCCATAGTAAAGAGTCTGGATGTGGCTCTGATTAGGTGCAACTGGAGATATGTCAGCAACAGAGTTCAAAATATCCATTGAACGCGGCTGGGAGGACGGATAACAATTTACAATGTAATGGAATACACTAACACACACATAGTTGGTTTTCCTTAAAAGATATTGGAAATAAAAATTAATGTCTCCGAAATACACGTTCTCAGATTTCAATTCATCCACCACAAAAGTAAATCTGAAAATAATTATATTACAAACTTTAAAGATTATTTTACTGAATTAATAACCCAGCAAACAAATACGTCGGATCATAAATATAGTAAATTGGGACTTACCACAGTCCAAGCCATAGTCATGAGATACAACCTGGTGATGGATGGACAGCGAAGTCTTACTAATAGGGTTATCGTTGTTACCCTTTGGGTACGGAACCCTACAGACCTGACTTCTGTTGTAATTAGTTTCTCTAAAAAATGTTGTTATTATAATGAAATTCCACCTTTGTTCGCATCCTTAGATGAACGTCAAAGACTTCGATTTTTTATTTGTTGATAATTCAATCTTCCCACGATTTGCCACGTTATTTTAAGAAGTGTTGGCGTTATAAAATTCGTTATCAGTCCATGGTCCAGGTGCTGGGTTATAACTAAAACATAACCAAAACAATATACATGTATGAATGTAGATTATTCAAATTTTATAATTTTTTGGTGTGATTGGTTAATTTTATAATATTTAACTGGTTTTATAAATTAAAAAAAAAGAGAAATATTTAATTTGCATCAGATTCACAAAAATCGAATTCTAAATAATCATAAACCTTAATAAAATCCCTCTCTTAAAATGCGTAGACATCTATTGAGTTGAATTCCGATCTCCAGTTATATGGGTAACTAAACAGACCAATTAGGATAATTATATTCTCTGAACTGACAAATGAAGTAACTCTAGAGCCGTGGAATTGTTTACATAAAGAGAAAACACAACCGTCGGGAGCTGGGCTAATTAAGAGATTTGCAAATGAAGTTGATTTCAAAAAGCGCTCCGGTTTTTTTAAAGGAAATTGTATAAGACTGAGAAAAGTATAAAGGAGAGGAATATAAGCGAATAGATCTGTTGTTAAATTCGTCCGTTAACATTTTTTCACTTCTTCGTGTCAATCTGGCAAATTGTTTTACACCTCACAATATTGTCTGGAATAAAGTTTGGTTGGAATGTAAAACGTTTGAATTGCTTTCGATTGCTAGAAGTAGCTACGGGTGTTTTTTTTTTTACTAACTGTACATAGATTGATGTTGTATGATTATATTTTAGATAACGAAGTATTTGATTTGAGAATGAATTGTCCAAAGTTATCACACTTATCAATTACAAGTTTCCCCGTTTTAATACAATACTTTACTTACGTACAGCTTTTACTTATGCATATTCTCTGCCAATAAATCCTACCGAGAATTTGAGAATTTGAGAATTTTACTCAATTCATTTATTTTAATGCGAAATCTATCTAAAAATTATATTACTTTTAATACCCTTGAAAGGTGAATATGAGCACAGCGCATTTTCTGCTTTAAGAAACTTTTATAAGATGGCTTTCCAGGACATCTACAAAATAATGACGAATTTTAGTTCTTGTTCATTAAAAATTACTAACAGACACCTAAAATTTTAAAGGAAAGATAGATTTTCCGAGCTTAGGAGTGCACATTTCTCCGATATATTATGTTGAGTATTTTCTTATCTCTTAAATGTACATGTAGAACTCTGGATTTTTGGGTGGTAGGATTTTATATTAATATTTATTTGGTTAGTGAAAATGTGGGAGGAGTGCTCGACATAAAAATATATTCTTATATTACACATATTTCTATAGTGATCTGGCAGGAAGCTAGCAGCAATTTACTTTACCATTCCCTTAATCTCTGGTTAATCTGTCATTGACCATGACTGATGGAGCAATTAGTATGCAGAATGTGAAAATTGCTCTCGTAAAGCCTAAGCTCGATCGCTAAATAGTCAAAGTTAATAATTTGAGTCTGACAGCTGATATTTCTGATTTGGAAAATATATTTAAAAGAAGGTGTCCGAGGCCAAGAAGAAATCTAAACAGGGGTAAATCTTGAAATAGTAGCCTCATCTTACAAGTTAGTTAGGAAATGATTTTCTTATCGATAAAATTATTGAATAGAATATATATCTTGCTTCGAAAAGAAACGTAAAATTGTACGGTGATTCTCAATGAAAAAACTCGTTTCACGTAAAAAATAAATATAAATTTTCTTTTATGGTATTGTAGGCAATTACAATTTGCTCAGCTTTCAATGTCAGCTGTATAGCCATCCATCTTTACTGTTTATCGAATTCTTTTTTGTGTGACGCTTTCCGAACAGGATCAAGTTGCTTGACACGAATAAAACGAATAAAAGTTGGGTTGGGTTTGTATCAAATGTAAATAAACGGAAATGAGGTTATGTAAGACCGAAAAGAATATTCGTTCGTATTTAAGACACTTTCACATCAAAAACAAGAACAGAAAAATGTGTACCGAAAAGCTGAATTTATTCCACTTTAAAACAAGATTTTTGTTCCAATGATTAATAAATTCCAGAGAAATAGGATAAACTAAGAATTTTACTGAGCAAATAGGTACATTTGTTTCAGATTTTGAAGAAGAACACAACTTTTATGTTTTATCGGCCGAAAAACTTTTTCGGCGGAAAAATTCGTCCGATAAATGATAAAAGTTGTGTTTTCTTCAAAATTTTAAGATAAATATACTATTTTATTAGTAAAATTATTAGTTTATCCTATTTCCCATGATTTTATTAATCATTGGAGCAAAAATCTTGTTTTAAAATAGAATAAATTGAATTTTTCGGTTTACATTTTTCGATTCTTGTGTTTGATGTGAAAGTGCCTTTAGAACTTAGTATGGAACGAAAATATACTTGACAGTTCGGAAGGAAAGTTTGCTTCTCGTGCGAATAAACATAAAAAATAAATTGAAATAAAACTTATATATTGATATTTTTTATTGAAACAGTAATTAGAATAAATATCCAATATTTTATCACATGTCTTGCGACAAATTTCTGTTAGCTTAGGACAATATTTCTGTTTTTTCGGTTTAGTATTTTCGTTTTCGTTTTTCAATGTGCAAACGGCCTAAGTCAGAAACAATAGATGACTACCCATCAGAGCTATATTGACTTTAGGTTTACGTGGAATGAGTTCTCGTTTTGTGCTTCCTTCAAAAATAAATCTGCAAAGGATACATTACTGGGATACCGGTCGCATCGTAAGATCGGACACACAAATTGGGATATTACCTTTCCCTAAATTTATCAATCCGTTTGTATTAGTACATACATCAAAATGGATCGAACTTATCTAGTAAGGTCCAAGTATTCGTAATATCGAAGGTCTCTTGTCGGCCATTTCTTGATTTTTTTTCTTTTTCTTTTTGAGGATATAAAACCTTCTGTCCAGTCAGTATTCTAAAATATTCTGAATACTGCTCTGTAACACTGTTTGCAGCTGAAGACAGCTTAACAAAAAGCAGAAGGATTGTATGTATATTCCAGGTTTCACTGTCACCACGATAGTTAAAATTTGTTCAAAGCTTGATTCCTGGAACGGGTGTCGATAAAAGATGATCCACGCTGTGCAGGGCCATCAAAGGTGGATAATATTATGTGGGTTTCGTCGAAAAAGACTTCCTGATTGGAAACAGAGAAAATGTTAGAACACATTAATTTATATCGAAGCCAAGTGTCCTAAAATTTGTCCATGACCACGTGCATGACAAAAATACTGACTATACAAACTATAAAATTGTGACAAACGATAACGGTATGGTTCGTTACCCTGATCCTTCAAGCAAGCAAAATACAATGGAGATGTATCGTCCTAGGGTCAATTAGAGGTCACGGCTATCGTTTTCTTTGAGTATTTGGATATTGGTTGAGTTCGCTTACGTAAACGGACTAATATTTGGCTCATCTATATTATACGATATACGAATTGTATATCTACGTTGGAGGATGAGGGGGGGGGGGGGGGGGGGGGTTAGAAGAATGTTGAGCGCAATGCCTGCCGCCTAAGGTGAATAAGACGAAAGCATGCATACTTGATGGAAGAAATTTGTTGGTTTGTTGTTTTAGTTGTATTGGAGATCGGTTTGGTATCTCCTACGAGAGGGCGAACAGTAGGGTAGTATGGGTGAGAGATACCATATGCACGAATTGGTATTTATTACGGCGAGATAACTTTACCTTAACGAAATAAAGAGAAATAAAAATTGAGAGTTTTGGCTCGGTGGGTACTGCAGTAGGGCTTTAATGGAGAAATATGTACTGTCCATGATGCAGAGAATTTAAGTGCTCATGATAGTAAGAATAACAAAATCACAGACATAGCGTCTTGTGCAAGGGGTGAAAGGATGTCTTAGTTGATGAATAAGTTAATGAATAATGGAAATCAAATATGTATGTAGGAACGACAGCACTTCAGCGTTTACAAAACAACCACTACACAATTTGCTCGATAGTTAGAATTCCAGTCCATTTAGAATTAAGCACAGTTTTTTCGGTGATCTAATCGAGAGATGACATTAAAATTCGTAAAGCGTTAAGCAATAAAGTAAAGCCATCCGCGCGTTGCAATATAATTTGTTACTTTTCCTTTTTCTAAGTACGCGTTTGTCTATTTGTATGTTTGTTAATTTTACCTGAAATTAGTAATTAAAATGGATTTTGTGTTTCTTTGGAATATAAAACCCACATGTATGTTAGTAGTTCTTATAGGGTTAGTATGCACGGTTAGCTATAAGATCCAAATGGTGAATCTCGAAGCATATTCAGATTTGAATACGGGCATATCTTAACCTTCACGTGGCTCCCTCTGACAGCGTCTATTAAGGGTTGTGTTACTTGTATATATATGTGTGCAACTCTTTTTAGAAGTTGCAAATAAGATCTCGGCCCGAACGGAGTAACCAGTCCCGTTACAAAAAGGATATCTTGCATGGTGAGAGCCACACGGTGTGTTGATCTTGCTTTACGAAAACCATACCAAATGTGTACCCTTCTGTAGGTAACTTGGTACCACGGGGCTGAAGAGCCCTGAATATTGGAATTGTTCACCTCAACTTGGATGGAATAGCCCCTTTATGGGAGCATTGTGGTGGCTGTGGTGAAGGGTGCCGTCACCCTAGATCAGCAGAGATTGGAGGGTCTCGCATTAACCAGTAAGTTGATGTCATGTCATGCTCTATTGGCATACTGGAACTCGTTGTTACGCACATGAGGACGTTGATTCTCGATAACAATCCGAGTATGAAGAATGCCGTGAGATTAAGCCATACTTGGCAGGTGCTCACGTAACTTTCTCTAGATCTACGTTATGATACAGGATAGAGCTGCCGTATTTAGTTTCAAAAATGGTCCAAATCGAATTCCATAACTGAATTTTTTTCTTGAGTAACGAAATCCAACATACATATGTATGAATTTTTTCACTTTCAAAAGTCTATCACTTAAACTCAATCCATATATTACTTACGAATTCATTAAAATTATCCCTTATTATTGTTGAGACAAGGCCATTTTCTAACAAATTAAATTAAATTATGTAAATAATATTGCCAGAGAGGTAAAATTACCGGCATAATTCTGAGCTTATTTTGAACGTAGATATTTCCCGAGTAACTGTTAAAATGCAGTGCAGTCGAGGATGCCTGAAATAAATTCCTGTGAAGTTGCATCTGGCCTTAGGGCTATATCATAGACAAAATGCAGGGCATATTCATCTGTAATGTATAATTGTTTTATAGTTAATATAATTTTGCAAATGTACATGTATATTATACATGTACATGTATATTATATATTTGTTTGAAAATCAATTTGTGAAAACCAAGTTCTAGTTACGAACCTAATATGACAATATGTATGAAAATTGTATCTTACGTTTCTTAAGTTGATTAGAGCCGCAGATCCAAATTAGGGGAAAGCATAAGGCGAAATAGTACTAAACTCATCCTTAGTTAGCGGGACATATTTATACGATTGCGAAACATGAATTGCCTGAAGAATATATGCAAAAAATCTTCAATTACTTCCAGATAAATTATTGCAAAAACAGTGACGAAATGTTAGTGTTTAAAGGCTTTTTTGGCTTTGTTGAGTCAACGGTACTTGGACCTTGGCTTTAATTTGAGAGTCGTTGGTTCTTGTACCAAGATTCTTGAACGTATGTATAGAAAAACATCTCTCGCTCAAGTAGAACTTTATTTCATATAGAAATTATATTTATACCTAAAAACTACTTACTAGGTAGTTTCTGTACATTTTTATTATATAAATACTTACTTATAGCCCCCACGAATTTTGCTGCCGATCACAGTATCGAGAAAATTTCTTATTTCTTTCTCTCGGCTACTGATAAGCTTGGCCGTACACAAGCTGCATATCCAATTTCTTCGACTTTTGCTGCGGAAATTCTATGCACAAGCAGCAATCTGTTCATTATTTTACCAGCACTGTTTTATCGCGCTTGGTAAGCCGGCTGGTGCTAACAGCATTTGAGCTCTGTAAATGAAATTTCAAAGAATGTGCATAATTCAAAAATTTCAAATTCGTTCATAACAGAGTGTAATGAAACAGAGAGTTTTATTCGCCGCCTTCATGAAACTAAGAAATTAATCTTCTGAAGTTTAGCAATGCTTAGACTAAACGTTTTTACCAGTATTTGAGCTCATTTGTGAAAATGAAAACTGGGAATATCTTATACATTGGTAAAGTAATAAAGATTAGATTTTCACAGAATAAAGGAATATAGATTCGATTTTTTCGATTCTCATGTTAGCAACAAATAAATTTTAAATAAGCTAAATTAAAATGTCAGTAATTGCTCATTTGATTATTTGACTCCGACTGTACCTTTTCGTAATCAATATCATATCTCAAGGCGACTCTACCATAAACTAATGCACCCATATCCAACTTGAAATTCCCCTCAAGAATTTGCAACGTCCTCTCGTTCGCGCGGTTTGAGCATATCTACCTGCCAGTAACGGAAGTGCTTTCTAACCCGCCTACCTACATGAAAGTAATGGATAGATAAATAAATCCACCTCCACTTGAGATAAATTCAGCGTTGATATATCATAAGAAAAATATGAGAAAAATCAACCTAATACACTCTATCGATATCGCAGGGTTTGTAGATCCCATAGAATATCTCAATTGCATCCATTAGGTTTAGAACCATTTCTTATTGAATGTAGCTAGGTACCTCCACTATAAGTGGCGAACGAGCAACAGAGGTGTGTGATGTTTTAGGTAGATCCCAGACGTGTTCGAATACCATACAATTTGTTGGATGTTGTTAGATTGTTGATGGAAGTGAACATTAAACACCAACTTCTCCAAGCAGTGGTGTCCGTCGTCGAATGTTATACTTTTCATTGCATTTTGTTTGATAGATTTGTTTTTGATTGTTTTGTTGGAAGTGATTTTATTATTGCATCTCTTTGATAGTTTACAGCGAAGGACTAACAAAAAGCCTTTAGGGATCTTTTTTTTAATGAAAATAGTTTGAAGAAAGTTTTTGTCGTAATTTGTTGTTTGCTTTAAATAAATTAAATCGGATAACCTAAGTGTGAGATCTGAGCTCTAGTGAAGGGAGATGCCGGTTAAATAACATCACGAGTAATTCAATTTACTGAACTAGAATCCAAAATATCCTAAAACTACGTAAAATAATTAACCAGTTCAAAATAGTCTTAAACTTAAATTAAGAGAAATCCAACAAATTAAAAATAAGTTAAAGATTCAAATAAAATCCGTCACTGTGTTTTTGCTTCCCTTTATCCCTGAAAAAAAGGAGAAGAGTGTAGAAAACTCGTTCCTTCTTTACTCAAATCAGGTAATGAAAAAGAAACGTTAACGTTTTCTGCTATACTGTCTTAGTAGTTCTTAAAGCGCTGTAAGACTGTGTGCTCGGCAGGTAGGAGTGATGAAGCTCTCTGTTAGCCAAGCGGCTATTCCAAGTGGGAGCTATAGAGCTCTCGGTTAGGATAGCCAGATAAAAATAAGGTAGAGTTGGATAGCTCAATTACCTTGAGGTGCAGCCATGTCGGAGCTCAAACCAGCCCAATTTTATGACCACTGAGGAAGAAAACCAATCAGTTGCAGTTTTTAAGATGACTACTCAATCGGACGAAATATTCACGAGCTCAAGTTATACAAGGCAATTGAGAATCACTGCATACTGTTTCCAATTCATCAAGATCTGCAAGGTGCCAAAAGCGCAACGGAATTTTGACTATATATCTTCTCACGTACTGCAAGAAGCAAAAAACCACATTATCAAGTTTGTGCAGCGAGAAGAATTCTCCGAGGAAATAAATTCGTTGAGAAAAAGGGAGCCACTAAAGAAAACCAGCAAATTGCTTTCTTTGCATCCATTTTTAGATGAAGATGGAATTCTAAGAGTGGGGCAAGATTGGAGAACACGGCACTGCCAATAGACGCCAAGCATCAAATGGTTCTTCCCCAGAAACACCACATAACATATCTTGTCATTGACCATTCTCACCACCAAACCCTACATTGTGGCACACAACTAACCTTAAATCACATAAGGTCGCAATTCTGGATAATTGACAGTAAAAGGTTACTACAAGGCAGAAACCATAAATGTATAACATGCGTAAGATATCGCCACAAGAACACCCAAACATTGATGGGTGACTTGCCTGCAGTATGCATAAATCCTTCCCCGCCCTTCTTAAACTGCGGAATTGATTATGCTGGCCCATTTCTTACCAAAATATCAAAAGGAAGAGGCACTAAACCCATCAAAGGCTACATAGCGCTATTTGTCTGTATGGTAACAACCTGTTGACCTTTGGGGAGTTTACCACAGTATTTTACAAAGTAGAGGCATGCTTAAACTCGAGGCCGATAGGGCAACAATAAAGTGGCCCAAGAGACTTAGAACCATTGACTTAAGGCCATTTTTTAATCGGACGCCCTCTGATTTCCCCCCTCCCCTCCCCTGAACCTAACATCGATGACAAGCAAATCCACCAAAGATGAAAATTAGTCACAAAATTGTACCAGGATATTTGGCATAGATGGTCGCAAGAATACTTATCCTTATTACGGTAAAGAAGTAAGTGGAAAGCAGAGAGAAAAAACCCATCGGTCGGAGAATTAGTTCTAGTCGAAGAAGATCGGTTACCGCCTCCAAATGGTCTCTCCGACGAACCGTACAACTCCACACAGAAAATGATGGCATGGTACTTGTCGTATCAGTGCAATACAGAGACAGAGTCAAGAAACGACCACTGCACAAGATCTGTCAGCTGCCCATCAGCATACACAATTCAGAAAATGAAAGATCTGACTCTAAGACTATTACAGCAACAACGACTGGGCGAAGGTCCAACAAATTGAAGGTTCATGCCTCCAGACGCATCTGTAATACCATGCAAATACAACCAGAACTACTGGGGTCAAAACCAGAGCATTTTCATCGAATTACTACAGGGGCCACAACGAGGCAACTTACGACTTCAAGTCTCACTTCCAATGGCTGAAATCTTCACTGATCAGAAGAATATAGATGTCACCTGGAACCAAATAAAACAAATGTGTGATCGCACTGAGAAGCTCACCGAGATAACGCACTGCCTAGTACTTCTCCAGCATCTATCCAGTAGAAGACAAAATCTACTGAAGGCAATTGAAGAGATCCTTCATCCAGAACCCAAAACTAGGAAAAGAAGAGCCCTTTTAGGGAAACTTCTCACCAGTGTATTCGGAGTAAACGACGAGGTTTACAAAGCCATTGAAGAATTGCACAACAGCCAAGAGAGTCTTCTGCATTTGAATAACAAACAGGCAATTCTCATTAATACAAGATTCAACCAATCCAATTTATTTGCGCTCGAAAAGCTGAAACATTTCGACCCCAGGTCATTAACTCAATCAACCAAATGACTGAATGGTACTCGAGTGCTGATCACAACAGGATCAGCATAGATAGCTACATATCTCAGCGCTGAGGACTACCCAAGAAGCATCTTGTGCCTAGCTGTTTCTTAATGTTTCATTCTGCACACCATGACGTTATGAGAACGTCGAGGATTTAAAGCTGGTGTGGAAAAATTTGGTAACTATTCCTTTTAAATAACAATTACCAATTGGGCATATAATGGACACATTTAAGTAGAAATGCCTATCACGAATCTAAATTGAAACAATTCCTAACTTAGTAGCTATTTCTGATCAGTAGTAATTATTACGTTCCATTATAGGAAATGTTTCCCTTTTTTCGACTGAATAGTTTCTTGTTTGGAACTAGTACTCTTAAAGGAACTGTAACTTAAATGCTTCAAATATTATAGGAGTGATTTTCGGAACAAAAGGCATGAACTTACTAAAACTGTTTCTATTTGAGAATACACAAATATTAATTGCGTGCTTGTGAATTTAAACGTCAATTGAGAATTAAAAGTGTTGTTTATAAAATGTTTAATCAAAAAGTACAAGCTAGGTTAAAGAAAAGACCGTTCAAAACCACAACCACTTTTTATAGAAGATTAACAGCACTAAATAAAATTAAAGTAATAAGCAGCTACATGCAAGAGCAGCCAAAGTCGCAGCGGCATTCGGAAGATATTAGCATCTTCAATGATCACAATTACAGTCAATCCGTTGAAAATAATACAGTTAAATGTATTAAAGAGACAGACGGTGATAATCACCTAAATCAAGATTATGATCAATATTCTATAAATTGTGGTGATTATAATGATGAAACTGGATTTGATGAAAACGATGATGAGATTATAGAGCAAGCAGAAGAAAAGCTACGTTTCCTTGAGGAACTTAAGTCTTGGGTGTTGATGCATAAAATAACACATCGGGCTTTAAATGATCTTCTGTCGTTACTACGCTTACATAAAATGGGTTTCTTACCGACAGATTGCAGAACGTTATTGAGTACTCCTGCTATAATAGAAAATGTTTTTGAAATGGGTAGTGCGAAGTATTGGCATACTGGATTAAAAAGAAGTTTGACAAGAATGTTTACAAAAATAACAAATTCAACAAGCATATCGTTAATTGTAAATGTGGACGGCTTGCCGATAAATGGAAGCTCAAAAGTTGAATTTTGGCCAATATTATGTGCAGCAGCGGAAATGCCAGATTTACCTATAAGAGTTGCTGGAATATACTGGGGTGATTCAAAACCATTATTGCAACCATTTTTAAATGGCTTTGTTGAAGAGATGCTCTCAATTTATGAACATGGTGTGAATGTAAATGGACATAAAATCAGTGTAAAAATTAAATGTCTTGTATGTGATGCTCCTGCAAGGGCTTTCATAAAAGGTAATATACTAAAACACCATCGGAATATATATACAAAACATATCTTTTTCCAAAATTTCTGGTGTGTTGGGCTTCAATTCTTATAATGGATGTATTCGATGTACTAGAATTGGTGAATACGAGAACAATAGAATGAGCTTCCCAAGGACAGACTGTCCATTGAGCTGTTCTCAATGCAGAGTTTCGAAATCAAACAAATATCGATTACCACAAGGAATATACTCTCTTACAGGAATTACCTGTAGACTTAATTAAAGATCTTGTAGTGGCAGATTCTCTGCATTTACTTCATCTAGGAATAATGAAAAAATTATTAATAATATGGACAAGTGGAAAGTATACTTTTGATGCCAAATGGTCAGCGAAAGATATCAAGAGCATATCGGTTTCCCTAAAAAATTATAATTATACCATTCCACGTGAAATTCACCGCGCGGTCAGGACATTAGATTGTTTAAAGTTTTGGAAAGGTTTAGAATTCAGAACTTTTTTAATGTATTTGGGGCCCGTTATACTGAAAGATTTTTTACGGATAGATATTTATGAACATTTTTTGACGTTATTTTGCGCCGTGACAATATGGTCGAGCAAAACCTATTTGAAATAGGTTTATATAGCTGAAGAGCTAATGAAAGATTACGTTGATAAATACATCGATATATATGGAGCAGATACTATCACTAGCAATGTGCAAAATCTTTGACACTTAGTGGAAGATGTTCGAATATTTGGTCCCTTACCATTTTTTAGTTCTTATAGATTTGAAAGCTATCTTGGTTATATAAAAAGTTTGCTCCGTCATGGAAATCTACCGTTGATTCAATGCGCTAAAAGATTGTCTGAGTTTTCAAAAATCGACTGCAAATCAGTGAATAAAGTAATATACACTGTTTTAAAAAATAAAGTAATTCGATAAAAAGAACAAATTTTGCAACACTCTCCAGAAAGATTTATCAAAATTATTGTAGTTGAAGGGGTGACACTATCAAGAAAACCTAAAGGCAAATGATTTATGACAAAACAAAATAAAGTTGTTTGTATGAGCTATGCATGTTATATCGGTAATGAATTGAAACAATTTGGTTCAAGTGCTAAAAACTTGAAATTTTTTTTTCAAAAACCAATAAAATCGTCCTATATAAATATTTATAAATCTTTTGGTGAATTTAATCGGCCCGAGTTTTACACTTTACGGGAAAATAAATGTAAACTAAGTAGTATCTTTAATGTATGAAAATAATATTATATTTCTACCTTTAGTTCATACATTGGATATTTTTTGTTCTTAATTTTATGAAATAATAAAAGGAAATTAATAGTATTTCAATTTAATTGTTGATAAGAAAATTATGTTTTTTTACTAAACTACAAAAGCTTTTATTCTTTTTCCTCTTTTTCCTTGGATGTAGATGCATTTATTGCAGACGAAGTTGAGACTTGTGCAGCTATAATATCTCCTATAAAATTATGAATTTTTGCAAATTTTCTTTTTATTATCATTCTTAATCATACCGTTTTCTGTTTAGTCTCTGTGAAGAATGTTTTAATATTTTTTTCTTTTAAAAACTCTTCATTTCTACTTCTGGAATGGCGACAGTCAGCTAATACTACGACATCATATAACAAACTAACAATATTTAAGAGCTTCTGAAAACATTCTTTCTTTTCTTGTGATTTTGACGCCCCAGTCCAAGAAAATTTGTTAATGATCTCAGATTCAAACATTTGGTCGATCAGTTTGTACATGACCTTGCGCCCGTCACTAACTTTTGATGCTCCACCAATTTTCATTAAACTGTTTATCTGAAAATATAAAAAATAATATTATTTTAATCATGTTCCAGAATTAAAAATGTATATCTACCATCTGTGTTTTGAAATCTTCGCATTTCAAGCGATTATTAAAGCCATATACTTCTTCAAGTGACTTTAAGGGAAATTCTTTATCCGATATGAGAGATATATCTGTATCAACCTCATGAATATCACGATAACTTTTTAAAACCTGATCAAGTTTAATATGTAGCTGCGATATTTCTGAATTTATGTTTTTCTCCATGTTGTCCAGATGAGTTTTAATCTCATTTTTAAATTGTTCGAGGTCTTGCTGTATATCTTGAACTTTTGGAGATGAGTTTGAGTGCAAGCTTGTAATTTTTGGCATCAAATCATTTCCGCAATTCACTGGTGGCACTTCTTCGTAAATTACTACTTCCTCGGTGCAATAATCAACAAAATTTTCTTCACAGTCTTCAACCTGTTGGATTTCAACAGTTTCCGACGAATTTTCACTCTGTAGGGAAGAAAATTGAAAAAGTGAATTGTAGTCCTTAGAAGTGTTGGACGTTGGTTTTTTTCTTCTTCTTCGGTTGTTGTGAAGTTTCTCGTGAAGATATCTACATAAATATTTAGAGAATTAATATATACTATAATCTCCTTACTTCTAACCTAAAATATCAAATTACCTGTCTTCCGCCTCTGTGTCTGTGAAGGAAGCAGAGACCTTTTCAAACTGCAGTCCTTCAATAAAAGTTTCGCTAACTGCTTTAACTGAGCAATCTATTGAAACCCACTTTTTTTCAGGTAAACTTAATTTATTTTTCCTGAGCTTCTCTATTTCATCTCCTTTCAAATGCTTAGGCCAGCGAAGAATATTATTACTTTCCCAGAAGGAAGGAACCAGCGAAAAATGTTCTCCTCACGGTTATCAATAGTTTCTACTAATTTAAACATTATTATTTTAGAGGAGAAGAACTTTTTTCAAACCTTTCTAACTTGTATTTTAACTTTTCACTCGAGAAATGTACGACGGCTGGCGTTTGGTTTGACATGTTTAGAGAAAGGCACAAACAAGGAAAAGTTTCTATTTAGGAACTTTCGTAAGCACAAGGCGGGAATCGTGTCATATTAAACACTTGCAAAGAAAATACGGAGGCCATTTCAGACACAAACAAAGAAAAGTTTCTATTTAGGAACTTTCGTAAGCACAAGGCGGGAATCGTGTCATAATAGGCACTTGCAAAGAAAATACGGAGGCCATTTCAGATACAAACACGGAGAATTTTCTATTCGCGAACTTATGGAAATCAACCACAGTAATCGTGTCATATTAGGCACCTGCATGGAAACACACGGGGAAAAATTCTCATTTTAAAACTTCCGGCTAAAAGATTCTTCTAACATGGCGGTGCCTTAAAATGATTTATATTGAAAAGTTAAAAAGTGATTTTGTATGAAATTAGCTAGAAATTCTACAAAAGGAGGTTAGTTTCTTTCATTTCAAATTACGGGAAGAATACGAAGAGAACTTTTCATGTCATATGGAAGATAATAAATTTTTTAAATAAATATTAATTAAATTTGAATGTTGTTAAAAGTTAGTTTTTCAGAGGGAGTAACATTTTTTATCGAACTAATATATGAATATTGACGAAGAATTTTTCCGCGTTCAATTTTTTGATCTGAAGAAATAAACAAATTTTTTTAGGAAAGTCCCATGAAATAATTATAAAAGAATATTGTAACACAAAAATGTATTTCATACAATTTCAATTCGAAGAATTAAATTGCCCCGGCCGAGCGGTAACGAGGGAGCAACTTTAATTGAAAATATGGTTTTGCTTTAATTTCGTTGGTCGAACAGCAAGGTGAAGATTTTGAGGATTTGAATCACCATGCGCTCCACCTGTTCATCACTAGTCGAATCGATCGCACTCGTAAGTTTCTTCGTTACGCTGAAGTCTGGTGAGAAACTCGATTCCAGTAATTCGGACAGTGCTTCACAGTAAACGGGGTGAATTCCTATATTAGTCCCTACTAAAAGCTTTGCGCGCTCAAGATGGAACAAAAGCTTTCACCTTTCGCTTCTGTTTCGCTGATACTACTCTGGTTAGAACACAACCAAAACCCAAAGCTGTTCTTACTTTCAAAGCGTAAACGAATCTCAGCTAGCAAATAAAAAGTGAGACGGAAAAGGTATGGATTTAGACGAAAGAATCCTTCGTCAAATTAATGCGAAGTCTTCTGTTCCACTGACAGTGGAACTCGTATATCAGCTGATAATGAGTCGTTCGCACTCAAAGTTTGTTTATTTCCGTGGTACCCTTGAGTTAGATCGTAGACACTGGATTGCGGCCGCGAGTAAAATAGTCGAGGTTTCTTTAGAGCGAAATTAAGTGTATGATTACCTCGGAGTACCACTGGGTGTACCGCAGTTTTAATGCATATAGGTTCGCGGCTAATTGGTTATTATAACTAAAGCCTGCTGACTTCTGACGCAACGCTGGAGTAGCTACAGCTGTGGACGACTTCCTAGGAAGACGAGCTCGGGGGATCTCTTCTCGATATCCTGTATGAAGCAGTCAGGTTGTCTGTCGAGATCCCTCATGAACGGTTCCTAAACACGCCTATAAAAGCGAAACTCCATTGCGATTTCTTCGCGTGGAAGTTGATGGTTTGAATATCACTAAACCTAATTTGATTTGTTTTCAAAGTTTACAGATGGACGTGATGCAAGTAAGAATGTCTCTTTTCCACCTTGTCAGTATTCACCCCGAGCTGACTAGTAAAATTATAAGGAAAAGCAGAGAGTTGCTAGCGAAATCCCGAACCGAATCGATGTTTATAATTGATCCACCTTCAGGTTATGTACTTTATAGCCGAACATAGGAGGTACGTGAACGTGTGAATACGTGACGATTGGCGTGTCGTTACGTATCTTAGATTACAGGTGCGTGGACATGCATCGATGTTCCCTGGGAGGAAAGGCCTAACCGAAAAAAAGCAACACGGTCACTCGTTTCAAGAGTAATTAACTTAGAGTCCTTAAGGATTCTGAAAACAAGTGTAAACTTCCCACTGGATGATCACTCACTTTGTAAATTTCGAATCGATTGTTGACGGCTTCTCGAAAGCGGTGTTTATAGCGATGTACTGAGTGCAGTTCGCAGGGAAGAAACTTGGAATAGACGTATAATCTTATTGGATTCTGAAAACAAATGCAAGGTTTCTACTAGCCACTGCTGGTTATCTGGACAATCAATCACTTTGCGAGTGGTAATTTGATTGTTGATTGTGTCTCGGAGTATGTACGTATGGACGTAAGCTCTTACAAAACTCTGAAAAGAAGTGTAAAGTTTCTACTGGGCACTGCTCGTTATCTGGACAATAATCACTTTGTAAATTTAGATTCGATTGTTAACAGTTTCTCAAAAGCTGTGTTTATAGTGTTGTACTGAGTGCAGTTCGCAGGGAAGAAACTTGGAATAGACATATAATCTTATTGGATTCTGAGAACAAATGCAAGGTTTCTACCAGACACTGCTGGTTATCTGGACAATCAATCACTTTGCGAGTGGTAATTTGATTGTTGATTGTGTCTCGGAGTATGTACGTATGGACGTAAGCTCTTACAAAACTCTGAAAAGAAGTGTAAAGTTTCTACTGGACACTGCTGGTTATCTGGACAATAATCACTTTGTAAATTTCAATTTGATTGTTGATTGTGTCTCGGTATATGTACTTCTTATATGGTGATGTGCACTGTGCGTGGAGAACGAGTGCGTAATAGACGTAAGATCTCATAAAATTCTGAGAAGAAGTGTAAAGTTTCTACTGGACACTACTGGTTATCTGGACAATCAGTCACTTTGTGAGTGGTAGTTTGTTTGTTGATTGTGTCTCGGAATATGTGCTCGTTATATTGTGATGAGCACTGTTCGCAGAGGATTCTAGTGTTTCCATTCAGTAGGACAGGACAATTGGAATTTTCGCAAGTGCAATAGGAAAAAAGTAGCTCATAAGTTAAAGAAATAGATATAGGATCTCACAAAACAATAGTGAATGATGATGGATTTCGGTGGTACTTATCTTAAGTCTTCCGCACCTTTGTTCGAAAAGCGCAGTATTGCAAATTAAATAAAAAAAAGAAATACTTAATAAATCAAAGGAGCGAATATACGATTTTATAAAATAATTGTAAATAAAGGTAAAATTGCAATTGAAAGTTGTACTTATCTCGAGTATTCAACGCTTCATTCGAGAAGCGGGATTCCTCTGTGCCGTTGGACAGACTGTCCCGTTGCGGACTAAATTCCTGTAATGCTTCGGGATACTAGGGCACTGGAAATAGTTAATACCTTGGTAGATTGTATCTTCTTTTTATTCAGCGGATTACTTTTAATAACTTTATTATAGTAGCTCAAAAAAAATTTATAAAACTTTAAGACAATAATTTTCAGATTCTCCCGCTTCAGGTTCGCTTCAATTCTGTCTAAAAATCGACTTGACTCTTCTTCTCTCTGTCTCGGGCCTCCCTTCTTCTTGTTCGGCTTTTATTGCCAGCTCTATTGGGGCCGGAATTCGCCGCATTAGGGGGAGCTGCGCCATCTCTTAGGTTTTTGTGGTTCCCCGCTCAGATGCACTGCTTCGCTTTCCTCATCGGCGTCATTGCATACACCTGAGGCTTAAGCAGGCTTCTTTTTCTTCATTGCGGGGGAGAAAATCTAAAGATTTTTTTTTGCAACATTGCCCCCTTCTGCAGACTCGAAGTTCCAACCGAGCACCTGGAAGAAAAGAAATCTTGAGAGCCGCATCTTAACTTTTTATAAGAAGGAAAAAAATGGATTAAACTTATTCCATCCGGGTATCCAGGTTAGGTGGGTTGGTGCCTGCGTCTCAATAGGGTCAACCGTCTTGAGGTTCGCTACTACCTTTACCAAGAAGGATTTCATCTGCCAGCTGTGTCGGTTGCTTGCTAAAGAAAAGGTTAATGTGGCTCTCTAACAATTTATCGTCACTGAGGTTCAGATTCTTGTCATCCTTTTATTTGCTCTATAGTTAGGGTTTTGGTGATGGGGATGGCCTCTACTCTCCCGGGATTAACAGACGCTGCCGACAGCTCTGTATCACCGGAGGGCGCTCCACCAATCCGGGAAAATAATGTCTGTAATTAAGGGAGGGGGGGGGGTGCAGAGAAGGTGCCTCAGCAGACTCGTATTCTAGGCCTATTTGTCTTTATCTTTACTCCTTCTATTTTTTTTTTTTTTTTTTAACCATTAATCAACTGGTGTAGTGATCCTAATTACTCATTTCATTCTAATTATTTTCCGCACGGCTTTCTACTTTAATAAGCTGGCGCAGTGGTCCTAAGTGGACGAAGAAACCTAAAGAAACCTAAAGTGTCTCGGGGAACATTTACATTAACCTGTTTAGATTGGGTCTAACAGTTTTGGAACTTTTCTGGCTTAAAACTAGGTGGTCTTCAACAGGCTGTCTACACTCCTATTTCAAGACTGGAATAGACCAAGTTTACTGTTCCAAGCTGGGAACTAGGCTACCGTAATCTGGTCATATATCGTTTTTTTTTTTTTAGATTAGAAATCGACGTCATCATCTTTAATTGGCTTGGCTCAGAATTAACATTCTGTTCACCACGCTGATAAGCTGTCTTGGTTCATCAGTTCTGCCTGACGTATCCTCGGGATCGTGTATCCCGCTAGCTACACAGAGAGAACTTTCGTCTAGTAGTTCATATTTCACTAGAGCATGAATCAATCTGGCTTCCGAGTTGAAGGCTCTTCCGACCATTTAATTATGCTGCAGTCTGATTGTTACGGGTTGCTTCCATCTGTAAATGGGCGTCTGGTCAGTGGAAATTCCAGGAGGACAGCGTGCTTACATTGCCTCCTGTTTATCGACACGAGAAGTTGCTCTTACTGCTGTTTCCCAATTCTATGTTTCTTTTTTTTTTTTTTAAAAGTTCCTTTAGTTCGCTCCGGATCAGGAGTCCAGCCAATTAAGAGTAGTTACTTGTTACATCTGTATATCTTCGGGTGTGAAATCGAAGCCTGTTCGCGAGATTTGATATGGGGGAGTAATTGGTTCGACTATACCCTGTGATGTTTTTCCTAAGCCTTTTCCCGGTTCGAAACCGTTTTTAATTAGAATTTTCAAGATGACTTTTTTCGAATATTTGGCCCAGGGGGCGAGATAATTAATGTCTAAATTATTGTTATTGGTAAGTACGGTATCTGCATGGAAGGTGTTGCCACCGGAATTATCCTCGGAGTGAAACTTAGCTAACCGATCTACGTGAAGCACCCTCTTTGTCCTGCCCCCCGGGAACTCAACCCTATACAATACGTCGTTCAACCGAGAAAGTACAGTAGCCTTCCCAATCCGTTTACAGTTGGGGGCTCTTGCCTTTACGACGTTTCGGGTTGTAAATCCAAACTTTTTCCTTCTCTGCGAACGTAAGTGGGTGGGCTCTGAGGTCAAATTGCGTTTTCATATGACAGGAAGGTTAAGTTTCTTCTCGTTACGGAGTGAATTCTTTTGAGGGTTTGGATTAACTTCTCGACGTATTCTGCTGGGGTCCCAACAGAGTCATTGTGTACATGGCCATAAGGGATGTCAAGCGGAGGTCTTAGCTCCCGACCGAAGTTGAGTTGCGCAGGAGCAATACTCTCGTATATAGAAGAGCGATAGACTAACAAGGCTAGAGGAAGGTATTGGTCCCAATTCGTTTGGCTATTGTCGACAAATTTAGCTAAATAGTCAAGAAGGGTGCGATTAAACCTCTCAAACATGCCATCGGATTGAGGGTGTAAGGCAGTTGTCCGAGTCTTTTCAATGCCAAAGGGTTTTAATACGATTTGAAATACTTCTGCCTCGAAGTTTCTTCCCTGATCAGAGTGGAGCTGAAAAGGCATTCCGAACCTAGAGAACACGTTCTCTATTAAACCTTCTGCCACAGTTTCTGCTCTCTAATCTGGGGTTGCGAAGACTTCTGGCCATTTCGTGAAGTAATCCATAACCACTACCGCGTATGTATTCCCTTTCTCGGTTTTCGGTGGAGGGCCTAGAACATCGACTGCAACTCGTTCGAATGGAGCTCCTACGTTAAAGGTCTGTAGTTCTCCGCGTGTTTTCCTAGGGGGGCCTCTTTTGGCGTGGCATAATTGACATTTAGCACACCATATTTCGACGTCCCTTTGTAAAGTGGGCCAAAACCATCGTTCTTTAATTTTTTCCGATGTTTTTCTGACGCCGAAATGCCCGCCTTCTGGCTTATTGTGTAGATCCAGGAGAATTTTATGTACGTGGCCAGGAGGTGGCACTTTTACAAGGGTTTCATTTTTATTCCCATGTCGAACTAAATGCAAGACTTTATCCACCATTCGCAGTGACTCCCATCTTGCCCCGGTCTTTAAATTAGGATCTTCTGAAACTATTTGCTCTCGGGTCGGTCTTTGGTTACTTTTAAACCAAGATCTTACAGTTTGAAGGGTGGAACCTTTATCTTGCTCAGCTGCCAAGTCGACGGTGGCTTCAACGCATATTAGATTCACCCTACGATCCTGTTCTTTTTGTTCCTTTTGTTCACAGTGAGCACAGTCTTGACAGGGCCGTCGTGACAAAGCATCCGCATTTAGGTGCTTCTGGCCTGCTCGATGTTCTATGAGCAGGTCATATTGCTGTAACCTCTCTAGCCACCTTGCGATCTGGCCATCAGGCTCCTTAAAATTCTGAAGCCAACGAAGCGAGGCATGATCAGTTAGGACTCTGAACGGCCTACCGAATAGATAATGATGAAAGTGGGCTGTTGCTCTCACCACGGCTAGAAGCTCTTTGCGAGTTACACAGTAATTCCGTTCCGCTCTATTTAGTGTTTTAGAGTAATATTCCAAGACCTTTTCTTTATTATATTGAATTTGACTGAGAACGGCACCTATTCCACTTTGGCTGGCATCCGTGTCTAATATGAACTCACCTTCTGTCTGAGGGAATGTTAAAATAGGAGGGGAACTTAGTCGTAGCTTCAGATGTTCGAAGGCATCTTGCTGTCTCTCTTCCCATTGGAATTTGCATTTATCCTCGGTTAATTCTGATAGAGGTTTGGCAATAGTTGAGAAGTCTTGGACAAATCTCCGGTAATATGAGCCCAAGCCAAGGAAGCTTCGCACATCTCTCTTGGTTGTGGGAACCCGCCAAGACTCAATAGCTTTTGTCTTATCAGGATCAGTTTTGAGACCTTCTGCGGACACTACATGACCCAAATATTTTACCTCTCGTCGAAGAATGTGGCTAAGCTTCAGCTTAGCGCCACGTAGTCGTTGAAATACCAACTTTCGGTTGAAGAAATGATCATCCAGTTATCGATCATGCACGATAATATCGTCTAGATAAACGAGGGCTTTCTCCGGTCCTAAATTGCTAAACACGCCAACCATCAAGGGTTCGAACGTAGCGGGAGCGTTACATAAGCCGAATGGCATCACGTTGAATTCCCAGAGGCCCGTGCCCGTTGTAAAGGCTGTCTTCTCCTTATCACTTTCTCCCATTTCTACCTGCCAGTATCCACTTTGTAGATCAAAAGTGGAGAACCATTTGGATCCAGTGAAAGACAAAAGGGTATCATCGATGCGGGGAAGTGGATATGAGTCCTTTTTAGTAATGTCATTCAGACGCCGATAGTCAACACAAAATCTGGTAGTACCATCTTTTTTTTACCAGAACAACTGGTGATGCCCAAGGACTGGTGGAAGGTCGTATAACGTTGTTATCTTCCATCTCTTGCACCAACTGTCCTAGTTCAGCTCTTTTCGCTAGGGGCACTCTTCGGGGAGGTATCTTAAAGGGCAACTCTTCCCCGGTATCAATGTAGTATTTCGCCACTTTTGTACGACCCGTATCTCCTGGTCCAGTCGAATAGGCGTCTCGATAATCTTCTAATACGTCACTAAGCCTTTGTTTCTCTTCACTGGATAGGTCCTCTTCCAGATCATCAAGAATTACACTGAGGGCATCCGGTCCCGCATCACATGTAGGGGAGAACGCGTTTAACGTAGAGACAGGTTCCAGGGATCCGACTAAAGTGCCTCGCGAGAGGGAAACTTCCCCCTCAGAAAGGTTTACTAGTCTGATAGGAATGTTTTTGGAATTCGCTTCAATCAGAACGCGAGCACAAAGTACTCCATAAGGTAACTCGAACTCCGCTTCCGAGTCTATTAGTAAGCAGGAGTCTGCCGGTAGTGCCTTAGTTCTGTTTGTGGGTAGAATTGTTTCGCTGCGAGGGGCCAACAGAATATTTTCAGGCAAGAAAAATTTAGAATCTCGATACTTAGGTTTACTGAGAGTAACAGATATTCGACCTAACTGAAGAACATTTGCTTCGAAATCCAACTGACACTGTATTGTATAATTGACTAGTAAAATTATAAGGACAAGCAGAGAGTTGCTAGCGAAATCCCGAACCGAATCGATGTTTATAATTGATCCACCTTCAGCTTATGTACTTTATATCCGAACATAGGAGGTCCGTGAACGTGTGAATACGTGACGATTGGCGTGTCGTTACGTATCTTAGATTACAGGTGCGTGGACATGCATCGATGTTCCCTGGGAGGAAAGGCCTAACCGAAAACAAGTGTAAACTTCCCACTGGATGATCACTCACTTTGTAAATTTCGAATCGATTGTTGACGGCTTCTCGAAAGCGGTGTTTATAGCGATGTACTGAGTGCAGCTCGCAGGGAAGAAACTTGGAATAGACGTATAATCTTATTGGATTCTGAAAACAAATGCAAGGTTTCTACTAGCCACTGCTGGTTATCTGGACAATCAATCACTTTGCGAGTGGCAATTTGATTGTTGATTGTGTCTCGGAGTATGTACGTATGGACGTAAGCTCTTACAAAACTCTGAAAAGAAGTGTAAAGTTTCTACTGGACACTGCTGGTTATCTGGACAATAATCATTTTGTAAATATCAATTTGATTGTTGATTGTGTCTCGGTATATGTACTTCTTATTAGGTGATGAGCACTGAGCGTGGAGAACGAGTGCGTAATAGACGTAAGATCTCATAAAATTCTGAGAAGAAGTGTAAAGTTTCTACTGGACACTACTGGTTATCTGGACAATCAATCACTTTGTGAGTGGTAGTTTGTTTGTTGATTATGTTTCGGAATATGTGCTCGTTATATTGTGATGAGCACTGTTCGCAGAGGATTCTAGTGTTTCCATTCAGTAGGACAGGACAATTAGAATTTTCGCAAGTGCAATAGGAAAAAGTAGCTCATAAGTTAAAGAAATAGATATAGGATCTCACAAAACAATAGGAAATGATGATGGATTTCGGTGGTACTTATCTTAAGTCTTCCGCACCTTTGTTCGAAAAGCGCAGTATTGCAAATTAAATAAAAAAAAGAAATACTTAATAAATCAAAGGAGCGAATATACGATTTTATAAAATAATTGTAAATAAAGGTAAAATTGCAATTGAAAGTTGTACTTATCTCGAGTATTCAACGCTTCATTCGAGAAGCGGGATTCCTCTGTGCCGTTGGACAGACTGTCCCGTTGCGGACTAAATTCCTGTAATGCTTCGGGATACTAGGGCACTGGAAATAGTTAACACCTTGGTAGATTGTATCTTCTTTTTATTCAGCGGATTACTTTTAATAACTTTATAATAGTAACTCAAAAAAAATTTATAAAACTTTAAGACAATAATTTTCAGATTCTCTCGCTTCAGGTTCGCTTCAATTCTGTCTAAAAATCGACTTGACTCTTCTTCTCTCTGTCTCGGGCCTCCCTTCTTCTTGTTCGGCTTTTATTGCCAGCTCTATTGGCGCCGGAATTCGCCGCATTAGGTGGAAGCTGCGCCATCTCTCAGGTTTTTGTGGTTCCCCGCTCAGATGCACTGCTTCGCTTTCCTCATCGGCGTCATTGCATACACCTGAGGCTTAAGCAGGCTTCTTTTTCTTCATTGCGGGGGAGAAAATCTAAAGATTTTTTTGCAACAGTATGATAAGTTCCATTCTGAGTTACTTACGAACGAAAACATATAAAATCCACACACGCTCAATTACCATATATAATATTTTTTGATTCATATACATATTAAATATCATATGTATTTGATCAAGATACCTTCCTGGTAGACATATCACGATGAGCTCATCATGAGCAATCAAATGAACGTACTAATGAAATTTACTCGCGTTTGAATCAAAACCGTGAAAAAACTCATTTATTTACTTATTCACAGATAGTGTGCATCTCTTTCACTTATTTCGAAATGCATACTTAGCTTCTCTTTTGTGCATTTTACAATTATAGATGAGCCCTCCGATGAGTACATAATGAGTGTTACGATGAGCTTATTAATGAGCATGTCAATGAGTGTCACGATGAGCTTATTAATGAGAATATCAATGAGTGTCATGATGAGCTTAATAATGAGCATATCAATGAGTGTCATGATGAGCTTATTAATGAGCATATCAATGAGTGTCATGATGAGCTTATTAATGAGCATGTCAATGAGTCTCATGATGAATTCATAAATGATAATCTGCATTTACGATTGATTTCATATTTTTTTTCCGAATTCAAACTCTAAGACGGTTAGGCCTTAATCAATTTGGGCATAACGGCTTTTTCAGCATACCGGCGACAGTCTTGCCGCGGAAAACAAATCAAAAAATTAATTTAAAAACTTAAATAAATAAATAAATCACAAAAATCAATTCAAATTTTCTTAGTAGAAATGTCATCTGACAAGGGGATGAAAATAATAAATATTTATTAATTGCTGGTTTTGTACATATATAGGGAGCAGTTTCATGCTATCCAAAGAGCCCTTCGATGAGATTTAATGAATGCTCATCAGGAGGCTCACCAGGATTTAATTTTCTATATATTTCTTTATGAATTGCACACACCTTGATACTTTTCAGTCAAATTAGTATTGGTTTACATAAAAACTGCCCCTTGCGGGGCAGGAGACAAGGTATAACTGTGAGCAATTTCTACTAGGGCTATATATAAAAGAGAATGTAATGCGAATACACACATGCCAATTATGCATGAGTGTTACTCAAGGGGCAGATTTAGGCATATTAACGTAAATGTTTCTCTATCATGTTACGTCATAGTTTCGAAACAATAACTCCCTTATATTTATAAAAGGTATCTTTTTAGGAATTGCGTTGCTCCACTTCCGTATCGTAGATGTCACATTAACGTAGTTGTTTCGAAACACTTGCTTCCAAATGGAAACATGTTTCGAAACAACGACGTCCCCACGTTAAATCAATGCTCCTTGGGTACTATGAAGAACTTCAAGAAAAATACACACACTCACTAAACGCAGTTCATAATCATGGGCATTTACTAAATTTGATCACTCTGCATGACATCAACTCAGTTGCTCAGAACATGTCTCAAAGGCTCGGGTCTAATCTCATAATATTACCAACACCGCAAAATCGGTTGAATATGAGAGCAGAAAAGAACACTGTACGGGTAATTAAACATAGTGGAAAGGAGCATATATAACTCCAACGCCTAATATGATCGAAAGCAACAAATTTGCAATTTCAGACATAAAGTTCTCTACTTTTGCTATTAACTTCGATCAACAAATATATTTCAACTTGCAGGAGCAAGAATTAATGGCTTGCTTAGTTGAAGATAGCCATACTCATTTATGTACTCCAACAATCGTACACAGCATTCAGGATAGCCCCTCCTGCGTCATTTATGAAATTTATGAACGTCATCCGAAAACGATTTGTCAAATGCGTCAACTTAAGTTCACCGGAACAATATGGAAGGCCCTTATGATGAAGAATACCTGGCTCTACATCAATAACAACCAGTCCAAGGTAACTGCTGTAATCTGCAAGGGCTCAAGGAGAGAGTTACTCCTAAACAAAACGGGAATTATTCACCTTCACGACGACTGCTACCTTAAGACCAAGGAAATTACCTTGAAAACAAATCTTGACCAAAATACAGACGTTCTAACCACGCACATGAAGGAAGTTCCTCCAAAATCCAGTCATCATCAATTTCAGCACGCCACCGTCAATGCTGCAAGCAGGTCGACTAATAGGTCCAAATGGAAAAATACTGGAGTACAGTATGATACCTGAATTGCATCCTGCCATCCTCAAGAAGACTCTGATCAAACATACCCCGCCGAAACAACAACGCTAATCATATGCGTTTTGGCAATGTTGATCTGGAGGTACTGGACCAGCATTAGGGCAATGGTTCAACCCTGCCACAAGCAACAGACAGAACCTATTCAAGAAAGAGTCTCGCCCCCACAATTCCAGTCAAGAAGCACATTCATCTCCTAAAGGCTCAATCATGCGACACTTTGATAGAGTACTACCACCTATACCTGGCGACCCTCAGCATGTTCACGCCTGAACAATAATTTAACTTTTTATATCCTAGATGAAATCTATAGGGTATACTAAGTTTGTCATTCCGTTTGTAACGCACAGAAATAATGACGGTAGAGCAAAATGGATTGGACACCCACGCATAAAATTAAAAGTTATTTTGATTTTTGCATGTCCGTCCGTCCGTCCGTCCGTCCGTGCGCACGATAACTCGAGAACGCGTTCACTTAGAAAGCTGAAATTTTGTACACGGACAATAAAAAAAAGAGTAAAATTAAGTTCGAAAATGAGACAAATCGGGCAACTCCTTCGTAGGGTTGCCATACAAAAATTTCGTTTTCAACGATATATTTGGACACTACCAGAGAACACGTCGACATAGTAAGCTGAAATTTGGTACATTGTGTTTTAATAGTAATAGCAAATAAAATTTCAAAAATGAACTCAATCGGGCAACCCTTTCTTGGTGTTGCCATATAAATTTTTTGGTTTTTTACATATACTTTGAAAACGATCAGTCCTAGACATTTTTATTGTACTAAAAACTTCTTCAGAATAAGAAATCCTATTAAATTGGTTATAATCATTTTTTTTGTCCGACGAGCCGTTCTAGAAATATATGCGAGAAACCAATGCAAAAAATCAAAATTGCTCAAATGGGTGACCATACGAAATTTCACACGTGCATTCATCTAGGGTATCATAAGAATTGGTCTTAGACCAATTCTAGCTTTTTCACTTGTTTTTTTATTATAAACGTTGTTTGTAATTAGGTTAAATTATTTCTTCACCAAATTATTTTCAAGCTCATTCACCCATGTAAGCATTCCTTCATACATTGCACTTATCGGGCATTGTACTGATCGGCACAATGTAATTTTTTGCAATACAGGATTTTTATCCACACAGCATGGGTCAATGAGCTTGACCGGCGGGCACCACATAAAGCTTAGCGGTACAATTTTTAAACATATTTTTTGTTATTTAAGGCATTTGCCTATTAATAAATTTGTTCAGTGTTAATTACTCTATAGTAAAAAGCGTTTTCTTTTATCTACGATTTTTCAATACTCAACTTAAGGTTGAATACTTGGACATGACTGTCGAAAATAGCTAACAGGAACATAAAAAGAAAACAGGCAAATTTTGCTGATTCGAAAAATGTGCGTTTTATTACAGCGTTTTCTACAAATACACCGGTCGAGATCTTTAACAAGACTGTTCTGAGAGATTAGAAAAATGAATAATGAATTGCATTACTTCATTTACAAATACAATTTGGCAATACATAAACGCAATCTCAACCACTAGTACAATATCAGATACAACTTATATCTATTTTCTACATCTTCCCCCGGCGAATAACTTATTCATCTTGAACTTCTAAAGGATAGAGGTGTTGTATTGGTCTTCTCAAACGCGAGTTGTGATGAAAACGTACTTCGCAGGCTCTAACCTTTTCGTCGCGTCCGGGGTATAAACTCTCGATAAAAGCTAATCTCCAAAGTACACGTCGGTTATTCTGGCTATAGACTAATACTACATCCCCTTCACGTAAGCAACTCTCGGATGCAACCTTCGTTGAGTGATGATCTGATCTCAGCAACTGCACATATTCCATTCTCCATCTTTTCCAAAAGTAATTGACTAATTTAAAATGCGCCTTCCAAATGTCCCTTAGATTAGCAGACGTTGCGTTACTAATACACACATCTGAAGAAGTGATAGAAATAGGTGTGTGCAAAAAATTTGAGGGAGTTAGAGGACTTAAATCCAATGGATCATCCCCTATGTAGGTCAGAGGACGACTGTTAATTATCGACTCGACTTCCGTTAAAATAGTCCCCATTTTTTCTGCTGTAAGAATGGCTGGTCCAACAGTTAAACGTAAGATATTCTTCACACTTCGAACAAGATGCTCCCAGAATCCGCCCCACCATGGAGCTCGTTCGACAGTAAAATCCCAGGATATTTTATGATTACTTCCAAAACCATGAAATTTTTCACTCCAAATCAACCTTCCTATATCATTAATTTCCTTTGTCGCTCGGTTAAAGGTGCGAGCATTGTCAGAGATCATAGTTTTTGGAACACCTCGCCTAGCTATGAAGCGCCTAAGAGCTAGCAAACAACTTTCCACGGTCATGTTGGGAACCATTTCTACATGAACAGCTCGAACCGCTGAGCACGTTAAAAGGATAATATGTACCTTTCTCGTGCTAGTATCATCAGAACTTATCCTAAGATACAGCGGGCCGGCAAAATCTACTCCTGTAGTGTCGAAAGGTCTGGATGAAGGTAATCTATTCCTAGGTAATGGGGCAAAGGGTTGATTGGTTAGCTTTCCAAACATACGACGACAAACATTACATGTTTTTGTTATACCTTTAATTAGTTGGCGTGCTCGTGGTACCCAAAACTTCTCCCGTAATCGACACAAAACCGCGTTTACTCCTCCATGCAAAAGTCTTTCATGAGCATCTCGTACGATCAGCATCGTTAAATGATTCGATCTCGGTAAAATGATTGGAAAAGAGGAATCGTAGTCGTTATTCAGATATTTGGGGGACAAGATGGGGTGAACGCCGCATCAGGGGAGAACTTTGCTAAGCAAGTCCCTTGCATTGCAAGTCCCTCTCTCAAGACCGTCCGTACGTGACGTAACAGTCACATCCTGCCCCAGGTGTTCCTACACAGGCAGACGGTGGCACTCCTTGGAGTGAGCCAGATGCCTGACTGAATACGGCGGATCTAGAGAGGAAAACTTGATAAAACCCGCAATCCCGGGTGTAAACAATCGTGCCCATGGGATGAATGGTACTGCGTGAGTGTGTCTTCTAACGATGAACTCTGGATACCAGGCGACATCCAGTTTAAATTAGCCTTCCCACGGTATACGAATCTCTGCCGTGGGTGACTCTCCTTTCTCCGTAACTCGTGGGAATCACATGCAAATAGTTATTAAAGCAGAGGGTGGTGCGCCTCCCAATGCACCAAAACCAAACGCAGCTACGATGCCTCAAATAGTAGACGTAGAAGACGACCTGCTCATGGAACAGGACTTCGAAGGTCTCGAAAGTCTAGCGGAGATTATGCGAAAAAACTGTACTCTCTCTGATGAGGAGGTCGAGCTACTCTCACAGCCGGACCGTGAGAGTGAGAAGAATCCTGCTGAGTCGATCGTAACTCAACCCTCTACATCTGGTGAGGTAAAAACAGATGATCCGACAGGAATCCAGAGCTCCGCTAAGGACTCAAAAGGATCCATTGGGGGCTCAAATGTATCTGATAAGGATCCAATAGGCCCCACGAAGGATATAAAAAAGAAAAGCCGTAAATTGAGCGGAGCAGCCAAGAAACGGCTTCAGTGGCTGGTGAAACACGGGCACTGCCCAGCTGAGGCCCGTGCGCTAGCAATGAAGCCAATGCCGAAAAAGGAGACCGTCAAGGGATCCAAACGGAATCGCTCCGAGGACTCAACCCCTAAACCCACACAGGTCAAGAGGTTGAGAACTCAACAGGGTGAAGAAGCAGAAAGGAAGCAGGAGCAATCCAAAAAGGAAATAGCTCCCAGGTCCCTCTCCTACAAACAAGTGATTGTAGGCGTAAAAATGGGAATCCTTTCAGCGAACTTCCCCGAAGAAATGCTGACGGCAGAGCAAATTATATCTGTCCGTAAGGCGATCCTGGGAAAGATTCTGGAGATGGAGAATGACCAGCTCAAGCCGGCATTCCTCGGATACAGTGCTAGACCAGGATGGCTAGCTCTCACCTGCTCTGACAAGGCTACCTCGGATTGGCTAAAGCAGATAACGGGTGAGATAAAACCATGGGAAATTGCCAATTTAAGGGCTGTAGAGGAAAGTGAAATTCCTCGAGCAAAGATCCTGGTTGGCTACTTCCCTGAAAGTACAGAGATGCCTGCTGACGAATTGTTACAGTTCGTGGCTGCTCAAAACCATGAGCTTAAAGTAGCTGAGGTGTAGGTCCTAAGGAAAGTGACTGAAGGGGTTGTCTCACAGGTCACTCTCTCAGTGGACCACTGCTCGGCGGAAAAGCTCAAGAAGTTAAACTTCAAGATGAACTTCCTTTTTGGACAGGTGCAGCTTAGACCGAAAGGAGATCTAAACCTGCAAAAGGAGCAAAGCAACACAACAGAGGCCAACCCAAAGGCTGGGGCGTCCAAGACTGCACATCGGCCATTAGGCCCAGCAGCTGCGGTCACCTCAACCTCGAGCATAAACCTCGAGAGTAATGCTGATGCTCCTGAGAAAAGGGAAGTGGCTGAACCGGAGCCACCAAGGGCGATAACCCAACGGGAACCCCTAGACAGGTTGAGAAGGTAGCCACAACTACCAGTGGGCCTAACAGGCCGGTAATTGCGACACCCTCTACCTCCAAAAAGAGCAACAGGCTGTCCAGTACTGCTGGGGAGCAGGCAGTGGTTAAATTAAAACCGCGCTGCAAAACCACAGTACCCCCAAATTTTTATTTAAAAGGGCCAAAACCCTTAAACGAAAACCAGGGGCGAAAGCCCGTAAAGGCTTGAAAAAGGGAACTAAAAAGAGTCCCAGAAAAGAAGGTCATCCTTAATGACCCGAAGCAGGAGTGATATTAGGCTACTCCAAGTGAATCTTCATCATGCAAAAGCTGCATCAGATGTGCTTAGCAGAAGATTCATTAGGGGAAGTATAGACATAGCACTTCTGCAAGAACCTTGGGTTCTTGGAAGTCAAGTAAAAGGGCTTCCAACTAAACAAGGTAAGTTGATCTATGATAGGAACCATGCCACCCCAAGAGTAGCAATGCTTTTTAAACCTAATATCAACTTCCTTCCTATTACAGAACTAATCTCTCGGGACCTAGTGGCTGCCCTAGTCGAGGTGCCAACAGATAAAGGCAAACATGAGATGGTAATGGCCTCGGCCTACTTCCGGGGTGAGATGGATCCACCTCCTCCAGAGGAAATTACAAAACTGCTGGAGTTCTGCAGAAAAAGGAATAAATCCTTCATCATTGGTTGTGATGCGAATGCCCACCACATCGTATGGGGAAGCAGTGACACCAACAGACGAGGTGAGTACCTTTTTGACTACTTAGTTAAAAATAATGTAGCCATAGCCACCAATATAGGGAATGAACCAACATTCTGCAACGCTATTCGCCAAGAGTGCTGGACTTAACACTCATCAGCCCAAATATGGCGGATGGCATTGTGAATTGGCATGTCTCACGCGAGGCCTCGATGTTGGACCATAACCATATCAGGTTCGATATTAAAGCTTCCCCTATGCAAAGGGAGGAAACAAGAGTTCCACGACTCACTGATTGGAATTCCTACAGGGAATACATCACAATGGGTCTGGAGGAACTCGATAAGGGCCAAATAGAGACCCGTACGGATCTAGACTGTATCTCTTCCCAGTTGCACAGACTGATAATCTGTTGCTATGAACAAAGTTGTCCTGCTAAACAAAGGGAAGCAACGCGAGCTGTACCCTGGTGGAACAGGGAACTAGATAGATTAAGAGCCAAGTCCATAAGGCTCTTCAACAAGGCAAAAACAACTGGTGCTTGGGATGAATACAAGCGCGCCTTGACTGAGTATAATAAAGAGCTTAAGAAATCAAAGGGAAGAACTTGGAGAAATCTGTGCGAGGGTATAGATGATCTCCCCACAAGTGCAAGACTTCAAAAGATTCTCTATAAGGATCACTCCAATAGTATCGGCCTTCTACGGAAAGTCGATGGCAGCTACACGAGTAGCCGGGAAGAAACAGTAAGTTTGTTATTACAAACTCACTTTCCTGACTCAAGAGTTATGCAAGATGACGACGGAACCCCTGAAGAGCTAAGACTTGAATGCAGGCCTTCCAACAGGATTAAAAGTCTCTCTGGCAAAATTTTCACTCAAAAGAAAGCTGATGGGATCTTTCCGGCGCTAATTCAACAAGGGCTAGAGGAGATACTGCCAAATCTCATTAAGACCTTTAGGGCAAGCTATGCTCTAGGGTATATACCCAGGACGTGGAGGGAAGTTAAGGTATCATTTATACCTAAAGGGGGCAGCGTTCACCTGCACTACCCAAATCCTACCGTCCGATCAGTCTAACGTCATTTCTCCTCAAAACAATGGAGAAAGTGCTAGACAATTATATTAGGAGCGGTGCACTTAAGCGATCACCGCTGCACCCAAACCAACATGCTTAGCAAGCAGGGAAGTCCACTACAACTGCCCTCCATAGTCTTGTTCTAAGACTAGTATAGGCGGTAGAGGATAAAGAGACGGCCCTATGTGCATTCCTAGACATCGAAGGAGCATTTGATAATACCTCCTTTGAAGCCATTGAGAACGCAGCTACCAATAAAGGAATCGAACCTTCCTTGATAAAATGGATAAAAGCTATGCTTGAAAGCCGGAGAATCACAGCTAACCTGGGGGAAGACTCTGTAAGAGTAGTGGCTGCTAAGAGATGTCCCCAAGGTGGGGTTCTGTCCCCTCTACTATGGTCACTGGTTATAGATGATCTTCTACAGAAGCTAACCAACTCCGGCTTTGAAAATCAGGGTTATACAGATGACCTGGTTATTACAATTAGGGGCAAATATGATCAGATAGTCTCTGAACTATTGCAGAATGACCTAAACATAGCCTGCAACTGGTGCCAAACAATGGGACTTCGAGCCAACCCTGGCAAGACAATAGTTGTTCCATTCACAAGAAAAAGGAAGTTTTGTTTGAAAGCACCATCTCTTGAGGGAACAACAGTGGAATTCTCAAAGGAGGTCAAATATATGGGTATTACCTTAGATAATAGACTAACCTGGAACTCTCACTTAAAAAGAATACTAGATAAAGCTACAGTGGCAACATGGACATGCCGCAGGCTTTTTGGCAAAACTTGGGGTCTAAAACCAAAAATGACTCTGTGATCATATACATCTATTATAAGACCCATGGTCACATACGCTTCACTCGTTTGGTGGCCAAAAAAAGAACAAAAGACGGCTCAAGCTAGTTTGCAAAAACTACAACGGTTTGCATGTCTAGGAGTAACAGGTGCCATGCGTACCTGCCCAACCACAGCCTTAGAGGCTATGTTGGACCTGCTACCCTTACATTTGCATGTGAGAGGGCAGGCCGTACTTAGTGCAGACTGCAAAGGGCAAATCTCCAAACCACAAACAATTTGGCTGGCCACCTGAGAATCCTCCAGGAATTCGTAGAGGACCCGATGACTAACCCAATTTCAGATGTTATGCAAAAACGCCATAACTTTGAAACGCCATTTAAGGTGATCTTGGGGGACCGTCAACAGTGGCACACTGGGGACCTACCCTTTGAAAAAGGATCTCTTAAATGGTACACGGATGGGTCCAAAATGGAAGGTAAAGCAGGCGTGGGCATATATGGGCCAAGGTGCCATCTCGCAAAGGCACTGGGGGCCTCACCAACCATTTTTCAGGCAGAAATACACGCAATAGAACTCTGCGCTCGCGAGATAATCCATAAGAATATGCGTGGAGCAAAAATGTACATAATATCAGATAGCCAAGCAGCCCTTAAAGCGTTAAACTCGTTTACGTTTGAGTCTAAGCTGGTTTGGGACTGTCTTACTGTCTTGAAGCAACTGGCTGAGACAAATAGGGTGACACTAATATGGGTACGAGGACATGAAGGCATTAAGGGGAACGAGATTGCGGACCGCGTTGCAAAGGAAGGAGCCAAATCTCCGTTTATTGGCCCGGAGCCTGTCCTTGGACACCCAAAGAGTCACATTTTGGCTCAGATCAGGCTTTGGGAGGACAGAACTAAAAATTAATACTGGGAAAACACTCCGGGGCTGAGACAAGCGAAAAAATTTATAAAGTATTCGCAACAGAGGACAAAAGAACTCCTCACACTCAGCAGAAAGGAACTAAGGCTCACAACGGGCCTACTTAGTGGGCATTGCCCACTTAGATACCATCTCAAGAAGATGGGTAAGGTCGATGATGAGACCTGTTGATTCTGTATGAAAGACGATGAAACTGCTGAGCATATCCTGTGTGATTGTGAAGCCCTATGCCGCATAAAGCTAAGGAAAGGCATTTCCACTGCCAGAGGATGTTGTTAAAATGGCCCCCAAAGACATTATAGGTTTCATTAAAGACCTTAAGTTCGAATGGGCGCCCTAGGGCGTTTAGGGGTAATGTCACAAAAGATCTCCTAGGTCGCGGTGGCAGGCTGAGAGACGAGAGTCCTGTCTGCATCCCCCGGAATAATAATAAATTCCGATATTTGAGCCGAATGCCTACACGCAGAATCTTCTTCTCATCCAAAATCGGATTTAAACATAAAATCGAAAAATGTGCTGGCACTGGTTTTCCAGCTGTTAGTGCGTTGAGCTCACTATAATAATATTTACGCTTAATATAGGGGATCCAAAATTCTTCAGCTATCTCAAGCTCTTTGCCTACAAGAAATCTATTTGATCCGTCATTATTTCGAATTTTATTTACAAATCGTCGAATATAAGCTGTTATGCGTAAAATGCTAACATAAGAGCTAAATTTTGTAAAATCGAATAACGCTTCATCATTGAATTCAACACCCGCTTCAGATACTACCTTCAAAAAATATATGTGATTTAGGGTCTATCTCAGTTTCGGCTGACGGCTGGGGCCAATCTTTATCATTGTTAGCACAATAGCTTGACCTCTAAGGTTTACCACTGATAGGAAACGGTTGGGGTCAGTAAAGAGAAACAAGCTCCTCTGATTTTAACACAATTCCGATTTATTTCCTGTTATTCTTATCACGGTCATCGATCGACTGACCTACAATTCTAAATTCTGTGGTGCAAGTTAGAATAACGGGTAGATGAGCAGATGGCTCCAATATACAATTTAATTCCTTCAAATACAACAACGTTATTCAATTGGAAATATAGACTATAGAAATACATGTGTATATATATATATAATTGAAATTAAACTAGCAAGATTCTACTGTATGCGCGAGTAAATAAATGAAATATAAGTACATCTGTTAAATGATTTGTGATGATTATATTTTTACGACCGATGCTCGAACAATCATCTTTGGATAACCAAGAAGGTCCTTCAATCCAAGCTTCTGAATTCGCAAGGTTATTTCCAGGTACACCTCTCGTTAAAAAATCGGCAGGATTGTGCTCTCCTGGGCAATGTCATATGAAAGGCAGTGTTCTCTGATTTCTTTAACTACATAGATAGATACATAGGAATTCTACCGCCTGATATCTCCGTTGATCCAATACATAAGGTTATTTTAGAATCGGTCCATAAATTCACCTTTTCCTATTTTAACTGTAATGATTTATCTATATATTTTCGTAAACGTGCAGCGATAAGCGCAGCAGTAAGCTCCAATTTCGGCAATGTTAATTGCTAACCTCCACCTCCTTTTAAAGGTGCTACTCGATTCTTAGAACAAATATACTTGATTCTTACCTCATTATTACTTTGTAATCTCATATAAGGTACAGCCCCGTAAGCGGATGGGCCAGAATCTGCAAAAATGTGCAGCTGGCAGGCATACGGCTTATCTAAGTCTTTGATGCAACGAGGAAGTAAATTGTAAACACTGAAACTCCATACAGCACTTATTCCAAATTGTCATGAATTCCTTGGGTAAAACATCATCCCAAGACAATTTTAATCGGCAAAAGTCCTGAAATAGTATTTTTAGAAGGGGGGTAAACCGTTTTGATAAAAAAAATTGTTTTTTTATTAAAGTAGAGGTAATTGTGGACATTTTGGTACAAATTTTAAGCAAATCAAACTACTAAGCGAATGAAACGTCTGCTTTGGTTTCGACTTTAAGCAGAATTAAACGGATATTGAAAATAAGTATTATATATATATAGTACCATGGACATTATTTGCAAGTGTTTTATTAGCGCGTACAACTTCCATTTTTATACCCTATATGATATTATATGGTATATACCAAGTTTTCCATTCCTTTTGTTACGCACATAAGTAATGGATTGGACACCCACACATAATATTAAAAGATATTTTGATTTTTGCATGTCCGTCCGTCCGTCTGTCCACTTGTCTTTTCTGTCCGCACGATAACTCGAGAACGAGTTCTCTTATAGTGCTGGAATTTTTGCAGGCGGGCTCTTTAGGAAAAAGTACAAAATACATTTCGTAGGGATGCCAGGCAAAAATTTCTTTTTCACTATATATTTGAGTGAGTACTGCCTGAGAAGGCATCGACGTAGACAGCTCAAATGACCTTAATGGCGTGATCATAGCAGTAGTCAGTCAAGTTTCAAAAATGAACTAAATATGGTAATCCCTTCTTGGTTTTTGCCATACAAAACTTTGGTTTTTCATTATATATTTGGAAACTTCCTGGAGCTCGAGTTTTATACGCGGCACTTCCATATAAAATGCAAATACATATACGGAAATGGACCTAAGCCGGCAAGTCTTTCTTGGTGTTGCCATACAAAAAGTTTTCATAAAAATTGTAAATAAAATTTCAAAAATTAACTAAATCGGACAACCCCTTCTTCGTGTTGCCATACAAAACTTTGGTTTTCACTTTATTTTACTTTTATTTTCTTATAGGATATAACATTATTGATCTTTTTCTCTTGTTTGGATTGGGCCTTTTTGCCATACGTATAGCTCTATGATTTTCCTCCAATCTTCACATTTAAAAGGTTTCCACTCAATTAAGGAAAATATTTATTCAGAAGTTATACCATTTACGAAAGCAAAAGATATTACAGTTAATAGTGTGTTCTGTTGTTCTGTGTGTACATAAGTTCCTTCTGCAAAAGACGAATTCATTATAAATTCTGGTACAGGATTAAATTTGGTTATGCCTTGTTTATTAAAAAGACGTTTTCGTGCTTCTAATCGAAATTGTTTGACTTGGCAGCGAATTTTCTCTTCTCTAAATTTTACGCGGACAATTTTTAGTAATCTTAACACTAGAATTACGGACAATTGTGCATACTATTTTTACTGAAACACGTCATATTGACGTATATATTAAAATCTGTTAAAAAAAATAAGTTTTCTAAAAATATTATAATTTAAAAAAACATAGATTAATATATTTTATAACCCTTTTTATTAAACAAAAAAAAACGGAATTTTCTCAACATATAATTAATTACATTTTTTGCAAATATACATCATTTTTTGTGTACATTTACCAGACATATACTTTCTACATTTCTCACAAATATTAATACTTCTTCTATTTTTCTTACAATATCCGATTTGGAAGGATTTGCATATATTGGACTTCTTCTAATTGTAAATGTTCCTGGATTCACTTTGATATTCATCGGCAAGTTCTTCAGCCAACTGAAAAATACAATTTTATCTGGATATATTTACCCCTGTAGTTTCATTTATAGCACCCACGCGTTAATTGTCGCCAAATCCAATATGTTGTAAATAAAACTTGTAGAGGACATCTGCAAGACCCTGCTTTCACACTGTATTTTCGTGCCATTTGGTCGACTACATCAACTCCAAATTTCTTTCGGCATTAAAATTTAACAGTTTCTGGGTGACGTTTGTTATTGTCTTCAATTTTTACAAATTTATGTTTTGAACAGAGTAGTAAAACCTTTTTTTTTTTTGGTTTCCTTTTGTACATAGTTAGAACGCAAGACCCGGATTTGTAAAGAAGTGTAGAAAATTGTTCCGTGTTATCTTTCTTATTTTTTGCTGATTTGGGCAATTCCCTTTTGTTAGCCCATATAGTACCAACCAAACTTGTCTTTTTTGCAATTAATATTTGTGCAAGTGACATGCTCGTGAAGAAATTATCGATAGTTATATTTCTGCCTCGTCCTAAATACGGTTCCATAATATTGGCCGCTCAAGGCTACAGATGCGGCGCGGTTTTCATTTTTACCTAAGCACGGGTAGCCATTTATAAGATATGTACTGTTACGTCTTCCGCCAACCAAAATTTTATGCCAAAATTTATCTGGTTTGTTTGGTATGTATTGCGTAAAACGACATGTGGCCTTTGTTTGGAACAATTGTTCATCAACGGTAATGTTAGCGCCAGGCTTATAACAAGCTTGACCATTTTCAATTAATTTATTCTATGTGAGAAATTAACGCAAACCTATTAGTTTGTAAACGTTTACTACGTTCAGATCTTTTGTCAAACCGTGTGAAGCAGAGGATTTCCATAAATTTGTCTCTGGGAATTGTCCGTGAAAAGAAACTGTGTCCACATTTCTTAGACCATAGATATGAAAGCTTCAAAGATTTTGCGTCGTAAGCTCCCCGTGCAGACCAGATTGCTAGGAAAGCGAGTTGCTGCGATTTTGTTATTATCCATTTTTTTTCAAAATTCGAAATTCCTCTATTTCACCTTTTTGTAGTTTTTTTAATATGGTCCCATCAACAGTACTATTAGTTTTTTGTCTCGATTTTGGGACCCACCAGAAATTTCCACGTCACTTTTCGTTTCGGAAAGACTACGCATTCTTTTTCTACTGCGACATACATAAGAAATATTTTCATTTGCATTGTATGAAGGTTCGATTCCGATGCTTTCATCAGAAGCCGAATAATAATAATAATAATAATAGCTCATCCGCATATTCATCAAAACTGAAGTCAGAAGTGTCCTCATTTAGGTTGGTTATAATCTATGCTGTCAAAATAAAGATCTAAATATCAAGATAATTTTTAACAATAAAATGCACATAATCTTCAGCTAGTCACTTCACTATAAATATGTCTAATAAGAAATATGTTACAAAAAGGAAATTCCACAAACTCAAATTAGCTGAGCGCAAATTCCTTGAACTCAAATTCCCTAAATACAGAATGTTATTATTTTACGAATGAAAGAATGTATAAAATTTATTTTGCGCAAATAAAAAATATATTTTACACTGAATTCAGTTAATCCGTCAATTTGACGGATCTTCGGTAAAATAGGCATACCACATACCGATATTTGAACTTAGAATGTCTAATGGAAAGTGAATTGCAATAGATATGCATATCAATAAATCAATAATATTCAACATAACTTCAAAGAAAAATTGCTTTAAATTTTCTTCATTTCAACATATAAAATTTGAAATCCGTCAAATTGACGGGTTCACACTAAGGCTACGAAAAAATATGTAAATATTGGTTTTCGAGTACTTTATTATCCTAGAAGAAGCTGTACTGAAGGGTGTGTAGTTCGAGCTGATGCGAAACGAGTAATTTTTTAAAAGAATTTCTTGTATAAAATATTTTTCCTTTCTAAAGACTTTTTTTCATGAAAATATTTCTATTAAAAATGGATGGGCGAGATTTTGTACAAAATTTAAACGAAGTGGGAGGAGTTGTTGGTGGGCTTATATTAGAAACTTCCCCTTTTATGACATTAAAGAAAACCAATAAAATATTTCATATACTAAATCGTACGTGTCAATGTGTGGTTAATGAAAAATTCAAGGGACAAATTGCACAGGAAATTACAAGCAATTTCAATAAAAATTTCAAACTATGTTATACATATGTATGTGTATATATCCTTTATATCTCTTCAACATTTTAGAGACCATACTCACATTTTGCTGGAAATATCATAGAGTTTGTATGCGCACAAGCACACATATATGTGTATAGGAAACATTTAGGTAATCATCTCCCAAAGTTTTGTAACACAGTTTTTGCCAAAATGTTTTCCTTTCCTTGTGATGAAAATATTTAACACTTTCTCGCATAGAATATTTGGACTGAATATATGTTAATTTGTTAGAATGTCATCAAATGACTTAACTTCTGCAACTGTTTTTTGATGCCGGAAGTAGATATGAATACATGATGAAAATACATGAATATACAGACTAAAAATGTATAGTTAATTCTTCGACTAAAGATAGACTAAACAAATTCTTCGATTTGTGTTGTGTAAAAGCCTTAAGCGGTGAACATTATTAATCAAACATACGCCGTAAAATGTAATTCTGTATGGAATCTGCTAACGATAAAAGCAATCCATCTAAATGAAGAACTTTCAGGAATTTCCATAATAAATCACCGAATATAATTAACTTTTTGTTGAATTTCTCACAATTTCCTCCGTCCATCACCTCCACTGAACGTCTCCTTGACGAAAAAAATTACTTTAAATTCTTCATCATCAGTTGCGTGCGCTTATGTGGAATTTTATGTGTGACTTTTCATTATCACCACTCCCTTTCAAAAGACTTTCAATGCTATTATCACCCTGTAGCCGGTAGCATTTTAGTCGTATTTTGCCTTTTATTCAGGATGGCTTTAATATGATTTCTATACATATATACTGTCAATCTTTCTACAGTGTTATCATCCGCCTGTGGTGTTTTTCGTACTGAAAATCCCTCGAGAGATAGGAAAAAATATTCTTTTTGGGACTTACTACCCGCCCACTTATCACTACACAAGATGTTTTGTGCTGCTGAAGTATTACTCTAGCGTTTTACTATGTAATCGGGATTTGGAATTTGTGAATTTTGGGGGAAAAGACAACTTTTATCGGAAGAATAATTTTGAAGAACATTTTATCAGAATTGAAAGCATCTCATCCAGTATAGTTAACAGAGTCAAGAATTTTAAAATTATATGTAATGGTATAGTTCTGTTTGGAGATAAAAAAACATAGAATTTAAAATTTTTCTGGGTATAGATTTATCTGGAATGCTTAAAAATTTGTAATTTGTATGACTGTAGGAGGCCTCAAAGATTAGATTTACATTCGAGCCATACAAGCCCTCCCTGACCCAAAGACCTAACTGGACAAAATAGTAATATTTCATCAGGTAGTACCACTTAAGTTCAACATGGTTAATGCAGTCTCTTTGATGCTCATTGAAATTATCCTTCCATGTGTCTTACTTAATATCTTACATTAAGTTAGCCATGACAATCGATACTTCTGGTGATATATGTACCTAAGTATATCACATGAAAAGACGCAATCATTTGGATTAGTTAGGTGGGTTGCTAGTGATTCCTATATTAGAACTATTCAATATCTAATAACATATGTATTAAGGCAAAAATGTCATTAAAATTTGGTTAAATACCGAAAATTTAAGATCTATGTCTATGGTGAAGTCAGGACCCTATGTAAAACTTGTTTTTATAGCATTACCAAATCTCTGTTTTTTCTTATACCTCAAAAAATCTTGACTTTTTATCAGAGTGTCGAATTGCTCAAGTATATAAAAAATTAATAAGAAAACGTTTCTGGTATCATTCTGGGTGAAAATACGTATGGAAATCTTAGTCAGAAATGTAACGGAAATCTATAAACGAGGAAAATCTACAGTGTAGGATTTAATTCTTGCTATCAATCATTTTCTTGATATCTTCTGAATGCGCTAATATCTTATTTATAGGTAGAGTGATCTTTTACAGAACTTTTGTCGACGATTATACCGTATATGCCGAAGACTGTGCAATAAATGGGGCTTGAATTCAATAATAGTTTACTGGTCCAATACTACTATAGTTAGGCACGTCATTACCTATGGCGCCTCCCTAGGGTGGATCAAAAGAAAGGACAAAAAAACAGTGGAAGTAACAAAAACTACAAAGGCTTGCATGCCTCAGAGTAACAGGTACAGGGAGGACCTGCCACACATTAACCATAGAAGTCATATTGGGTTACCTCCTCTACATCTTTTCATAAAAGAAGATGCTGCTATAGTGCTAAAATAAAAAACCGGTATTCAAACAGAAATTCACGTCATAAAAAGGTGGACTATAATCAATCTACAAAGAGCTTATCAGCAGGCAAATATAGATGTAGGCTACACGGTTAAAAATCTCAGTCTATTTCTAAAACCAAGAAATAGTTTAACGGCTTCTAACACTTTTCCAGGTTTGGAACTAAACTTACGTAAAGTCTAAAAAAGTTTGAGAGAAATGTGCTTCAATTTAAAACCAGAGAGAGGTTTCAAAGTCGCATTAAATCTTTTTGGTTTTGCTTTAAAACCTTTTATGATTTCGTTTTTTCTCCAAACTTATAAAGTTTTGACTTCAATGCAAAAATCGGTTCAAATTTATTTAAAACTTTTGTTGTTTAATTTGTAAATAGAATCGGGTTTAAAAGTTTTAAAAGTCCGTTATTTTAGTATATTTATTAAACGCCTTCGGTTTGAAATTCAAACTTCTGCCGAAATATCAGACCAGATATTTCAGTTTTAAACTTTACAGTTTAAAATTGAACAGGCTTGAACATGCCTAGATAAAATTTTCCATTTAACCCAATTGCACCATTCAGTTTTGTTTGTGATTTAGTGCTGCAAGGAAGTCTGTGTACGAATAATTGCAAGTCTTTAAATAATTATAGTAATGGCACTTAATGCGGGTGTTTATTTAAAAATATATTTTGTTGAGGAAAATAAAAAAGAATATATTCGCCTCGAAAAAATATTTGACACGGAAGAAGGATCTCATATAACTTACGAGGATTTACTGTTTTCAGGTATGTACGTAATACATGTTATACCCAACTTATCCAGTGTTTTTTTTTTTCGTATTAACTCGAATCATATTCAAGTGTTTTTTGTGTGTATATTCCTCGGATAATTTATAATTATATCGGATAACAGTATCTTTAATGTTTAGTTACAAATGAGATCGGTTTAATAACAGTAGACTTTTGCTAACGCGTCTTCAGACGTCGAATTAATATACAAACAAGTTTAGCATACAGCATTTTCCTTTCAGCAACTGGGCATATTATACAGTTAGTTTTATTTAATGTAAGATTCTTCGAATCAGTCTCAATTTAAACCCGGCGAATAGTTTAAAAGTTACATTAAAACTTTTTAGTTTTGTTTTAAAACCTTTTATGGTTTCGAAACAGTTTCAATTTAAAACCAGCGAATAGTTTAAAAGTTACATTAAAACTTTTCAGTTTTGTTTTAAAACCTCTTATGCTTTCGCTTTTTCGCCAAACTTATAAAGTTTTGATTTTAATTCAAAAATCGGTCAACATTCAATTCAAACTTTTCTTTTTTAATTGTAAGCAGAACAGGGTTTAATATAGCTATAACTGATTTTTTAAATTTCACTGCTGCATTTTTGTTTTATCAATGCAAGAATAAATTTTAGGAGCAAATATGTTCTCTTGAATCTCTGTCGGGACAAAATAAGGTATCCGTTGAGGAATTAAACTGGAAAAGTACGCGGGGATTTTGCAGAGCGAATAGTGATATTTTGCCCTTTGGTGACACTGCCGGCACAGTGATTTTACATCTATTTGTTAAAAAAAATAAACAAACCTCATATCTTACTTATTTTATCTTTATTATATTGATGAACTTTTGAAATATCTACCAATATTGTAACCTGCATTATAAAGCGTGTACTCTTATAGCTTGTATTCAATCTACTTGTAACGAAGAAGACTTTTCGCATTTTGCTGATCACGACGACGTTCCTCTCAACGAGCAAAATTGTATACCAATTATTTCACAATTTATAAATCGCCCGGAATTCTTCATAAAATTTTTCACAAAAGGCTGTCCCAAAAAACATGATAACAGCAAAACTAATGCGCCTTCTGTCCATCGAACATACACTGCTATAGGGAGGTCGATGGAAATTACAAGAGAGGTTTTTTTGTTATTTTTATTCGATAATGCTTATAAAAGAAAGCTATAATTTCTAGACTCTCAGGGAATTTTTAGAGAACAATGATTGCTCTCAATTGCTAATAGAGCATAAACAAAATAACGTCTTAAGTGACTCAGTGAGAAGGACATTAATAAGACAATTAGAACGATTTCTCCACATACAATTTGGAAACAACTATGGAAAATCTGAAAAAGTGGCTGTAGCCGTAGCAGCCATTGCTTTGTTTCCTTCACTGAGAGTAGAGAACAGCGAAGTCGGTGGAATTGATTTAATATATAATCCAAAAAAGGGAACAGGATATCTCATATCCCAAATAAAAAATTCAAATTTTAAAAGAAAGAGATTTTCTGATAATAATTCGAGCAAAGAGAAAAATAATGAAGCTACAAGTCTACCAAATGAAATCAACGAAGTCTGCGATGAACAGATTGAAGATATTCTCTTTCTAAAAAATCAATTGTTCCACAGCAAATAAATTTAATAAAAGAAGTATTGAAACGAACAGGTGATCGTCGAAGGGACTTAAAAAATAAAAGCGGAAATAACTTGTTCGACTTTGGGTTTTATTTTTTAGATCCCCAATTGGTAAGCGCAAGAATATTATTTCTATAGTATTTGTTTAATTTGTTTGACTGTTATCATAAAACATATCAAGTGCTATTTGTATACTCTTAGATCTGATTTTGAAATTTAAAATTAAAGTTGTTTTACTAGATATGTTTTACTTATAGATTAATTAGTTTTATTAAATAAGATCAGTAACGATGAGCAGAAACTTTGCAACTTTCAGATTTTGTATGACTTCGAAACACAATTTTCTGCACAAACTGGTAATTTTTTGAAGAAATGGCCTGCATATGAAGCCAAAGTTTTTGACATACTTAAAGAATCGGGAGCAAACATACATGAATGCAAAGGTATATTTATCACTTTATTAATGTACATATGAGCAATAGTTATATGCATTTTTTTTATTTAATAGAGTGGAATAAAAGTACGTTGGCCTTCCTTGCATTAATTAAGTTATTACCAGCGACTGCGACTGGAAAGAAAAGTGAGTCACGAAGTTCCTTCAAGAAAACTCAAAAAAAATTTATTCAGTTTGGAAACGTAAGTTCTATTTAATTTTTAATACGATATATACCTACTTCATACAGATGGTGCAAATCAGTTAAGTTAAAGTAGTTAAGGTGAAAGTCCAATATTTTGTGGTAGCAAATTTAGAAACACAACCTTTTGTTTTAAAATATAAATTTTACATTCACTGCTATATGATATCGAATAAAAAATACAAATGTTCAGATGCTTTTCACAATATTTGCAAGGCTCAAGAAGTATTTATTTTATAGTTCTCTAGTCTCTAATTACTTCATGTTCATACCAGACTTTTAAATTTAAAATATGCGGAAAATTCTTATTTTTTGATTTTTTGAGGTAAAATAAATACATACAACTATCAGATATTTTATGTTTCCATTTATATAGATAAATTTACCAAAGGAAGAATATGTTCAGGATTGTGAATTTGACCAACCGTTTATAATTGCCGTTGGCGCAAATCACAGCGCTATATCATTGTACTATATATATTTTGATAAAAAGTTCATAAAAGTGCCCGAAGATTTTGATATAATTAAAACAGTTGACCTGTTTTTTAAAATTTTCTTTGTTTTCAATTTAAAATTTGATAAAGACCTATATAGATTTTTGCTTTTCCTACAAGTTTTTTGTACAAGATTACCACAACGAAATATACGACTCGCCTACTTGCAGAATAAGTTTCTTAAACATTTCGGTAAAAATAATAACTTGTAAGCTATATATTTTTTACATCATTCTTAAAACTAACGTTATAAATTTCACAACATACTTTTAATTATAAGCTATATAATAGAGGTTTGATTTGCTTTTATGAAATCAAAAATGAAATTGATTTGTTTTATTTGTAAGAGAAACTTTGAAAGTATTTCATTTATTTTCTCTCATTTAAAGAGCTTTCATGATTTGAAAGGCAACGGCGATATAACTTTAAATTGTATTGTTTCTGCTGCATGTCATAAAACTATCGCCACATACAGTGGGTTGTACAGGCACATACCAAATTGCTTGAAGCAATGTAATCCTAATAGAAGTCATTCTTCCCGAGTTGAAAACAATTCATTCAATGAAAAAAGGAAAATTAATGTCGTTATTAATAGAAATCAGAATAACGGTGATAATTTAAATGACGTCCTCCCCAAAGCCCAATTAAATTCGGAAAAAACAAGCTGATAGAAGTTTCCGACAGTATTTCGACTTTTTTTGAGCGAATTAATTCACTGGGAATACCCAATTCTGCAATTGACGAAATTCATAGTCAATTTACAAATGTTTTTCAAGATACTTTTCAAATACTTTCCAACGTTTTGTCACCTGTCGCGCACAGAACAGGGGGTGCTGAAGTTACTGACATTCTTTTTAATTTCAAAAATTCCTTGCCTGAAACTCTTAAAGCGTTTCAATCAAAATATAAACGAGAAAAGCGATATGCAGCTCAAATTACTTTTGTTGAACCTGTCACAATATTTTTGCAAACTCGTTGGGATAAAAAATACATAAAAGAAAAGGCTTCATTTGTTGATGTACAAGTTCAATCCAATTTTCAGTACATTTCTATTATAGAAACTTTGAAATCACTTTTTGAAAACCAACATTTTAAAGAAATTTTTTTTGGAGCGAAACACCAATGTAGCGCAGAAAGCATAGAGAATTTTTGCTGTGGCGAAAACTGCAAAAGAGTATTTTTTCAAGAAAACGAAAATGTTTTGCTTATTCAATTGTTTTATGATGACTTTGAGTGTGTGAATCCATTAGGAAGTAAAACATCTATTCACAAAATAGGCGCTATTTACTTCAGCATTCGAATTTACCACTGAAATATTTAACGGCATTAAATAATATTCACTTAGTGTTACTGTTTTATGCCGAAGATGCGAAATCTCACGGTATGTACAATAAAATATTGGAACCTGTTGTCAAGGATATTACGACCTTAGAAACTGTGGGGATAAAAGTAGGTGAACTGATATTGAAAGGATCATTAATTTCAGTTGCGCATGATAATTTGGGAAGAAATAGCCTTCTAGGCTTCCATCAGAGTTTTCGATCCAACCACTTCTGTCGTTTCTGCGTTTTATCTAGAGAAAAAACACAGCATCTCGCGAAAGAAAACTCTACAGCACTAAGAAGTTATTCGAAATACGTGGAGTCCTTTCAACATAATGACAATTTGAATGAAGTAGGCCTTAAATTCTTCAGTATATTAAACAATTTATCGTGCTATAATATCATAGACTTCGGCACAGTAGATATCATGCATGATATTCTAGAAGGAGCGGCACCTTTTGCATTAAAAATATTTTTTAATTATTTAGTTGATAATAATATCTTAAAATTAGACGCTATAAATAACCGAATAACTTCCTTCAACTTTGGTTTTCTAGAAAGAAAAAATTGGCCTACCTAAATTAAAATTGACAAGGTATCTGCTTCAATCGGGTTAAATGCTGCTCAAACGTGGTGCCTTATTCATCAAGTGCTTTTTATATTCGCAGATGAGATGGACTTAATTGATAGAAATATATGGGATTTAATAACATCTCTCTTAACAGTCATGAAAATTGTATTTTCCGAAAAAATTCGTATTTCTGACCTTAATGAACTTCCTGAGTTAATAGCAAATCATTTAAATATTATCTTAGACCTAAGTTACACGCTACTTCCTAAGCATCACCTTATGACACATTACCCTACAATTATTAAAAAAATGGGTCCTTTAATACATTTTTGGTGCATGCGTTATGAAGCTAAGCATAGATACTTTTCTCGGTTAGGATCAAATTTAAACAATTTCATAAACATTTGCAAAACTTTAGCTAACAGACATCAACAACACCATTATGAATCATGGCAGTCATTACTATTATTTAAAGATGTTTGTGACCATGGAGGCAACAGAAAAGCTCTCTATTTGTACGATTTACATGTATTTCTGAAAGAAAAGTTACTTCTTGGGGATGATGAACTTGGAAATGTAGTAGAACTTGATTGGTTATATACGGGTTATCATTACAGAAAAGGACTGTTTGTGGTATCAAATCATGAAAGCTCATTACCGATATTCAACAAAATATTGAAGATATTTACTTTTAAACATAAATTTATTCTTTATACCGAACAGTATATAACTTTTGAATATGATAAAGATTTCGAATCTTATTCATTAAAAGAATCGAATGGTTCCGTTTCATTATTTTTAGATGAATTGCAATTTCCAAAGACTTATGAGTGTGTTCTTAATAAAGATAAGAGTTTTATAATAAATAAAATGCTTATATACAGTGGGCGAAATTAACTAAGTCCACACATAAAAACTTTGCTCAAAATCGTATAAAAGTAAAAAAACAAAACGTTCAATGAGTTTTTTGTTATTTGTTTAATTAGCCTGCGAAAAAACGTTCTCTAAGGCTTTACAAAAAACCGAAAACAAAAATATATTTTTTTCTTCCACTTAATAAATAAAGCTTTGTTTCTTTGTCTAAATTTTATTATGTATTTTTATCACTAATACTGATAACATACCAAACGTTGGGCACTGACTTTAAATTACTTTCGCGCACTATATATTCTTAAGACTGAATTTCACGCTTTGTATTTTTTTTTCGTACAATTAAGAAATATATACCTACTTGTTTATATTCATATAAAAAAAGCATACCTTAATAAAAAATATTGAACAAAATCTAATATTGTGTTTTTAATTATTAATATTAATTTTCGATTTTAATGTGCTTATAATTAATACAAAGAAGATAACGGAAGTCTATAACTGTACACAAACCGAATTAAACAGTGCAGTTTTATTTCAAAACTTAAGGGCGTATAAACTAAAACTTACCAGAAAATTTACTATTCCTACTACATTAATTTACTCTAAAGCTTCAAAGTTTCGTAATAAACCTCTTTCAGTTTTATGCATATAATCATAAACAAGTTTTAATTTAAAACTTCATTAGTTTGTTGATAAAACTCCTTGGGTTTCATATGTGTTAATGCATACAAGGTTTTAATTTTAAACAAAAAGTTTCTCAATAAACCTTTTCCAGTTTTATGCATATAATCATAAACAAGTTTTAATTTAAAACTTCATCAGTTTGTTGATAAAACTCTTTAGGTTTCATATGTGTTAATGAACAAAAGGTTTTGATTTTAAACAAAAATGTTTCGAATTAAGACATTTGTTTTGTTTCAAGACGAAACCTAATAGTCTTGTATTATTTGAATCTTCTTGGAAGATCTATATTTAAACTTTTTTTTATTGGAACTATATACAAACCATATTCTCTTAAAATTAAACCCAGATTTTTAACCGTGTAATCAATAGCCCAATGACGGACCATTTCAACTTAAAGACATGCTTAAGAAACTTGCTCTTCAAGGTCGGTAAGAGATTCATGACCCCATTGGACGTCCGGAAAACTGACCCAAATGAGGCAATAGCCTTCCCAAAAAAGGCGAACGTGAACAGTGCCTAGTACGGCAGGGACATAACACAAAATTTCTTCTAGGTCGCAGTGCTCAGAGTTCTGATCTCCGGTCCAATAATAACAATCTTTTTTCCAAAACGCATAATTGAAAAGTTTACAGGATTCACTCGTGTATGCTAATAATCCCTAAATTGTAATTTATCCATTGTCCATGAAATCGAAGCATTGATAGCATAAACATTAATTAATGTTTGAATTTTGTTTAGACATATAATAACATCCATTTTAAAGTGATACAGCAGTAAAGTTTTTGTAATATGCTCTCAGGTTTCTTCCTCCCAATTTCGATTTAAATAGCGACGATAAAAGAGAAATCTGAAAACAGTAACGATAGAGCCAATCAACTGTAGTAGCCTCCAAAAGATTACTGCACCTCACTAAAAGAAAACTACACCGTCCAACATTTTTGAAAGCAGTTTTTTTTTGTGAATTTCTCCTGAGAACTTTCCTTAAAGATCGTTTTATTTGTACAGCAAATTAAATGCAAAGAAACACAGATGAGTTATATTCGAATTTAATAAATCTAGGTTAGACTCAAAAGGAACTATAAAAGGATTAAGTTACTAAAGACCTGTTCGACAGTTGTATTGGAAACGTGAAGAGCTGGCAACATATTTCGATGTAGGTTTCAAATTGTTTAACGCCTGCTGCATTAGTCAAACACTTTCTTCAAATATGCTTATGTGGGATGAGTGGAATCCTTAGATCACATAATGAAAGGATAGGCTATGATGATGAAGAACTTAAGCATTTTTCTTCAAGTAGTAGAATCTCATCGATGTGTTTATTTAGTCATGGAAGTCAAAAACTACAATATTTTCTCAGCGGGCACATAATACAGTGGTTAAAACTTTATCAAGTATTGAACAAGTTTTGTAATTTCCTGTCACCGCGTTTCGTACCATTTTTCAGTGCATAATTTTATAATTTATTACATTTTTAAGAGTTTTCCTACTGCCCCATTTATTTTCCGATAATATCTCTTGGCATTGCCTTTGTATGGCTGACATAATACAGACACCCAATGACAATTCAATTGTAAGCAAACAAACCGGCATTGGAAAATGTTAAATTTTTTATCACGGCTGATTGCATTTATATTTTATAATACTATAATTTGTTATTAAAACAAATAAACTCGCCTGAAAAACGACCTCCCACGGCAATAACTCCAGTTGTTTCTGCAGCACAACACAGCGCACTTCAACACCATACATATAGACTCCGGAGTCTCGATTATATCAAAAATCTTGCACAACAAAAAAATTTCTACAGGTTTTCACTATTGAAAAATTATAAATCACTTTTAATAATGTTTATACCCACAAAATCACTAAAACAACACCCGACCTAAGAAATGACAAATGAGAAATGTCAGAAATATCGAATTGAAAAACTAAACACCCAGCCCTCTTGTCATTTCCCTCCCGTGGCAACAAAAATTGCTTATCACACGTACACGAATTTTATCCTTTCGTTACATGATCTAAGGTAGAATCGAAATCGATTTTCAAAAAATAGTGCGTCATAAGCATTGCCTACTTGCAAATCTAAATTTAATTTCAAAACACTTTATAATATTTTACACAAAGATATAATTTGAAATTTTTGCGCTATTCGAGGATAGACTACAGATATTATTTGATATACAGGGTGTCCCGTAAGTCGACGTCAAGCCAGAATCGGATGATAGAGCAAATCATAACAGTTACCTGAAAAATATAAAAAAAAATCTATGTCATGTATTTTTCAAATTAGAGACATTTCTTTTGTTTTCGAGAAAATGTACACCTTGTGATGGTTTTTTAGCTCCTGTTGCTACAACTCTTTACTTTTTTTGAATTTTATGTTACTTATTTAATCCCGAATAGTGCTTATGTAACTTGCTGCGATAAATTCTAAGCCTACTGTTCCAGATTGGTAGAAAATGTCACATTTTGCCGAACCAAGAATAGAAAATTAATATTTCACCCAACTTTAACTGACTGTAATTAAAAAAGCATGTACTACGCCAGTTTGGCAAGTAACTTTAAAAGTTGACGCATTTAATAAGGATTCTAAAATGGTATAACACTTGCTACAATATTTCTTAGATTACGGGGAAAAAAAATTTTTCTTCCAGAAACCCAGATTCGAAAAATTATTTTCACCTACTAAAAATGATTCTAGTGTACCCAAAGCTTGCCGTAAGACCGTAACTTTAAGATTCTAGTTTGAGTTGGACGGAGAGTCTTTGCATGAAATATGAGTGAGCAAGATAGTGATGCTAGCTCGTCAAATCATTGGGTTTTAACAAATGGGCATCGTCTAATCTCCACAGAGGGCCGACTTCCAAACCAAGTACATGGCGAAGGAAGAGTTCCTTACCTTACGAAGACGTAGTACTTCAAGCAGTTAAAAAAGACCCAAGTACTTCGGTACTCGCAATCCAGGAAAGCACAGGAGTGCCCAAAAGTATAGCTCACCGAATTTTACAAAAACATGAGCTCCAGAATTACGGAAAATGTTGAATTTATCAACAACGGAAGACTCGCCCGTCTGATAATCCGATCCTTTTTAAGAAGATGTCGAACTTGTATTGCAGCTGAAGGAAGGCAGTTTGAACATCTTTTGTAAATAATAAATCTTAGCATCCAAATAAATGGTGTTTAATTTTAAACTTAAGGAAAATTTGTCCTAAATTCAACAAAAAGTTAGGATCTCTAAATTGAAAGCGTCACTATCTGTCTCACTCACACTTCATGTCATGACTCTCCGTCTCATTCAAACTAGAAGCTTAAAGTTACGGTCTTATGGCAAGCTTTGTGTACACTAGGATCATTTTTAGTAGGTGAAAAGAAACTTTTCGAAACTGGGTTTCTTGAAGAAATTTTTTTTTCCGTAATCTAAGAAATATTGTAGCAAGTGTTATACCATTTTAGAATCCTTATTAAATGCGCCAACTTTTCAAGTTACTTGCCAAACTGGCGTAGTACATTTTTTTTTTTCATTACAGTCAGTTAAAGTTGGGTGAAATATTCATTTTCTACTCTTGGTTCGGCAAAATGTGACATTTTCTTCCAAGCTGGAACAGTAGGCTTAGAATTTAAAGCAGTGGGTGACATAAGCACTATTCGGGATTACGTAAGAAAAATAAAATTGAAAAAAAGTAAAGATTTGTAGCAACAGGAGCTAAAAAACCATCACAAGGTGTACATTTTCTCGAAAACAAAAGAAATGTCTATAATTTGAAAAATACATGACCTAGAGTTTTTTTTATATTTTTCTGGTAACTGTTATAATTTGGTCTATCACCCGATTCCGGCTTGAGGTCGACATACGGGACACCCTGTATATACATATAATACATGTATTTATTCAGTTATTCCACACGAATTTGATCGCCTTCAAACTGTCCGATTTGGATGAAACTTTCACAGTTTGTATAGAATATAAAAATAGTTGAGCCGTATTTTTTGTTTCCCCTTGTGTGATTTTACATGAAACGCCTTTTTCAAAAAATCAAATCTCAAGAATGTATCAACCGATTTTTCTCATTCAAATGCCGAATGAAGTGAATGCTTTATATTTTGCATAAACATATGCCAACACCGGATAAATTTTTTTATTGTTAATAATACTATGATTTTCAAAAGATCGGACTATTTACTACTGTGTTGCTTTGCTTGATTGCTGATCAGGTGTGCTGTAATAAGTTTTACGGTTTCGCTAGAAATTTCGGCACGCGGTACATTTCTATGAATCTTGTCACTGATATCGACGGGATCATAGCGATCCCCCAACGGACGTTTTTAGAATTTTTAGTCCTGCTGCTGAAGGTGAATGAACCACATATATTTCGGACATTCATAAATACTTTTTGCCATTGAGCGCAGCGTAAAGTTTTACATTTTTTTTGCATTTTGTTATATTTATGATTATAACTGAAAAAAAGTAGTTAGGTGCTTGTAGTTTTAAGATCCTTTAAGGTTAGTTTTCATTCTGGTAAAAAAAATTAAACAAACACGACTTTTGCACTTCATCTATTTTCAAACAATACGTATCTTCAAATACGCAGCGCTTTTAAATTAAATGTGGAATGGCACTTTTGTGATTTCCTCAATACAGTGATTTAAGTGGTCAGAGTTTGAAGTTTGCATTTCTCAATCAATGCCAATAACTCCCCAGGTGTGTTAAAGAACTGCGAACGGAGAGTTATGCCCAGTTTAGATGGGCCAGTAGTATGCTGCACGAACCACGTAAGGTGCAGATAGGATAATGGTTCATTCCTGCTATCAACCATTACTCTACCTATAAGTTTTCGAGCGGCACAAACTGAATTCTGACCCCTTTAAACTAGGTTTTAAGGAGTTTTAAACAAAAATTTTCATCTGGTATACTCCCTAACTCTTTGCATATTTGCACTTTGCATTTACGGGATGTAAGTACGTTGCTGTGCTGTCTATTCTATTTACTGTTTAACATTTTAAATGAAAGGATTTTAGTATGTATATTGATATTGACCGAGATTATCAATCACATTTGCTTTTTAATTGAATGCAGACCGCTTTCAGCACATCGGCTATCTTCAGTACACTAAAATTGTATTGCTGCCAAACTGATCTCGTAGAGTGGCTTGTAGAGTGGTGAGAATAGAGCTCTATTTGGTCGTTAAAGCAGGGGTGGTCTTTGTCTTGTAGTGCTCGAGATATCCTAATGATTCCAATAAATTTAATTTCTTTCCTTTATTACACACATGTAGAATCTTTGCGTTTACATCAGGTACATGTGTAGAGCGCATCACCACACACACACGATTGCCAATTAAATTAAATTAAATTAATCAGACAAGACACCCATAAGGTGATTCGCTGCATTCTTTTGTACATGCAGAAAGAATGAAACAAAAAAGAACATTGATCAGGCAAAACACCCATAAGGTGATTCACAGCATTCTTTTGTATAACTTAACAAATAGGAGTACATGCGACGAGGAATACAACACCTAATCACGTGTAATCATCATATCTCCCACATATCAACATTTAAACCGAATCGTCTCCAAGCCACCTGTGGGAATTGCAGCGATTGCAGTTTTAGCATCATGCCTCATGCTTGCATGCCAGCCGTGGGAAACATCTTAGATTCAGCTTCAACTTGGCGCTTTACTTTCAGATTATTTTCTAAGTCCAGTTCTCGTTTATATTTCATTGAATAAAGATCCACTAATAATTTAAAGTTGTTCTATTTATTTTTTTTGAGAAACGGATAAGTGAAACTATTAACTGGCGCCCGAGCAGGGACCGGTGTAGCGGTAAAAGTGTAAAATAATTATCCCTATAGCAGGACAACCACGCCTCAAGGAAAATAGGAGACAAGGATTATCACGCCTAAAAACAGGATACACAGGACAACCACGCCTGTAATAATTCAATTAAAGACACCATCCGCAGCATCGGTCATCATCAGAAAGGATGCGAACCCCGCACCTAATTTTCATATTGTGAGTTAAGTTATACATATTAGAAAGTTCCTCATTCTTAACTGGTGATTTGTTTTATATCATTTACACATTGAACGAGTGAAATGTTCCATTAAAATAAAATTTTATTTTCTCTTATTTTTTCCAAATTATCGAATTAAAGTGAAATAAAAGAGTATTATAAGAGAGAAATATTATTTTTTTAAAAAAAAAGAAATTTTTAGAAATATTTTCTTTTTCAACACACCTTAAAGTGAAGTAAAAGAGTATTATAGAAAAAATTTGTGTTTTAAAAAAAAAAAAAATTTCTGTTGAAATATTTTCTTTTGTGTCATTTTAAATAAATCAAACAGTACAAATTGAGCTCAGAATTTTTAAATCACTGAGTAGTACTTCAAGGAAAGAAAAAATAAAGATTTAAAGTCAACTTCATCAGAAGGTTGAATTATTTACTGGAAATCCAGAATAATAAAAAAAGGTATGAAAACAGGAATATTATTTCAAAATATATTTAGATAGAATTTAATCATCTTATAGAATTTAAGAGTGATCAGTGAATATATAAAAAATATATATATAAACAAATAAGTGTTTACAGAGTTCTGATATATAAAAAAAAAAAAAAAAAAAAAAAAAAAAATCACGAGCGTTAATTAAATATTTCTTGAGGAAAAATAAACAAATTTTTTCCAGAATTTTGAAAAATTTTAAAAGTGTTCATAAAAACAAAATCAATTAATTTTCAAAGAAGTTTACTGCATTCTGCATTTTTTTTTCCTACTAGTGTTCATAAAACATAAAATGGCAAATCCTAATCTTAAATCGCCTAATTTAAATGCGACACCTGTAAATTCCAGTCCACCAACTCCTAAACCCAACGAAACTACAAATCCAGCTCCGCAAGCTGTTATTACTGAGATTCAATTAGCAGAGTTGGTAAATAGCTTAGTGATAAATGTTCTTAGAAGAGAAGGTAGAACTATTCTTCAGTCCCTTCTTAATCCGACAGCGGACATTGATAACGACGTCGACCAGCGAATTGACGCTGGAAACGAGGGTAATTTATCAGAAATGGATAAAATTCCCGATGTCGTGAAAAGCCTTCGAGAATTTTCAGGTCAACCTGGAGAGTTCTCCTCTTGGAAAAAAAGCGTAGAGCGAATTCTCACAATTTATGCACATTTAAAAGGAACCGCGAAATATTACGGTATCCTAAACGTGATTCGAAATAAAATTACGGGTCAAGCAGATGTAGCTCTCGAGTCCTACAATACTCCACTAAATTGGGAGAAGATTTCAAAATGCCTCACTTTACACTATGCAGACAAAAGAGACCTAGGAACGCTGGAGTATCAGATGACGACTCTGGTACAAGGAAACCAGACAATTCCTGAATTCTACCAAACAGTCTATCGGCATCTGTCACTAATATTAAACAAACTTAGTAGCATGGAGATGAGCAATGAGTCCTTGACAAATATGACTCAAGCTTATCGGGACAAAGCTTTGGATACCTTTGTTAGAGGTCTTAAAGGTGATCTACCAAGACTCCTCAGCATGAGAGAACCATCAGATCTACCCCAAGCATTACATTTATGTCTTAAACTCGAAAATGTAAACTTCCGGGTTCAACATGCCCATCATACTACAAATAGACCTCAACATAGACCCATACCGCCTACTCCTCCAAGGAGAAGTAATTACCGAGAAGACAATAATTATCAATTTTACCCCGAACTTGTCCATAATCCTCAGAAGATACAAAAATCTAATTTTCATTGGCAACAGCAGCCACGCTATTATTCCCGGCAAACACCACTGCCGCCGCAACCATCGCCTAGACCCGAGCCTATGGATGTGGATCATTCATTACGTTCTCGAGCAGCGAACTATCAAAATTATCCAAACAGGAATCGCCAATTCATTAACAAGCGACCACCCTCTCAACAAGTTCATCCTTCATATAAACAGCAAAGAATAAATCACATAGAACAGGAGGACCCGAATGAAGTTGCGATTACCAATCAGCAAACAACCGAAGAAAACGAATATGAACAAGACATAAAAACTGAAGATTTGAACTACGATCAAAGCCTAAATAATTACATCAGTTCTGACAGCTCTATCTTTGATCCACCCGAACGACTAGATGATATCTATTTTTTAGATTAAAGCGCTCTTCGCTTCCCTATTTTGAATACACAGCGAAGAGCGGAAAGGTTCTGAAACTCTTAATAGATACAGGATCAAACAAAAACTACATTCAACCTCATTGTGTCCGACATCCCATTCCGAATAAAAAACGATTTTTCGCTACCTCAGTCGGAGGCAATATCGAAATTACGCATCATATAATAGTAAATCTTTTTGGACCAGAAACGGCAAACTTAAACTTTTTTATTCTTCCCAGTCTTATTTCATTCGACGGAATAATTGGCAATGACAGTCTTAAGGAACTTAATGCTGTTATCCACACAAACCAAGATTTCATGATTATCAAACCAAACATTCACGTAAAACTCAAACAGCACATATCTGATTCTATTAATTCAATTGATATTCGAACTTCCCACATGAATCAGGAACAGATCGCTAAGCTTAATCACATAATTAAACAAAATCCCAGTCTGTTCTCTGAGCCTGATGAAAAATTAACGTACACCACTACTGTTAAAGGCGAAATCCGAACAACCTCAACTGACCCAGTCTATTCAAAATCGTACCCTTATCCCATGTCATTAAAAGATGAAGTCGAAACCCAAGTAAAAAATCTACTTGAAGACGGTATCATACGACCATCAAGATCGCCATACAACTCACCAGTTTGGGTCGTCCCAAAAAAACTGGATGCATCTGGCGAGAAAAAATACAGAATGGTCATCGATTACCGCAAACTAAACACAGTCACTATACCGGATAAATATCCAATCCCAGAAATTAACGAAGTGTTGGCAAACCTAGGGAAAAACAACTTCTTCACAATAGTAGACTTAAAAAGTGGTTTCCATCAGATACTACTCAAAGAATCTGATACTGAGAAAACCGCCTTCTCTATCAATAATGGAAAGTATGAGTTCACTCGTCTACCCTTTGGGCTGAAAAATGCCCCTGCTATTTTTCAAAGAGCCTTAGACGATATTCTGCGGGAACACATAGGCAAAATATGCTATGTTTACATCGATGATATTATTATATTCGGGAAAAACGAATCAGAACATTTTGAAAACCTAGCAAAGGTATTTAACACTTTAGAAACAGCAAATATAAAGATTCAATTAGACAAATGCGAATTTCTCCAGGAACAAGTCGAATTCCTTGGGTTCGTAGTGTCGAGACAGGGTATTAAAACCAACCATAAGAAAGTGGAGGCAATAACCAATTTGCCACCGCCTAAAACACTAAAAGATTTGAGATCATTTCTCGGTATGTCAGGCTATTATCGTCGTTTCATAAGAGATTATGCAAAACTAGCAAAACCCCTGACATCCCTTTTAAGAGGGGAAGATGGACATGTGTCCAAAAATCTCTCGAAAAATAAAGTTATTCACCTCGGCGTAGAAGCCATGGAAGCATTCAACAAAATCAAATTATCACTAACATCAGAAGAAATTATTCTACACCACCCAGACTTCGAAAAAGAATTTGAGCTCGCAACTGATGCATCAGACCACGCGTTGGGAGCGGTGCTATCTCAAAACAATCGACCAATAACATTTCTGTCGAGAACGCTAAGTAAAACTGAAGAGAACTATGCCACCAACGAGAAGGAAATGCTGGCAATTATTTGGTCCTTAAACTCTTTAAGAAACTACCTCTATGGAGCAAGAAAGGTAAAAATCTATACGGATCATCAGCCTCTTACGTACGCTCTTAGTAACAAAAACACTAATTGTAAGATGAAACGATGGAAAGCTATCCTCGAAGAGTACAATTACAAACTCGAGCACACACCTGGCAAAGCGAATGTGGTAGCCGATGCGCTATCAAGACCACCCTTAGAAACGCATCTAAACCCACTGACCACAACACAACACAGTGATGAGAGTTCATCACATAATCTCATTCCAACAGTAGAGTGTCCCATAAACGTCTTCCGCAATCAAATCATCCTACAAATAGGTCAAGAAACAAGTTACCAGCTAAAATCCCCATTTCCAAATTATCTCCGTCACATCATCATTCAACCTCAATTTACCACAACAGAAATTATTAATTTATTCAAAAGATATCTTAATGCACGTACTATAAATGGTTTAAAAGCGGACGAGTCTATAATGGGTAAAGTACAAGAGATTTACCCAATACACTTTCGAAATTACAAAATTAGATTTACCCAAACTATTGTACAAGACATAGTAAATGAAACGGAACAAGAAGAAACAATTCTGAGAGTTCATCAAAGAGCTCATCGTAATGCCGAAGAAAATAGAATTCAATTATTGGAAAAACATTACTTCCCACGAATGAGTTCTAAAATAAAATATCTGGTTAAACGCTGCAATACTTGCAAAGAAAACAAGTATGATAGACATCCAAACAATCAACATATAAATCCCACACCTATTCCAAATTACCCCGGTCACATTGTTCACATTGATATCTATTCTACTGAAAGAAACCTTGTTCTTACTGCCCTTGATAAATTTACGAAATTTGCACGTACAAAAATAATCAAATCCAGGTCAATAGAGGATATAAAACGTCCTCTACGAGATATATTATTCTTTTTCTGTGTTCCTGAACACGTCATAATTGATAACGAGAAGGCACTGAACTCTGCCACGATAACTTCCATGATGGAAGATGGATTAAATATAAAAATTTTCAGAACACCATCTTATAAGAGTGAAATCAACGGTCAAGTTGAACGTTTCCACTCAACTCTCTCTGAAATAATGCGATGCTTGAAGAGCGACGGCGTTGAACGCTCATTTGAAGAGCTTTTGGAACGATCGGTCAATGAGTACAATTTTACCGTCCATTCTACAACTGGAAAAAAACCAGTTGAACTTTTTTATGGACGAGACCCTAGAGTCGGCCCAGAAGATTTCGAGCTATCCCGCTCAAACAACATCAGCAAACTCAGACAAAAACAGCAAAAAGACATTAAATATCACAATGAAAAAAGAAAGCCTGTAAAAAACTATGAGATTGGAGAATCAATTTTCGTAAAGCATAATAGGAGAATAGGATCAAAGCTAACCGTTAGGTACATCAAAGAAATTGTGAAAGAAAATCGCAACACAACTGTTCTCACAGAATCAGGAAAAGTCATACACAAAACTCACATAAGAAACTGAAATTTCTCATTTCAGACATGTCATCTACTCTATCAGAGGAGAAGTCCAAATCTTGGACCATTCTAATTCGCAAGTCATAGCCCTAAACGTGGGAACTGCAAGGATCCAGGAAGGTCATTTTAAACTAATCCACATAATCGAGTTAAATATTTACGAAACATTTATATCCGAAATCTCTTCACTTCTAGAGAACCAAATTCCTAAAAATTATACCCTCTTCCCTTATCTTTCCCACGAGATATCGCAAATACAGAATTTATTAAACAATTTAAAGCCACATAAGGCAAAAAGATCATTAGATTTTATTGGCTCAGCGTGGAAATGGATAGCTGGAAATCCTGACCATGACGATTTTGTAATGATAGAGAATAAAATAAATAATGTCTTGTCAAATAATAATAAACAAGTTATTATCAATGAATTGTATAACGAAAGAATAAATAACATTACGAATATTACAAATCAAATAATAAAGTTAATAAAAAATGACCACTCATTAAATGATCATTTAGTACTAAGTATTCAGTATAAATTAAAATTAATAAAGGAAGAATTAACTAATATTGCTTACGCCATCCATTGGGCCAAAGTTGGAATTGTAAACTCAATAATACTATCTAAAGAAGAAATTAAGTTAGCTACAGATATTTTAGATAAGGAGAACTTACCATATGCTACGCCAGAAGAAGCGTTAGACTTTGCTATTGTTAAAGTAATTACAAACTCCGTTTCATTATTTTACGTAATAAATATTCCAATAACAAGTAAAGTAACATTTGAAAAATTATTAGTCAAACCAGTTAAGAGGAATAATGTAATTAATGATATAACTTACAAAAATATCCTGAAAAACAAAAATAGTATTTTTGCCATAACAGAAGATTGTAAAAGTTTAGGTTATTTGTCAATTTGTAAACAGGATAATATTATAGACATTAGTAATACTACGTGTATTCCCCATCTCCTAAAAAGTACAAGCGCAACCTGCAACAAAATCAATAATCAACATGTAACATCAATAGAAGAAATTTCTGAAGGTATTCTGCTGCTCAACCAATTTAGCGGTGCCATAAGAATCGACGATTCAGTACACAATCTTAACGGAACTTTCCTCATCAAATTCCACAATTCGACGATCAGTATTAACGGAAGAACTTTTATCTCCAAAGAAAAGCCAACCCTTCATGTCTTACCTGCCATCTTGCAAATCAGTTCAGAAGAAAGTCAATATCGAGAATTATTATCACTTGAAATGATGAAAGACCTACATATAAACAATACCAACAAAATAGAACTTCTGGAAACCGAGAAGATTCTTCATCAATGGACCAGTTACGGACTGCTTACCTCAATAGCCATCATATTAGCAATTTTGGTAATATTTTTCATAAAAAATAAAAAACAAACGGAAATCCACATCAATACAAGTAAGGAAATCGCTCCAAAGTTCACTAACCTAGAAGAAAGCAAAGATATTCATCCAGCTTTAACCACACCAGCAGTTTTTGATCTTGCCCAACATTATTCTATAAGCCGGCCAAAGTTCTACGAGATTTAACGTATGAGGACATCCGCATCTAAGAGGGGAAGACTTAACAAATAGGAGTACATGCGACGAGGAATACAACACCTAATCACGTGTAATCATCATATCTCCCACATATCAACATTTAAACCGAATCGTCTCCAAGCCACCTGTGGGAATTGCAGCGATTGCAGTTTTAGCATCATGCCTCATGCTTGCATGCCAGCCGTGGGAAACATCTTAGATTCAGCTTCAACTTGGCGCTTTACTTTCAGATTATTTTCTAAGTTCAGTTCTCGTTTATATTTCATAGAATAAAGATCCACTAATAATTTAAAGTTGTTCTATTTATTTTTTTTGAGAAACGGATAAGTGAAACTATTAACTTGTACAAACAGCTTCTTCATCAAACTATGCCTTTCATATCAAACTCGCAGCATGGATTCCTCCCTGGGCGCTCGACGATTACGAACTTAGCTCTCTTAACTGATACCTTTTCCTCTGCTCTGGATAAAAATAAACAAGTTGATTTCATACACACTGATTTTGCTAAGGCTTTTGATAAGATTCGCCACAACCAGTGTATCCTCAAAATGTTAAAAATTAGCTTCAATATGGACACTGTCCTTTTTTTTCTAGTCATACTTAAAAGAAAGAGAGAGTATGGTTGTCTTTAACGGCTCTCAATCTAGTTCTTTTGAACAGACATCTGGTGTTCCCCAGGGTACAATACTCGGTCCCATTTTTTTCTAATTTATATCAATGATTTACCGACTGAAATTACTTCGAACATTTTGTTGTACGCTGATGATGCTAAAATT